>JAPQVY010000142.1:0-2500 GCA_028535165.1 Quercus tomentella | reverse complement strand
GAAGAGGTTATCTAGGCTTGGCAGCAGCAGCCCCCCCAAGTGCTGCCATGGCCTTGTAGGGGTCTCAAGGGCATGCCACGGCCTTGGCATCCCACCCACGGGGCATGCCACGCCCTCGCCGTGCTGCCACTGCCCTTCTTCAGGCAGCGTGCGTGCATGCTAGGGCCCTGGCTGCGTGCCCACGCAAGCATGCCATGGCCTTGGCTGCGTGCCTTGGCCTTGACTGCCAGCCCATGGGGGCTGCCATGGCCTTGGCCTTGGCTGCGTGCACGCAAGCATGCCTTGGCCTTGGTTGCCTGCCCATGGGGGCTGCCTTGGCCTTGGCTGCTGCATGCCCCGGCCTTGGCTGGCTGCATGCCCGTGGGGGGCTGCCTTGGCCTTCGATGCATGCCTTGGGCCTTGGCTGCTGCTTGCCCACATATTTGGGGAGTGATTTCCTAAAAATGAGGGTTTTTTGAAAATGAGGTTATTTCCCCCAAGGAGGCAGGCAGTGGGCATGCCCGCGTGCACGCCGCGCCCCATCGGCCCGCATCGTCCCGCACTCCGGAAAAATTGGTTCGTGCCTTTTTCCATTTTTGTGTCCCTAAATTCATTCCATGATTTTAGAGGAGGATTCCAGCAAGCGGTTCGGCGTTCCGAGCGTTTTTTAATTTTTTATGATTTTTCCTATTTTTCGGCTTCAGAAAATCATAAAAAATAAAATATGTGGAATCTGGCATCCAAATTTTGATAGGTTGAAGGTTGGATTTTTCTTAGCATGTGTGCGAAAAATCAGGGCAAGACTCCAAGAATTGCTCCAAAAAAGACCCATTATTCCTCCTCAACAAATCAATGTTTCCTCGTGCCAGATGGGATTTTTTCCTAAGGCTCTTTAGGGGGGTGAAGAGTAGGAGGCGTCCGAAGAGGCTATCTGGGCTTGGCTGCAGCACCCCCCCCCAAGTGCTGCCATGGCCTTGTAGGGGTCCCAAGGGCATGCCATGGCCTTGGCATCCCACCCACGGGGCATGCCACGCCCTCGCCGTGCTGCCACTGCCCTTCAGGCAGCGTGCATGCTAGGGCCTTGGCTGCGTGCCCCCAGGGGCCTTGCTGCCCGCGCCCAGGGGCATGCCAGCGTGCCCACGCAAGCATGCCACGGCCTTGGCTGCTGCATGCATGCATGCCCAGGCCTTGGCAGCTGCATGCCCATGGGGTGCTGCCTCGGCCTTGGCTGCGGCATGCCCATGCCTTGGCTGCGTGCCCATGGGGGGTTGCCTTGGCCTTGGCTGCTGCACGCCCTGGCCTTGGCTGCCTGCCCATGGGGGCTGCCTTGGCCTTCGCTGCTGCATGCCCTGGGCAGGCAGTGGGCATCCCAGGGGCATGCCAGTATGCACGCCGCGCCGCATCGTCCCGCATCGTCCCGCACTCTAGCAAAATTGGCTCGTGCCTTTTTCCATTTTTATGTCCTAAATTCATTCCATGATTTTAGAGGAGGATTCCAGCAAGCGGTTCGGCGTTCCGAGCGTTTTTGAATTTCTTATGATTTTTCCTATTTTTCGGCTTCAGAAAATCATAAAAAATAAAATATGTTGAATCTGGCATCCAAATTTTGATAGGTTGAAGGTTGGATTTTTCTTAGCATGTCTGCAAAAAATCAGGGCAAGACTCCAAGAATTGCTCCAAAAATGACCCATTATTCCTCCTCAACAAATCAATGTTTCCTCGTGCCAGAGCGGATTTTTTCCTAAGGGCTCTTTAGGGGGGAGGAGGTATTCGGCGATGCACAGGGGCGACCCCTCTTGAGCTTGGCCACGGGTAGGCATGCTCATGACGAGCCCTCAGGCACCCAACCCCGCGTGCTCCACGGCGCGAGGTGGGCCCTAAATGCATCGCCGGGGTGGACCCAGGTTGGCATTTCACGTGTACGTGGTATAGCTGCGGCGCGCTCTTGCAACGCGGACGGTGTTAGTTTCACCCATTGCCACGCAAAGCAAGCCTAAGGTGATGATCAAACGCATTGTGAAAGCTTTCTCTGGTGCCACTTTTCCTCGAGGCCACAATCACCCGTGCCCAGTGGCGGGGGGTTGATGGTCTCAGTAGCCGCGTGGTGGGGGGATGCATGCATTCTTGGTTTAGCTTGGCCACGCTATCGCAACGCGGACGGTGTTAGTTTCACCCATTGCTGCGCGAAGCAAGTTCCATGCGACTATCGGGCTTGTGTGTGTCTTTCTTACTACGCGGTTGCGTGGTAGCAGCGGCGGCGGCGACGACGACGACGGCGGCAGCAGCAACAGCAGTGTCCCTCGATGTCCCTCGATGTCCCTTGTAGTTCCTGTGTGTGGTTGGTGAGCCACGCAAGCTTGGTATAGCTTGGGCACGCTCTCGCAAAGCGGACGGTGTTCGTTTCACCCATTGCTGCGCGAAGCAAGTCCCACGGCGACCATCGGGCCTTTGCGTGGCGACGACCCATCCTTGCAGGCACGTGGTTTAGTAGTGTTGTCCTTCACGCCCAGCGGTGCGGACT
>JAPQVY010000141.1:40000-42500 GCA_028535165.1 Quercus tomentella | reverse complement strand
GCAATGGGTGAAACTAACACCGTCCGCGTTGCGATAGCGTGGCCAAGCTAAACCAAGAATGCATGCATCCCCCCACCACGCGGCTACTGAGACCATCAACCCCCCGCCACTGGGCACGGGTGATTGTGGCCTCGAGGAAAAGTGGCACCAGAGAAAGCTTTCACAATGCGTTTGATCATCACCTTAGGCTTGCTTTGCGTGGCAATGGGTGAAACTAACACCGTCCGCGTTGCAAGAGCGCGCCGCAGCTATACCACGTACACGTGAAATGCCAACCTGGGTCCACCCCGGCGATGCATTTAGGGCCCACCTCGCGCCATGGAGCACGCGGGGTTGGGTGCCTGAGGGCTCGTCATGAGCATGCCTACCCGTGGCCAAGCTCAAGAGGGGTCGCCCCTGTGCATCGCCGAATACCTCCTCCCCCCTAAAGAGCCCTTAGGAAAAAATCCGCTCTGGCACGAGGAAACATTGATTTGTTGAGGAGGAATAATGGGTCATTTTTGGAGCAATTCTTGGAGTCTTGCCCTGATTTTTTGCAGACATGCTAAGAAAAATCCAACCTTCAACCTGTCAAAATTTGGATGCCAGATTCAACATATTTTATTTTTTATGATTTTCTGAAGCCGAAAAATAGGAAAAATCATAAGAAATTCAAAAACGCTCGGAACGCCGAACCGCTTGCTGGAATCCTCCTCTAAAATCATGGAATGAATTTAGGGACATAAAAATGGAAAAAGGCACGAGCCAATTTTGCTAGAGTGCGGGACGATGCGGGACGATGCGGCGCGGCGTGCATGCTGGCATGCCCCTGGGATGCCCACTGCCTGCCCAGGGCATGCAGCAGCGAAGGCCAAGGCAGCCCCCATGGGCAGGCAGCCAAGGCCAGGGCGTGCAGCAGCCAAGGCCAAGGCAACCCCCCATGGGCATGCAGCAGCGAAGGCCAAGGCAGCCCCCATGGGCAGGCAGCCAAGGCCAGGGCGTGCAGCAGCCAAGGCCAAGGCAACCCCCCATGGGCACGCAGCCAAGGCATGGGCATGCCGCAGCCAAGGCCGAGGCAGCACCCCATGGGCATGCAGCTGCCAAGGCCTGGGCATGCATGCATGCAGCAGCCAAGGCCAAGGCACGCAGCCAAGGCCGTGGCATGCTTGCGTGGGCACGCTGGCATGCCCCTGGGCGCGGGCAGCAAGGCCCCTGGGGGCACGCAGCCAAGGCCCTAGCATGCACGCTGCCTGAAGGGCAGTGGCAGCACGGCGAGGGCGTGGCATGCCCCGTGGGTGGGATGCCAAGGCCATGGCATGCCCTTGGGACCCCTACAAGGCCATGGCAGCACTTGGGGGGGGGGGGGGGGGGGGTGCTGCAGCCAAGCCCAGATAGCCTCTTCGGACGCCTCCTACTCTTCCCCCCCTAAAGAGCCCTTAGGAAAAAATCCCATCTGGCACGAGGAAACATTGATTTGTTGAGGAGGAATAATGGGTCTTTTTTGGAGCAATTCTTGGAGTCTTGCCCTGATTTTTCGCACACATGCTAAGAAAAATCCAACCTTCAACCTATCAAAATTTGGATGCCAGATTCCACATATTTTATTTTTTATGATTTTCTGAAGCCGAAAAATAGGAAAAATCATAAAAAATTAAAAAACGCTCGGAACGCCGAACCGCTTGCTGGAATCCTCCTCTAAAATCATGGAATGAATTTAGGGATACAAAAATGGAAAAAGGCACGAGCCAATTTTTCCGGAGTGCGGGACGATGCGGGGCGATGCGGCACGGCGTGCACGCGGGCATGCCCACTGCCTGCCTCCTTGGGGGAAATAACCTCATTTTCCAAAAAACCCTCATTTTTAGGAAATCACTCCCCAAATATGTGGGCAAGCAGCAGCCAAGGCCCAAGGCATGCATCGAAGGCCAAGGCAGCCCCCCACGGGCATGCAGCCAGCCAAGGCCGGGGCATGCAGCAGCCAAGGCCAAGGCAGCCCCCATGGGCAGGCAACCAAGGCCAAGGCATGCTTGCGTGCACGCAGCCAAGGCCAAGGCCATGGCAGCCCCCATGGGCTGGCAGTCAAGGCCAAGGCACGCAGCCAAGGCCATGGCATGCTTGCGTGGGCACGCTGGCATGCCCCTGGGGGCACGCAGCCAGGGCCCTAGCATGCACGCACGCTGCCTGAAGAAGGGCAGTGGCAGCACGGCGAGGGCGTGGCATGCCCCGTGGGTGGGATGCCAAGGGCGTGGCATGCCCTTGGGACCCCTACAAGGCCATGGCAGCACTTGGGGGGGCTGCTGCTGCCAAGCCTAGATAACCTCTTCGGACACCTCCAACTCTCCCCCCCCCCCTAAAGAGCGCTTAGGAAAAAATCCCCTTTGGCACGAGGAAACATTGATTTGTTGAGGAGGAATAATGGGTCTTTTTTGGAGCAATCCTTGGATTCTTGCCCTGATTTTTTGCACACAAGCTAAGAAAAATCTAACCTTCAACCTGTCAAAATTTGGGGGCCAGGTTCAAC
>JAPQVY010000140.1:22500-25000 GCA_028535165.1 Quercus tomentella | reverse complement strand
CCGCGTAGTAAGAAAGACACACACAAGCCCGATAGTCGCATGGAACTTGCTTCGCGCAGCAATGGGTGAAACTAACACCGTCCGCGTTGCGATAGCGTGGCCAAGCTAAACCAAGAATGCATGCATCCCCCCACCACGCGGCTACTGAGACCATCAACCCCCCGCCACTGGGCACGGGTGATTGTGGCCTCGAGGAAAAGTGGCACCAGAGAAAGCTTTCACAATGCGTTTGATCATCACCTTAGGCTTGCTTTGCGTGGCAATGGGTGAAACTAACACCGTCCGCGTTGCAAGAGCGCGCCGCAGCTATACCACGTACACGTGAAATGCCAACCTGGGTCCACCCCGGCGATGCATTTAGGGCCCACCTCGCGCCGTGGAGCACGCGGGGTTGGGTGCCTGAGGGCTCGTCATGAGCATGCCTACCCGTGGCCAAGCTCAAGAGGGGTCGCCCCTGTGCATCGCCGAATACCTCCTCCCCCCTAAAGAGCCCTTAGGAAAAAATCCGCTCTGGCACGAGGAAACATTGATTTGTTGAGGAGGAATAATGGGTCATTTTTGGAGCAATTCTTGGAGTCTTGCCCTGATTTTTTGCAGACATGCTAAGAAAAATCCAACCTTCAACCTATCAAAATTTGGATGCCAGATTCAACATATTTTATTTTTTATGATTTTCTGAAGCCGAAAAATAGGAAAAATCATAAGAAATTCAAAAACGCTCGGAACGCCGAACCGCTTGCTGGAATCCTCCTCTAAAATCATGGAATGAATTTAGGGACATAAAAATGGAAAAAGGCACGAGCCAATTTTGCTAGAGTGCGGGACGATGCGGGACGATGCGGCGCGGCGTGCATACTGGCATGCCCCTGGGATGCCCACTGCCTGCCCAGGGCATGCAGCAGCGAAGGCCAAGGCAGCCCCCATGGGCAGGCAGCCAAGGCCAGGGCGTGCAGCAGCCAAGGCCAAGGCAACCCCCCATGGGCACGCAGCCAAGGCATGGGCATGCCGCAGCCAAGGCCGAGGCAGCACCCCATGGGCATGCAGCTGCCAAGGCCTGGGCATGCATGCATGCAGCAGCCAAGGCCGTGGCATGCTTGCGTGGGCACGCTGGCATGCCCCTGGGCGCGGGCAGCAAGGCCCCTGGGGGCACGCAGCCAAGGCCCTAGCATGCACGCTGCCTGAAGGGCAGTGGCAGCACGGCGAGGGCGTGGCATGCCCCGTGGGTGGGATGCCAAGGCCATGGCATGCCCTTGGGACCCCTACAAGGCCATGGCAGCACTTGGGGGGGGGTGCTGCAGCCAAGCCCAGATAGCCTCTTCGGACGCCTCCTACTCTTCACCCCCCTAAAGAGCCCTTAGGAAAAAATCCCATCTGGCACGAGGAAACATTGATTTGTTGAGGAGGAATAATGGGTCTTTTTTGGAGCAATTCTTGGAGTCTTGCCCTGATTTTTCGCACACATGCTAAGAAAAATCCAACCTTCAACCTATCAAAATTTGGATGCCAGATTCCACATATTTTATTTTTTATGATTTTCTGAAGCCGAAAAATAGGAAAAATCATAAAAAATTAAAAAACGCTCGGAACGCCGAACCGCTTGCTGGAATCCTCCTCTAAAATCATGGAATGAATTTAGGGACACAAAAATGGAAAAAGGCACGAACCAATTTTTCCGGAGTGCGGGACGATGCGGGCCGATGGGGCGCGGCGTGCACGCGGGCATGCCCACTGCCTGCCTCCTTGGGGGAAATAACCTCATTTTCCAAAAAACCCTCATTTTTAGGAAATCACTCCCCAAATATGTGGGCAAGCAGCAGCCAAGGCCCAAGGCATGCATCGAAGGCCAAGGCAGCCCCCCACGGGCATGCAGCCAGCCAAGGCCGGGGCATGCAGCAGCCAAGGCCAAGGCAGCCCCCATGGGCAGGCAACCAAGGCCAAGGCATGCTTGCGTGCACGCAGCCAAGGCCAAGGCCATGGCAGCCCCCATGGGCTGGCAGTCAAGGCCAAGGCACGCAGCCAAGGCCATGGCATGCTTGCGTGGGCACGCAGCCAGGGCCCTAGCATGCACGCACGCTGCCTGAAGAAGGGCAGTGGCAGCACGGCGAGGGCGTGGCATGCCCCGTGGGTGGGATGCCAAGGCCGTGGCATGCCCTTGAGACCCCTACAAGGCCATGGCAGCACTTGGGGGGGCTGCTGCTGCCAAGCCTAGATAACCTCTTCGGACACCTCCAACTCTCCCCCCCCTAAAGAGCGCTTAGGAAAAAATCCCCTTTGGCACGAGGAAACATTGATTTGTTGAGGAGGAATAATGGGTCTTTTTTGGAGCAATCCTTGGATTCTTGCCCTGATTTTTTGCACACAAGCTAAGAAAAATCTAACCTTCAACCTGTCAAAATTTGGGGGCCAGGTTCAACATAGTTTATTTTTTATGATTTTCGGAAGCCAGAAAATAGGAAAAATCATAAAAAATTCAAAAATGCTCGGAACGCCGAACCGCTTG
>JAPQVY010000140.1:12500-15000 GCA_028535165.1 Quercus tomentella | reverse complement strand
GGACATCGAGGGACACTGCTGTTGCTGCTGCCGCCGTCGTCGTCGTCGCCGCCGCCGCTGCTACCACGCAACCGCGTAGTAAGAAAGACACACACAAGCCCGATAGTCGCATGGAACTTGCTTCGCGCAGCAATGGGTGAAACTAACACCGTCCGCGTTGCGATAGCGTGGCCAAGCTAAACCAAGAATGCATGCATCCCCCCACCACGCGGCTACTGAGACCATCAACCCCCCGCCACTGGGCACGGGTGATTGTGGCCTCGAGGAAAAGTGGCACCAGAGAAAGCTTTCACAATGCGTTTGATCATCACCTTAGGCTTGCTTTGCGTGGCAATGGGTGAAACTAACACCGTCCGCGTTGCAAGAGCGCGCCGCAGCTATACCACGTACACGTGAAATGCCAACCTGGGTCCACCCCGGCGATGCATTTAGGGCCCACCTCGCGCCGTGGAGCACGCGGGGTTGGGTGCCTGAGGGCTCGTCATGAGCATGCCTACCCGTGGCCAAGCTCAAGAGGGGTCGCCCCTGTGCATCGCCGAATACCTCCTCCCCCCTAAAGAGCCCTTAGGAAAAAATCCGCTCTGGCACGAGGAAACATTGATTTGTTGAGGAGGAATAATGGGTCATTTTTGGAGCAATTCTTGGAGTCTTGCCCTGATTTTTTGCAGACATGCTAAGAAAAATCCAACCTTCAACCTATCAAAATTTGGATGCCAGATTCAACATATTTTATTTTTTATGATTTTCTGAAGCCGAAAAATAGGAAAAATCATAAGAAATTCAAAAACGCTCGGAACGCCGAACCGCTTGCTGGAATCCTCCTCTAAAATCATGGAATGAATTTAGGGACATAAAAATGGAAAAAGGCACGAGCCAATTTTGCTAGAGTGCGGGACGATGCGGGACGATGCGGCGCGGCGTGCATACTGGCATGCCCCTGGGATGCCCACTGCCTGCCCAGGGCATGCAGCAGCGAAGGCCAAGGCAGCCCCCATGGGCAGGCAGCCAAGGCCAGGGCGTGCAGCAGCCAAGGCCAAGGCAACCCCCCATGGGCACGCAGCCAAGGCATGGGCATGCCGCAGCCAAGGCCGAGGCAGCACCCCATGGGCATGCAGCTGCCAAGGCCTGGGCATGCATGCATGCAGCAGCCAAGGCCGTGGCATGCTTGCGTGGGCACGCTGGCATGCCCCTGGGCGCGGGCAGCAAGGCCCCTGGGGGCACGCAGCCAAGGCCCTAGCATGCACGCTGCCTGAAGGGCAGTGGCAGCACGGCGAGGGCGTGGCATGCCCCGTGGGTGGGATGCCAAGGCCATGGCATGCCCTTGGGACCCCTACAAGGCCATGGCAGCACTTGGGGGGGGGTGCTGCAGCCAAGCCCAGATAGCCTCTTCGGACGCCTCCTACTCTTCACCCCCCTAAAGAGCCCTTAGGAAAAAATCCCATCTGGCACGAGGAAACATTGATTTGTTGAGGAGGAATAATGGGTCTTTTTTGGAGCAATTCTTGGAGTCTTGCCCTGATTTTTCGCACACATGCTAAGAAAAATCCAACCTTCAACCTATCAAAATTTGGATGCCAGATTCCACATATTTTATTTTTTATGATTTTCTGAAGCCGAAAAATAGGAAAAATCATAAAAAATTAAAAAACGCTCGGAACGCCGAACCGCTTGCTGGAATCCTCCTCTAAAATCATGGAATGAATTTAGGGACACAAAAATGGAAAAAGGCACGAACCAATTTTTCCGGAGTGCGGGACGATGCGGGCCGATGGGGCGCGGCGTGCACGCGGGCATGCCCACTGCCTGCCTCCTTGGGGGAAATAACCTCATTTTCCAAAAAACCCTCATTTTTAGGAAATCACTCCCCAAATATGTGGGCAAGCAGCAGCCAAGGCCCAAGGCATGCATCGAAGGCCAAGGCAGCCCCCCACGGGCATGCAGCCAGCCAAGGCCGGGGCATGCAGCAGCCAAGGCCAAGGCAGCCCCCATGGGCAGGCAACCAAGGCCAAGGCATGCTTGCGTGCACGCAGCCAAGGCCAAGGCCATGGCAGCCCCCATGGGCTGGCAGTCAAGGCCAAGGCACGCAGCCAAGGCCATGGCATGCTTGCGTGGGCACGCAGCCAGGGCCCTAGCATGCACGCACGCTGCCTGAAGAAGGGCAGTGGCAGCACGGCGAGGGCGTGGCATGCCCCGTGGGTGGGATGCCAAGGCCGTGGCATGCCCTTGAGACCCCTACAAGGCCATGGCAGCACTTGGGGGGGCTGCTGCTGCCAAGCCTAGATAACCTCTTCGGACACCTCCAACTCTCCCCCCCCTAAAGAGCGCTTAGGAAA
This sequence comes from Quercus tomentella, assembly GCA_028535165.1. Taxonomy (NCBI): domain Eukaryota; kingdom Viridiplantae; phylum Streptophyta; class Magnoliopsida; order Fagales; family Fagaceae; genus Quercus; species Quercus tomentella. The sequence continues at coordinate 12,667 of JAPQVY010000140.1, read as the reverse complement.
AAATCCCCTTTGGCACGAGGAAACATTGATTTGTTGAGGAGGAATAATGGGTCTTTTTTGGAGCAATCCTTGGATTCTTGCCCTGATTTTTTGCACACAAGCTAAGAAAAATCTAACCTTCAACCTGTCAAAATTTGGGGGCCAGGTTCAACATAGTTTATTTTTTA
>JAPQVY010000139.1:0-55736 GCA_028535165.1 Quercus tomentella | reverse complement strand
CAAAGTGACAGTCTATTTCATGATTTTGTATTACTACGAATATTTTAATGAAGGGGTTGCATGTATAATAAAGTCTTGGGATATAATTTATAGATAAGGCCTAGAGTGTAACTATATTTATATAGTGGTATTAAATATAGTTAATGGTAACTTTGGACTTGTCAAGAGTCGACAGAAAAGCCCAAGGCCCATTGGAGCTAGTGTCTTATTGGTCCCTTTTGGTCCCATTCCAAGCCACACACTAAAGCCCAATTGGGAAGGCCCAAAAGGCTAGCCCAATTAGATAATCAGTTATATATATAAGGAGAGAAACATACAGATTTTATTAAGGCTTTTTCATGAGACTTTTCATTAAGTCTTTTCATGAGAGTTCTCATAAGGAATGAAATGTTTTTATGTGAGTGTTGGACACTCTTTATTCTCTCCTTGGAAACTGATTGAGAGACCACACATCTTGGGCATCAAGTGGAATTGGAGTGAAGATTAAAAGTCTTCCCAAGAACTTCTGATCTTCGGTTTTGAATTTCACCATACCAAGGTACGCATTCTTATTCTCAAATTCTGAAACTTACATAGCACATGTTATCATTTTCTAATGAAGTAGATCCGTTTAATTTTCCGCTGCGCACATGTATATTTTCCAACATTATCTACCTTTAAAAATTTCACAAAATGTTCATCTATTTTTATCAGACTTATTGAAATATCTACACATCTTAGTATGAGAGTCATTTGTTCTTGATAACTTACATCAGGGGTACAATCAAGTATAATTGAAAAGTATTTTGCTTCTTTAATCTTTTTTATAATTTTACTTTTAATTTCATTTGCTAATAATTGTATCACTTCATTTTGTATATTATGTCCAAGATAATGATTATGGATTGCACCATGTTGAATACGTCGAACATGTTCTTGCATTACTGGATCAAATTCTGCAATCATTTCAATTATACTTAAAAAATTTCCGTTATTTTCTTTATAGATCTTTTCATTTTTTCCTCAGAATGCCAAATTATTTTTACCAAGATTTTTTACCACTACTATTATTCTTAATAACACTTGTTTCCAATGATCTATCTCTTTCTTAATTTGTTCTTGGACATTTTTATCAATTGTTTTATTCTTCAATAATCTTAGTTCTAAATCAATCCAAGTATTCTTATTAATAATATGCTCATTAGTTGTTTCATGATTTTTAAGAATAAAACTAATATTTTTCCAATCCTTAGTTCCTCCATTATCTAGTTGATTTGTATTAGATTTTGAATTAAACAACTTGCAATAAAAACAAAATACTTTATCTAGGTCTTTCGAATACACTAACCATTTTCTATCATGTTTCTCCCCATTTGGTAATTTTCGAATATAATGCATAGTAGAAAAATGTCTAGAGTTCTTATCTATAGGAAAGTTTAGATCATCAACTCTTATTGGACCATTTTCTACTAACAAATCTCTTAATTTTATATCAATAGTTTTCCATTGACCTGGATCAAAAATATTTGTAGGAATATAATTAGGTTGATCATTAATATTTTCACTCTCCTCTAAATTATTTTGAGCTTCATTATCAAGAATGGTGACATTACATGTTTGAACATTATCATGACCACCTTCGTTATTATCATTTTGTTGTATATTTTCATTATCTTCTAACTCTTTTGATGAATTTTTTATTCATTTATGAAACCTTCATTCAAATTTTCTGCAAGATTTTGTTTTTTACTAGTAATAAATTTGTCCATATCTCCTTTTTGAGATTCAATTAGTTCTTCTCTTTGTCTTTTTTTTTTTTTTTTTTTAGTTTTTCATATCCAGATGGATATTTTCTAGTAGACATTTGTAATTAAAAAATATTTATGAATAAATGAAACACAATCTATAATAAAAAAGAAATTACAATTTAACTAGAATAATATAAATTTAATGTATAAAACAATAGAACCTGGTTTATCAAAAGCACAATTGCAGCTTTACTTAATATGATTACTTTACACTTTAAACCTACACAAATAAATTAAAATTAATATTAAGACAAAGTAAATTATTCTAAATTGTTATCAATACTCTTTTTTTTATGTAGCAGTAAACCATTTTTTTTTTTTAGCAAAATGTATAGGACTCAACTTGATTGGATGCTTGGATCCACTAAGAAGTAAGACCAGCCCACTAGCAAAATGTGCAGGACTCAACTTGATCCACTAAGACTAAGAGCCTTAGACCTACCCACTATCCCTCCATGGCTCCATCCCACTAAATCTAATTTCTTAAAAAAAAAAAAAAAAAAAAAAACCTATAGCACTAGGATCACTGGATCAATACTTTAAAAAACGTGTAGGACTAGATCATTGATCTTTAACTTCCATCCACTAAATCTGATTTCTTAAAAAAACAAAAAATAAAATAAAAAAACAAAAAACAAAAAACAAAACAAAACAAAACAAAATTAAGTGGGTCCATTCAAACCATTCCATAGCCTTCTAGAGAAATCTAAAGAAATCAAAATTTAAGAGAACAAACAAAAAAAAGTGTAAAGCAGTAAAGAGTACAAGAACAACTAAACTAAAGTTAAGCAAAAAAGAAAGAACAAAAACCCAGTACTCTAGTAGCAAACCATGAAGAAGACAAAAGAGGCAAAGGAAGAGAAAACAAAAAACAAACCTGAAGTGAAGATCTATGAACACACTAAGTCTATTGCCAACACCAATTGATGAGTAAGACAATTAAAAAGAGTGTTTTTTTTAGAATCAAGATGGAGAGAGTGAGTATTTTCTTTTTCTTTTTCTTTTTTTTTCTTCTTTTTTTTTTTCTGCCTTTTCTTATTTGTCTCTTCTTTCTTTTTTCTGACTTTTGTAATCTTTTCTTCTGCATTGAGGAAAATCAGTGTCTCTCTTTCTCTCCCTCTCTACATTTCAAGTAATAAATATGGGTTTTCTTAATGAAATGTGGTACAAAGGTTTGATCCAGAAGATATTTGGATGTGGTGATTTTTTTCTGAGAAAGCTAAAGATTTGATGATGTGATTGGACGAAACGGATAGAAATAATTTGTTCTTCTCAATTTTCAATAATTTGGGTGGGGTCTTACATTTTTTGGGCGGGCCTTACCATTTTTTTTTTTTTTTTTTTTTTTTTTCAGATGAGAAAGTAATATTATAAAATATATTATTACTATTGGGGGCTCTCTTACAAGTGGGGGCCTTAGGCGGTGGCCTAAATGGCCTATAGGTTCAGCCAGCACTGCATACCAAAAAGAAGGCAAGAAGAAAATAACAATACTACCTAGCAAATTTCACAACTCATTCAGGTGACAAATTGTAATTAATGCAACCATGTACATCAAACTTGTTATCTCAAGATTTATAAAATTTGTTTTTCCTTTAAACTTATTGAAAAACAAAACAAAACAAAACAAATTACAAATTGGAAAAGAATTATGAATATTTTCTATTAATAACAAAAAGTGGATTTTAGGCGGTTGATGTACCTTGGCTTGATTGGCAGCCTCCATCTGGGTTTTCTGGCCTAGGTATGAAAAATACTCATGGCCAGGCACATCCACAAGTTGTTTGACATTAGCATTATAGATTAGAAGCCCTAACTGATCGAGTTCAAGTTGAACATTTTCAAAAACCTCTTTCTTGAACTCTTTGATACCCTTAGGGCCGGGAAGGAGGGGAGTAGAGTAGAGTTGGCTAAAAATAAGTTAATTTTAAGCTAAATTTACTCTACTCTACTCTACTCCCTCTCTCTTCCGTTTAATCCAAACAGACCATTAAAAATCTGTTTCATGGTCATGGAGGCAGCAAGCACACGGGTCTCACCCTCAATATATGACACCCTGAACGAGTTCGTTGACATGGTTGGAGTGCTTATCATGTGGGGAGATGAGCGGGGAGAACAAAAGGAGTTTCTCGACCTTGAACTTCGAACGTGTAGTTGACTGTAGACACGTCGAATCGAGTGCACCGCTGTCCGGGAAAAACCATGATTTCTTGGCCAAACGTATATGTCAGGAATGCCCCAGCCAGTGATGGCTAGATACTCTGAAGGACCAGCTGTTTTCCAAATCATATGCGTGTCACAGACTGAGCTCAGAGAGAGAGAGAGAGAGAGATATATCTTTTTCTGTTTTCTTGATGAATAAGAGAGGTAGGGTTAGAGAACGCTTTTCGTGAGGGTGCATGATATGTGTTTAACATAAAGAAAGACGAGATTTTTACTTTTCTTTTTTTTCTTTTTTCTTGATGAGAGAGAGATATGAGGCTTAGTGGAGGCTTTATATATACAACACCAAAGGACGGCCAAGAGCCCAAGAGTAGTAGTATTATTTATATTCGGTATTAGATCGTATCTTCTATGTAATAATCTATTAATATTTAATTTTGGTGCTGTATAAATTAAATTTCGATTATTGTCAATATCTTTATCCGTTCTTCGGTAGAACATTTAAGTTAGTTACGTAATGAATTGATAGTGAAGATTTTATGATGTACGTAGAAACCAAGATTGTAAACGATTTTGTATTGAATTCGTCTGAGTGATTGCAGAAGTGAAGTGAATGTAAAATTAATAATGCTATGATCTTATGACACAGCTATTTTTTTAACAATAAATTTCATATACTTTCTTGCATTTCAAAGAATTACCTCTCTCTTTTACTCAAAAAAAAAAAAAAAAAAAAAAAGAATTACCTCTCTCTGGCCAAGAAACTAATGCTTCAAACCAAAATTATTAAACTCCAACTAGACCTTAACTTGGTATAGGAGCCATGTTATTGAGTAATCAATGGGTTACAGTCAAAATGCAAATTCAAATAAAAATAAAAAATTAAATAAATGTAAAATTAAGTTTTAGAAATTATAAAATAAATATGTAAATTGGGAAAAAAAAAAGCATGCCTAAACAACTAATCTATATCTTTATAATATAATATAATATATTTCAACAACAAATACTGGTTTAGGAATTATATTTGTAAATTTTTGTAATTTTCTGTGGCTGAATTATTTTAAAATAGAGTTTTGAGTTTTGTTCATTTTTTGCTATTATTTAATGTGATTTCTGTACATTGCAATATGATTTCTTATATTCTTAATTGAGTAAGTTGTAATATTCTTTATTTGAGCCGTGTTAAGTATATTATTTATCTTCAAACATTATCAAGTACACGTGCAATGAAATTGAGAGTGTTGCTTTACAAATTGGCACTACTGAAAGCAGTTTTCATGTAGGTTGACATGATAATGCCCTTGCACTGAAAGCCAAATCACACTAAATTTTTTATTTGTGGTATATGAAAATGATCTCGAAGAAAGAGTAGAGAAATAATTGAAAGAAAAGTAGAAGTAGTATTCATATATATATATATATATATATATATATATATATATATATATTGTAGGGACTGGGTCCGCGCACTTCTTTCGGGAGAGAAGCGGGTTCGAGCCCAGCTAGCCCAATACAATAAATTTTTAGAGAGTGGGTTCAAGAATTAGGTTTTAGTGAGGAGGGCAACGACTAAACACGGTCATGTGTGGGTTGTGTTACGGACATGCAAACCAAAGCTGAAAACTCCGTTCTCGGGCTTTTCGTCCCAAAAACTTGATATTCTTCTTATCTCTTTGAGGCTAGGTTACAATGGTTCTGGAAACAATACGTACTGTTCTTGGCTCCTTTTTCTCCTCTCCCATTCATGGAGGATTTCATGCATTATATAGCCCCTCCCAGTTGATCTCGACCCTCCATCTGTTGATCATGCAGATCATTACTCGAGTACCCGTCCCATCGCCACCTTCCCCAACTTTCTATTAGTTGCAGCAACCAACGCCGTACTGTTCAAGGGTCCTTTCCTCATTAATGCGGCCAGAATGTTAGTTGGGCGCATTCAATGTGGATATGACAACTTCTCCTTGAATCCGCTCATACACTGTACCTCCATGCGTGTTCCATCGTACTCATCCTTCCTTCTGGGGGCGTTCAAGGGGGGGCTGCCTCTGCTGGCGTCAAGTCTTTCCCATCCGGAGTCTGGAGTGCCGAGGACATAATCGTCATCGGCAATACCTACCGGCCACTTAGGATTTTATTTGTACGTCCTCGGCAACATCCCTCCTCAGCTCGGGCCTTGGGCCCTAGTATAAAGTGGGTCGGGCTTATCAGACTCTTAGGCCCCACAACTTTATCAAAAAAAAAAAAAAAAATCTACATGGTTAATTAGTAATTTAAAATTTTAAAATTGGAAAAAATACCTAAAGTCCCCTTGAACTATAGGGTAGTGGCCATTACATTACTCGAAATTTTATTTTAACCAATTTACCCCCCTAAACTTAGGCCAAATTAAGGCATCTATTAAGTCTTCAGTTTAAAATAACGCCACTTAAGTTCAATTAGATTACCAACATTATTTTTAACCAACCATCCAAACTGATTAGGAGAGAGAAGCTATAGTTCAATCTTGATAGAAAGAGGAGAGAGGGACAGCCACCAGACTTCGTGGTCCCACCACCGCAAGCTTTCAACTCTGATAGAAAGAATGTGTGTGCTCAGAGGACAAAGGGGCCGCGACATGGTCAAAGTTCGTGGTCCACCACGGCTCATCATTCCCGTTGCCAATCTCACTATCTTGGTTTCTGAAGAGGATAAAAGTTAAGGTTGATGGACCCGTTCAAAACAAACTTGCCATAGGTGACGGTGCTGAGTTAATAGATTATCAAAAACAAGACAACGAATTGAGGTACTGAACGGAGAGACCACATGACGGATGGTCTCCTATAATGGATGGATGATCCTCCATGATGGATGGATTCTAGGTACACGGGCACAAGGCCAACGGATATCAAGGCCACGTGGCACCCACATGGCTTAAGTAAACTCCAAGGAATTCTAAATGGAAATATTTTGCACCTTACAATTGACCCTGGTCAATGGAGTCCATATATGGAAGGGATCCCGCAAAATACGTACATTTATTAGAATCCTCCCCATAAGGAAACATCTTCTCGCCCAACAAATAGAAGTCGATTTTACACTACTATAAAAACCCCAAGCTCTTAAAAAATAAGGTACGCATAATTTACTCCAGCTCTAGCACTCTAGAATTGTGAAAATTCTCTAACTTAACCTTTGGAGGGTCTTTGGTCGGTACCACACCGGTGCTCTCTGTAGAGTTTTTCTTCTTCTTTGTTGTGCAAGTTTAGTCTAGAGCACGTGAGAATTGTGCAGCTTACTAACGATTTTCGGCTACATCAGTTTCCACCACCAATCATGGTTTTAGTAATATATAAAACCATTAATATCAATAGTTAATTTATGAGTCCTATCATAAGAACCATCAATCACCAATATACAAGAACTAACACACCATAGCAAAATCAAACTAAACAATCCCAAATAAAGAACGCATCAACTAAGCTAATTAACACAAACTGACAAAACACAATTTCAAAAACATTGGAAACTAAGCAAATCTAGTTTGGATTTTAACATTTGTACATATTAAAATGAAAAATAGGCTTGGAAAAAATTGAAACAAACATGGTATTTTTTTCCAAGAAAGAAGCAGCAACTTCACAGAGAATCCAAGAAAGGATTAAAAACCCACCGAAGAGACCATAGTAAGCATGGTCTGGCAGAGCAAAAGGCAGTGAGATCAGCAGCGGTAATAGTGAAATCAGTGGTGGGAACAGCAAGCAGCGGCGGGACCATGAACTCCGGTGATGTCTCTCTCTCTCTCTCTCTCTCTCTCTCTCTCTCTCTCTCTCTCTCTCTCTCTCTCTCTCTCTCTCTCTCTCTCTCTCTCTCTCTCTCTCTCTCTCTCTCTCTCTCTCTCTCTCTCTCTCTCTCTCTCTCTCCAGTGGGGTCAATAGTGTCGGAGTTAGGAATAGTCCAGAGAAAAAGCTTATTTATTTATTTTGTTTTACGAAGAAGCAATTTTAATAGTAATGCTACTAATGCAACACTTTCATAATATAATCTAGTTGGCAAGTTGTTAAAAGTATATAAAAAAGCGTGTCAATTGTGAGTCTAGATAAAAACAAATTACAACATACCACTTAACTTTTATTGTAAAATTATTGCAAAAATATTGTGGAAGTAGCACTAAAATAATTATATTTAAGCTTATTTTAGCTAAGTTCAAACAAAATTTAGGTTTAGAGTGTTCAAATTTTTTATTTAGGAGTCAAAAAAATTATATATAATGTATTTTTTTTTTTTTTTTTTGGCCAAGTCAAGGGGTTCTAATGAACCTCCTGGGCTAGCTGTAGCACCGCCCATGTCTCTCTCTCACAATTATTTTGGGTGTTTGGCTTATTGTAGGTACGTGTCAACATGAGTCGCATTACTTTAAATAGAAGATTCAATGGATGCCTCAATTTGGACCATGTCTAAAGTCTAAGGAGGAAATTAGCTAAATTAAAAGTTTAGGGGTGTAATGGCCACTATCTCATAGTTCAAGGGGTCTCTTGGAATTTTTCCCTTTAAAATAAGAGAATAGAATTTAAATAATATTAAAAAAATCATATTTAAATATATAAAAAGCCTTAATTCAGTTTTCGTTTCAGGCTCCTAAATACATCAAATCGCTATGTTGCTAATATAAACTACTTTTTATTTCTCTTTGTCAAACTCTATCTAATATTTATAAATTGCTAATAAGAAACATAATAAAATTTTATAAAAGATATATATAAAGAAGCAACAATAGGGATTTTCTTGTCTTGTATGAGAGAGAGCTAGAGTAGATTCTAAATTAACACACACCCTACTACTGAATAATTCCCTAAAACCTCTACAAACTCATGCTAAAGTACGTAGAATTGCAGAAATATGATTCTATGGCGGGTCTTGGAAACCCTAAGGGGTGCAATCCTACTCGGGAGGCAATTTCAAAAGTCCTTGTTCCTGATAACGTGTTAACTAATGTTTCCAATCAATGCTCCTCGAGTCCAGGTTCCAAAATGGAAAAGCGCACGTACTGAGGTATGCAAGAACAATAGTAAAAGGACCTCTTTGGTCAGAAACGATTATCTCAGTCTAATATTTCTCATCCAGATTTACCAAATAAAAAGAGACTGGTTTCTCGAGATGACAAGGAAAACCTTAATACATTGGCGGTGGCTGGTTCCCAATCCAGCTAGGAGAAATTAGTCTTTTATGTTGGAACTGTCGTAGGCTTGGAAACCTACAGATAATTTAGGAGCTCAGTGATTTAGTCCGGGGCACAAGATCCTACTGTGGTGTTTTTAACTAAAACATGGCTGGATGAAACAAGGCTAATTGGTATTCAAGATAAACTAGATTTTGGTCATGTGCATGGTATTTCAAAAAGGTATCGAGGTGGAGGTTTAGCACTTTTTTGGAAGCAGGAATTTGACCTACACGTAGATTCTTCCTCCCCAAATCACATTGATGCTTTGATCAATAGGCGTAAGGATAATGCTTGGCGATTTACTGCATTTTTGGTGCACCTGAAACTCATCTTCGAGCTGTCTCCTGGAACCTTTTGAAAGATCTTCATCGTCGTTTTTCTGTGCCTTGGTTATGTGTGGGGGACTTCAATGAGATCGCTAAGGCTCATGAAAAGTTTGGTGGTTATATACGGCCTCATCAGCAGATTCACATCTTCCGAGAGGCCATTGATCAATGTGGTTTTGTTGATCTGGGGTACGTGGGATGTAAATTTACTTGGTATAAAAATTACCCATGTAATGTTACAATTTGGGAATGCTTGGATAGGGCTTCAGGAACAAATGAGTGTGTGTCCTCTTTCCTGGCCTCAAAGGTGATGGCTCTCGAATGTTGGTCATCCAATCACAAGCCCATTGCAATCTTACCCTTAGGGATTCCAGAGAGAAGGTCCAAACCATGGAGGTTCAAACAAACTTGGTTGGAGGATGAGAGCTGTCATGACTCAATAAAATTGGCTTGGAGGACAAACAACAGTGGTTCACCTATGGCTCAAGTCAAAGGGAAGATCAGAGTTTGTCAAAAACAATTTTCTACAATATCACAAAGACTCTTATCGACAAGAAGAAATTGTTACAGAAGGTTGAAGAGGCGGCTTTAGGAGGTGGTAGTTTCAAATAAGTGGTGCAATTAAAAAATGAAGTTGGGTCTCTACTCTTATAGGAAGAAAAGCTGTGGCACCAACGGTCACAAGTGCATTGGGCGCAATCTGGAGACAAGAACACAAGATACTTCCATAGTAGTGCGTCTCATATATTTCGGAGAAATAGAATTATTGAACTCCAGAATGACAGTGGTAGGCTGTGCTAGAAATTTGATTCCATTTCTATCCTGTTTCTCAACTATTACCAGAACCTCTTCTTTTCCTCTAACCCGAGTCAAATTGAAGCAGTTATACAATTCACTCCATGGGTGGTGACCCCATATATGAATTCTTTCTTGACTGGAGTTTTTACTAGGTCTGAAGTGGATGCATTCCTTAAACATATGGTGCCCCTAAAGGCCCCAAGACTTGATGGTATGACTCCCATTTTCTTCAAACTTCTGGATTAATGGAAATGAAACCAATAACAAGTTATTTTTACTTTTAGGATAACTTAGGTACTTATAAAATCATCATCTAATTCTCACCTTGGCAATGTATGATAAAGCCCATGGGAGACCCAATAGTACATTTTCTTTTATTAATTAATATTGAAGAGTGAGAGGAATAGTTCAATGCTTTAAAGAAACTTGGTGCAACATTTATGTCAATATAGCTTCTTATGGATAATAAATTGCAAGTTTTATTGCTTCTGAATTCCTTATCTAATAGTTGGAAGACTTTGGTAGTGTCACCTAGAAACTATGCTCTGAAAGATGTGTTACAACTTGCAATGTTAAATGATATATAGTTTGTTTGATAAAAAAATTAGAAGAAATGACATGGGTAAGGATAATGCACAAACTCTTGTCACAGAAAACACCAGGAAAAGTAAAAGTTCTTAGGGGTGTGTTAAATCCAAAAGTTGATTAGAGTCAAAAAGTGAAACTTAAGTGTTTCAACTATAACAAAGAATGTCACATTAAGAGAAACTACAAAGCTTGGAAAAACAAATAGAAGGATGAGAAAAATCAGAACAAGGTGGATGATCAGAATACTATTGTTGTCACATTATGTGTTAATTATTTTTTGTAGGAAATGATGAATGTTGCAATTTTACTGATGTTTGTGTTAAATGGGTGATTGACTTAGCTATATCCTACCATGCCACTTCAAGAAATGAGCTATTTAGTTCATAAAAAGTACGAAACTTTGAGAGAGTGAAGATGGACAATGACAATTTTGCTGACATTGTGGGAATTATTGATATTTTTGTTGAGTGTAACGTTGAATACACCCTAACCTTGAAGGGTGTGTGACATGTTTCGAATATGCATTTGAATGTGATTTCCATTCATGCTCTAGAGAAATAAAGTTATGGGAACTATTTTAATGGTGGCAAATGGAGATTCACCAAAGGATTATTAGTGTTTGCTAGAGGGAAGATTTGTTGTCACTTTAAAAGACAAAGACAAGTAAACTTGTGCAATAATGTAGGTGCAACAGGAAGATTCTTTGCCTAACTCGTGACATAGGTGGCTAGCTGACATGAGTGAAAATATATTCAAAAGGAAGATTTTGCTGTTGGGATGATTTCACTGGCTCCCAAAGTTTTGTGGTGAGCATAAATTTGAGTATTGTAATCTCTATTTTATTATGGTGGATTTTCCATATTTACCTTACTTGGAATATTTCCATTCTATTTCTCCTTATTACTTGAGATCATTTAAATTTAATTCCCACATAGACAAAGAGATTTATTACGTCTTAAGGGAGACAAAACTCATCATTTATGAGATTCAATAATTCATTACCCTCTAATTTGGTTGATAAGTAAGAAAATTTGACCATCTCTATTTAATGCAATATTAGGCTTAAGAACAAATTTACAAGAGATGTATGTTCATTGTTCAGCTACAAATGACGGTTGACAATCGAGTGACTTTTATTCAAGGATCTACATTGACCCAAAATCTTAAAAACCGCATGAAATCCTACAACCATTGTTTACCATATAGGTTGCAGTTGGTCCTGAAAAATTGGAAGGATCAAGACTTCAACGTGAAGCACAAACTATATTTTCTATATTCCTTTTTCCCTTTTCTTCATCAAAAAGTTCAAAACGCTCAATGGAGGATCAAAGGCACAGTTTTTGTTTATTTCTCCCCCCCCCCCCCCCCCCCCCCCCACCCCAAAACAAAAAAATTGAGTGATGCATTAGATAGATTAATTTGTACATTTGAACTAACTAACTATTAAAGGTAGCACAGTAGGTCCGTAGTAGTAGTAAATTCATAACCCAAATAATTTCATTAGAATTAGAATTTTCTCTTCTTCTTCTTTTTTTTCTTTTTTTTGTGATAAGTAAGAAAGATGTATATTCAAAAAACTGATTTATGCAAAGAAGCACAAAGCATATCAAAGATTATAGAAAAGAAAAAAACAAAAACAAAAACAAAAACAAAACAAAACAAAGACGGATAAAAGAAACTAATTACAAAGAAAAGAGAGCTAAGGAACAGAAGGAGAGATTCACTAGATGTGAGTCCCCAAGCCCTAGACCAATCAAAAAAGGAACAAGTAAAGGAATCAAGCAATTGGTCATCAGATCTATCCCAGTCTCCAAAAGTCCACCAATTACGTTCCTTCCAAATACACCACATCAAACACAACGGAACTAAATTCCAAATGTTAGATAAGTGCTTCCCCAACCAATTCCACCAACCAAAAAGGAAATCTACAATTGATCTTCAGAACCCACGGAATCCCAAAAGTTCTAAAGACAAAACTCCACAAATGTAGCAACAAATAATCAACTGTCCTCCCACAACAACAATACATGATGCACCAGTCAACAAAATCAAAACCCTTACTTCGCAAATTATCATTCGTGAGAATCCTATCCTAAGCGACTGTCCTAACAAAAAAAGAGATGTCTAAGTGCCTTGACCTTCCAAATACCTTTTTAGGGAAAAAAAAAATGGAAGAGGAACCACGTAACTCATGATCAAACGAGCGGATATTAAAATCTCCATTGTGTGGACCACTGAAGGTAAATTGGCAGCCAAGAAACGAAAGAAATCATCCACCATCTCCATCTCCCAATCATTAGGAACCCAAATAAAACGAACATTCCAACTTCTCCTACCCCCACTCCTTGCCTTATCAGCAAAGTATTAATAAAGGCAGCTCTATTAGTAGCAAGATTGTATAAGACCAAATAAGCCAAATGAAGAGGAAGATCCCCACTCCACCAATCTGTCCAAAATTTCACTCTATTCCCCACCTTAACCTAAAACTGGATGTGTTTGCTAAAAGCATCCCACCCCATCCGGATACTTCTCCACAAATCACACACATGAACACCCCTTTCCAACTTGGAAGTCCACCCCCCACCCCCCATTCTTCCCCAAATTTAGAAGCTACAACCCTCCTCCAAAGCCAAGTTTCCTCAATCCTAAAATGCCAAAGCCATTTTCCTAATAATGCTTTATTGAAGGTGGTCAATTTCCTAATTCCTAAGCCACCATTAGCAATAGGTATACACACCTTATCCCATCCCAACAAACGAGTCTTGGAATCACCCCATAAGAAATCCCTCTGCAACTTCTCAATTTTGTTAGCCACATGAGTAGGGATGGTAAAAGAGATGAAAAATAAGTAGGAATACTAGATAATATACTCTTAAGCAAAGTCAGTCTACCACCTTTAGACAAATACAACTTCCTCCACCAAACTAGCTTCAGTTCAATTTTTTCCAATATGGGATTCCAAATAGAGGGGAACTTATGAGACGCCCCCCAATGGCATTGCAAAATAAGTCATTGGCAAAGACCCAACCCTGCAACCCAAAATCTATGCCAAAGCATTCACATTATTCACCTCCCCTATAGGAACCATTTTTCTCTCAATTCAGACTCCTTCCTTCTTTCATTTTTATATCTTCATGTCTCAGTAAAGATCAAATCTAAATGAGGCAGTAAGTTTATCATTAATTCATGCCCAATCTCAAATACCAACATATTGGGGAAAAGGACATATATGTGCTGCTTGCCCGGAACACTTAAATGGCTTGAAGGTGCAGCACTCAGCAGCAGTGTGATTAAGAGAGCACTAGCAAAGCACAAATTTATTCTATATAATAGACATTATGGGGAATTCATGGGTATGCTAATATTTGTCAATTGTAGTGTTTTAATGTTGTTATCAACCATTTTCTTTTTGATAAACTGCATCTATTTATTAAACAAATAAAAGACCAGAACACAGGAGCAATCCAGCCTACATGCATCTGAGATGACAGTAGGGAGATTCGGCTTAATTGCTTATTACAACAGAAGGAACTTCTAAGACAAACAGCTAGCTTGCAATAGCATGCACTGCAGAATTACCTACTCTTCTAACCCAACAGAAATTACAATTTGAAAATAACTTACTAAACTCTAAAATATTATCACCCATTTTAATAACAAACAAAATTGTATCAAAAAATAACAAACAAAAGAATATCATTATATTAATTTTTATAACATACACAAATTATCAAAGATAATTATAATTTCCGACTTTTAACCAAAATTACAGTAAATCTATACTTCAAAACCAGTAGTCTAGATTTTACAAAAATTGCTATTAAACAAACAGTATAAAAATAAGCCAGGTAGCTACAGAAGGGGGTTAGGATTCTTTAATCACCAATAAGTTTTAACCAGATAAAACAAACAATATAAAAATAAGCCAGGTTGCTACACGATGTTGATAAGACAAGAAGTGTACTGTACTCTCTTTTTTTTCCACACAAGATGGATCATCCATCCTTCATCCTTTGCTCCTTCCCCTGTTATTGACATTCCTGGCCCCCTTAGACTCATTATTTGAAGAGGATTCTATTGCTATTGGCAAAACAGTGCCATCCTTCACTTCATCTGACAATGATAGCTCCTCCATCGTCTGTCCAGCTTCGAGGTGCACCATCAGATCTCTAAGCTGCAAATATGTGGAAAAGCACGAGCCCCCGTTAGTATAGATGCATGTATTTATTAATTCAGATTAGATGCAAGCTTAAACCTGGTGTAACCAACTGAAAATTAAAGCCGGTCAATGTTTGACCAAGTATTGCGTCCAGGAAAGAGGAAAATAAATTTGGAATTCATTTGTCACCTGTTCTTCCAAGTCATGAATTTTATCATCTTTTAGTTTCAACACCTTTTTCTCTCTGTAAAAGAACATACTCAAGGTATTAGAGCAAAGAATTAACCACTTTCATTGTCATATTGTCAGGCATCTACAAACATTGTGGAAATCTAATACTGCTTATGGAAAAGTAGATCAAAGCTGAAAAGCTCCAAATAGCGTCTCAAGGGAAGGAAACATAGAAAAAAAAAAAATTTGAAATTAATAACTTTCAAAGAATTTCAAATAGCATCATGCAGCATTATATGTGCTGTTTCATGAAACTCAATGTGATCCTTTTACACTATTCTTGTATATGGCTCCAATAAAACAAAATGGAGCCATTCAAATTCAACGGGACTTCCAGATATGCTTTGTAGGCAATGAAGGCATAATAAGCCCACAGAGAATGATTAGAGCATAAACTGGAAAACTAAATCTGCTTAAATTTTGGTTGATAATAGAATAGCCTAGCATCACTTCATGCTACATATTCTTTGAGACAATGTGAAATTTACAATAAATATATAAAGGCACAAGAAAATTTATTATCTTTGCTTAGTATCACTTCATGTTTCTTACCTCTCTTCAATCTCAAGTATTTTAGCTTTCCAAATCTCCTGATTTTTCAAAAGATTCTCATTAAGCTGCACACAGACACGCGAAAACTTAATTATTATTTTTTTTTCTATATACAAGTATGAAGACTTAAATTGTCCAAATATAGAGCTCAGAATTCAGGAGATTGAACTAAAAAACGCAAGAGATATCATCGCATGATCACTTATTTCATTAGCAATGCGCATTTCTCAGTCAGGAGCAGAAGAGCTTAATACTTACATCATCAAGAATTTCCTTTTCTTTAACACATCTGTCTAGCTTGGCCTGCATCTTCTGCAGTTTTTGAGTGATAGCCGTGCCAACAGCTTTAGAAATTTCCCTTTCAGTCTCTTCTTTGACGTCTTGCAGTAAGGACTCAAAATACTATGATCAAAAACAGAGGTTTACCATTTCTGAATAGGCAGCCTAGAAAACTATCCACTTTTGGACTATCTTCTCCATCAAATAATTATATAAAGGAAGCATTCTGGATAGATTTGTTATGATTCTAAATGAACAAAAGTCAAGCTCCAATAAATTCAAATGAGAAGTCACTAAATGGAGTATTTCAAACTCCAATAAATGCACTTACTAATTTTTGGTTCTCAAGTTGAGTGGCAAGCAATTCATTGTACTCACTAACAATCTGCACATGAAAAAGAAAATGGAGTATTTCAAATTAGAAGGAACATCATCACACTGAAATCAAAACAATCTTTTGAGATAAAATTTAGACGAATATCATTACAGCTTCAACTTTACTGTTCAAAAGGGCTTCGTTAAATCCAGAATCTACGCATTCACAACTTCCACACCCATCATTAGCATGCACGCAATGGGCATTTAACTCGACCAACTTTCCGTCAGTTTTGGATTGAATTAGTCGGTGAACATAGTTGTCACCCACGTAATCCCACACTCGTTGCGTTTCCAATTCAAGAGAATAGCAATGTTGTGTTTCTTTCCAATGTATTATGGCATGTCCTCCTTTATACCTATATCAAATTTCGTTGAAGGAATTATAGAAAGACTTGTGACTAACTCCACAAGGAAAATCCCCTTTTATTTCTTCTAAAAGAAAAAAATTATGGGGAAAAATCTAATTACCTCCCGCAGCCAACAAAGCCACAGATAACACAAATCCAGAGATTCTCAGAAGTTTGACAAACAAAACATATGGATTTTTCAGGCTGCTGCTGACAATACCGACAAACCTGAAATATATGTGGAAGACAAGTCAACAAATTCACAAACAACTACTCAGCAAATTTTTGATGCAGCAGTCAATTCATAATAAATTATAGCTGCAGTAAGCCTCTAAAAACTAAACAATTGATAAAATCATGAAGACAAAGGTTGCTTATACCATCAACTGTGGGTTAAGATTTTTTTTATATTGAAAAGCTCCCAACACATTAAATTATGACCTCAAGATCAACGTTTGCATTATGACATTTTATGTTACATGATACTTCAATGTCCAACTCTTTTATGGAGGTTCAAAAACCTCCAACCAAAATCAACTATAAGTCGTGCCCAGGAGTAGCTAAGCCTCTCTATCTCTCAAAACTCAAAAATGGTTATGGTGGTGATCGCAGCCATGACAAGAACTGAAATCCATGAATAAGATTAGAAATATTTAATTCTTGCCATCAATGTTTTATGGGGATGGCTTTGAAATGAGTCTGAAATTGCAAGAGGGAATGGTTTGTTCTGGAGCTTTAGAGGTGGTGGTAGAAAGGAAAGCTGATTTAGAGATGATAGATGATGGTTGTGCCAATCGAAGGCTTACAGGATTTTCTCTTTCCAGCTAATAATAAACTTACAAAAGTAGTCGAATCATTTTCGCTTGAAACTCAACTAATTGCCGATTAACAGGGGAGGATATTGACATCCCCTAGTTAGTAAGACTACATATATAAACCCTAAGCTTTAGTACATTAGGAATGAAATCAACATTCTTCTCTTTCAATCCCAGTCATGGCCCTATGATGCATTACAGGACAAATGTAAAAACACACCCTGAGATTGTGCCACCACTGGAAAAAAGGCTTACCGGGCAAGAAGAATCTGTCCACTTTGAAATACAAGAGCAATGAAAAGAATGATTGCAGATAGTTGTGAGAATTCCACTCATTTCTTGGTCTAATCTCTCTGCAAAATGAGGGATAGATAAAGAAAGGAATCCAAGCACAAAGGAACATGTAAAAAGAGGTCACCATCCTATGCAAGCAGTTTTGACTTCAAAGCATATACATTTTATGCTCTAGTAACAAGGCATGGCTAAAATAATAAACATAAAAAATAAAAATGTATAATCTAAAGTTCGAAAATAAAATTAAACGAATGAAAAATGAAGAAAATTTGTGAGGGTAGGAAAAAAGAATAAGAAACAATAAGCAAGCAAATCCCAAACCAAGAAAACTCACAGAAACACCAGATACCAACTTGGCAACTGGGTTGAATGTCAGTACAATTAACATGCCACAAAATCTTCAAAATCAAGCAACCTAAAAATTTCTGAAGGTTTTCCTAGTTCGAAAATCACCACACCAAAAAAAAAAAAAAAAGATCATTTCAAGTTTAAAAAAAAAGTTTTCATTGTTAACATTAGACATATTATCAGTACTAAGATAATCAAGTAAAAGAATGGTAATACATTTCCTCTACCTGAAGTATAGACTATAGATAATGTATTAACAAGATTCACTAAACATAAACCATCTTCATATTGAGAATAAAAAGAGAAATATGGAATGTACAGATGTTTTGACAATTAAAAGAAATGATGGATAGTTAACATCCAAATTTTACACACTTGAGGAAGCCCATATTACCACGAGGAATACATTTACTTAAAAATTATATATAAAGGAATTTGTACTCATTAAAAAAATTTACAGTTGCACATTACATTATTAAGGTTTGGATGTTGCCCATATGACCAAACCTAGGCCTCCCTATTCTCAGATTCTCAGCTACCTATTATAGATTACTCTCTTCATATCATTTCTACAATAAAAACATCAATTGCATAGCTCTGATAATCAATACCTAATGGTCTACCTCAACAGAGCAAAAGCAACGATTTCCAACTAGGTGCCTGTTATAGATGTTCATTTAAGTGCATCTTCTATGAACAAAGGAACATCAAGAATCATACCCTAAAAGTAACAAAAATTAAGTGTTTAGGAGATTACTTCAAATTAAGTGTCACTGTTTTTTTCTTTTGCTTTTGTAACAATCAACTTATGCAACATATTTATATAAGTAACCATTGGGCTTAGTAAATAATAATTAGCCACAAGATGTCATGCTGTAAACTTTAGCTGTTCCAGTTACTCCTTAAACGGGAATACTAGAAAGATATTGAGGCATTTTAAACCCTCACAAGCTATTTTGTTTCCCACCTAAAAAGGTTTAGCAGGTGCTGAATGAAGATCAAAACTATGAATCCACACACACACACACAAAGACTTGCATACCAAGACAGACTGGACAAGTGGGCTGTTCAGTTGAGCTTGCAGGGGATGCCTGTGCATGTTCAATTGAGCCTGTATACTGCACATCCACCGTGAAAAGCACACGGCAAACCTCTACCTATATTTAGAATCGAAATAAAACTAATAAATTACAATAGCAATAATATGTTTAGGATGGTACCCTTATCCTATCATTTGTGCAAAACTATACATAATTCTCAATGTCACTAGAAATTTGAAAATCAGATATTTATTGATAGCAAACCAAACCTCTAGGGATGAGAATCGCCTCCCATTGAAATGCCTGTAGAAGTTATCGGTGGAGTCCTGACCATCAAACCTAATCAAAATACTGTACCGATCCTCCATTCCGTCATTTCTAAACCTCAAACAAGAAGAACCAACAAAACAAAGATGAAACTCGACCACAAACATTAAATAAAACAACAAAACACAATATAACTTTGGATTGATTTCCAAATTCAAACCTCACAATTCGCATCTCTAAGATATGATGAATGAACGAACCGCAGAACTGGCAGAAATCCGCATATGTCATGTGATTCGGCACTCCTAACACACAAACAAGAGCCTTCCTTCCAACCTAAAGAGCACTAAAACAAACATCAACGTCTCTTGAAGTTCCAGAAACAAATTTTGGACCTTCTTAAACTAACACACTTCAATGAAAACTCCTATAATGAATCACATTTTAAACAAAAACTCATACTGAAAGCTTCAATC
Source organism: Quercus tomentella (assembly GCA_028535165.1). NCBI lineage: Eukaryota > Viridiplantae > Streptophyta > Magnoliopsida > Fagales > Fagaceae > Quercus > Quercus tomentella. The sequence goes on along the minus strand of JAPQVY010000139.1, from coordinate 35,688 downwards.
GCTTGAGTTGAGCTTCTTCAATGATTTTTTATTATTCTCAGAAGAAATGTAACATAGAAAATAGCTAGATTTCAATATTTATGGTTTTCTATGTGAAGGACGGGGGAATATTACATGAGTAATTTTTTGTGTTCTAATTTTTGAATTTGAATTTTTTTTTTTTTTTTGGTTAGTCCTGTTTGGATGCCAAGAAAGTGAGGGAAAATAAAAAGGCAAAAAAGGATGATCAGAAACGGAAGCCAAATGGTTAAGAAATGAGACAATTTGAAGCGATTTTCTTTCCAAGCTCTTTTTTGGTTAGTTTTTGAATTTGAATTTTTTGGAGAAGGATGATAATAAATGAAAAATAAATACTTTGGCTCAATTTTCTCAACAACAAAACATGAGGAATCAAAAATTGAAAATTAATCACAATCAGTCAGCCTCAGAAAAAGCATTATAGCATCTAAAGAAGTTTTCAATTTTGCACAAGTTTCAGCAAAATATTAGTATTAGCTCTAATACATATAATGTTATTGCTGATTTAACGCTCATTCCTCAGGCTTTCAATACGAGTCACTTCTTTCGCTTTTTTTTTTTTTTTTTTTTTTTGGTAATGAATATGAGAATTGAGAAACGACGTCGGTGAAAGATGAGCTTACAGGGAGATCGGAGGAGGTGGAGGAGGATGAGGAGGAGGAGGAGGAGAAAGAGGAAACGGCGTCGTCGCGAAAGAGGTGCATGACGCCACGGGTCTCTTCGATTCTAGGGTTTCCAGAGGAGAAAGGAAAGGCCTGTGTTAGAGATGAGAGTGAGGACGATATGGAAGTGGAGGTGGAGGTAGAGTCGCCGGAGATCATCGCTGGCGGTGGCCGCGATACCTCGTCGTTTGATGGTCCGGCCATATCTGTTACCGTGGTGGAAGTCGTCGGCATGACTGGATGTAACAGACCGGAATTTAGCTTACCTTTAGCGGGAGATACATCATATAATAAAAGGCTATGTGTGGGATTTTTTTTTTTTTTTTTTTAATTTCATATTTATACGTAATTTTTTTTTTTTTTTGATATGACATGTAAAATTTTTCAAATAAATCACTAAAATTAATGGTTCAGCTAATCAAGTCTCTGGTGTCAAAGATACGATAGCCACCGCCGACACCGGTCTCCAAAATGATGGCTTCGGATACCAAACCACCTACAATGGCTACCCCACCCACTCAACCGACAACATAGCCACCAAATTGGAGGAAGGGGAGCCCTTTGTGTTTTTAAAATGTTTTATCAAGTTTTTAAAAGTAAAACATTTTAGAACCTTTTATAAAGGATTTTATGATTAATGAAAAATATTTTCAAAACAAACAGAGCATAGATAATCCAAAGTTAGGACAAAGCCACTTACATGCTCGAATTTTCATAATATAGTAGCGTACAAATGTGCATCAACACTAGTAGTCAAACTTTCTCAAAAAAAAAAAAAAAACACTAGTAGTCAAACCCCTGCCAATTTAACATTTTACCTAATTTTTATTATTTATTTGTTTACGATAATAAATTATTTTATTTCCTTGAAATTTAAATTTAAAAAACTATGGATGTATGCATATATGTATGTATAAAAAATTATCCTTTGTACTATTTAAAAAAAAAATCTCAAACAACATGTAAATGCCAAGCCAATTAGAAAATAAAGTAGAGTATTTAAGACGGAAAAACAATTAGAAAATGGAGGCCACAAAGTTTGCATGCCTAAGGAGGGGTATGATCATATACAAGAAGATGTGTTCTGTATACATGGAATCCTCAATAATTTGATGATGCGAGTAGGAGTAAACAGTTTAATAGCACAACAATTATCCATTTTACGGACTATAGTAAGAGTAGTGGCAAAGTCAATATTTGAAATTAAGGGGGCAAAGTTTACCCACATTAAAGACAAGCACAATGCACACACATATATAATAATTAAGAGTAATTTGTAGAATAAAATATCACTCATGTGAATATTAAGCGTTATTTTTACGTTAGAAAACCCATAAAAGATAGCATATACATTTTATTATAGGTTTGAAATTTTAGAATTTAATTTGAAAACAATATCAACTTATGAAGATTATTATATAATTACATCCAATTTTTAATTTGTATAGCATATATGTTTTTGGGAGATCTACGAGTAGACAAAGAGAAAACAAGCATTCAAGGTAACTAGATATGCATAAAACGCACATAGAAAGTTTGAAACTTCGAAATGCCATAACTTTTGGCTCGGTCATCTGTTTTGGACGCATTTTTTTTTCATTTCATATAACTTTTCGAGATCTACGCACCCCAAACTGCCAAAGGCGGTTTGCCCCAAATTTTTCGCCAAATTCCACTTAGGGTGAGTTTGGTTCAGCTTTTTTGAAAAAGTGCATAATGAAAAAGTGGAGTTTTGTAAAAGTGCATAATGAAAAAGTGGAGTTTCAAAAAGCTGAGTGTTTGGTAAAAACTGTTAAAAAGTGCATAATGAAAAAGCTGAGTGTTTGGCTAGCACTTATAAAAGTGGCTTTTTGAGGGATAAATGACCAAAAAGGACAATGTATATATAAGGGAATTTATTTCATACTTTTTTTTTTTTATGTGAGTTTGTTTAATACTTAAATCAATTACTTCATCATACTTAAATCAATTTTTCTCTTTCTAAAAAAATTACTTTTTTCTTACCAATATTAGCTAATAATAACCTACCACTTAAGATTTATTGTGAAAGTATTGTAAAAATATTGTGATAAAAATTGATACTAATTTTAATTTGAACGTACTATTAAAATTATTTTTTTCTCTTTCTAAAAAAATTATTTTTTCTCACAAGTGTTAGCTAATAATAACCTACTACTTAATATTTATTGTGAAAATATTGTGATAATATTTCCTTCTTTTTTATTTTTTTTCTCCTCCACTCACTTACCGCATTTTCTTCTTTTTTTTCTTTTTTTTTTCCCTCTTTTTTCTAGTCCACACACGTACCCACTCTTTTCCTTTATTTCCTTCTTTCCTTTCTTTTTCCATATTACTTCTCCAAGTTCCAGAACGTCCCAGAGAGCTCTCCTTCTTCCTCCTTTTTTTTTTTTTTTTTTTTTCTTAGCTCTTCGTCTGCATGATTCTTCCTCTTTTTTTTTTTTCTTTTTTTTTCTTAGCTCTTCGTCTGCATGATTCTTCCTCTTTTTCTTTTTTTCTTTTTTTTTCTTAGCTCTTCGTCTGCATGATTCTTCCTCTTTTTCTTTTTTTCTTTTTTTTTTTTTCTCTCTTAGCTCTTCGTCTGCATGATTCTTCCTCTTTTTTTTTTTTTTTTTCTTAGCTTTTCGTCTGCATGATTCTCATCAAACGAAGATAGAGGGGAAATCCAAAAGGGAGGAATGGGTCAGATCGGTGCTTGATCTCTGCCTTCATCGCTGCCTGTCTTCCTCTCCACCGTTGCTTGATCTCTTCCCCACTGCCAACGACATGCGGCGGAAATGGGTCAGCTCGGTTTTTTTTTTTTTTTTTTGGTTATGATTTCATTATTGGGTTCCTTTGTAAAATTGTGTAAAATTGGTTTGATTTTGTTGATTTTGTGTTTGGATTATCAAATGTTGAAATGGGTTGTGGTGGTAGACCGGTGATTGTTGGGTGGTGCTCTGTTTGTATTTGGTTGATACTTTATTGACCGGTGTTGGTCTGTAACAGAGGAGCGGAGAAGAGGAAAGGGCAAAGTTTATTGGTGATGGGTATTTCGGTATTTTCAATATTGCAACGGTAATAATACAAAACGCGCAGAGCGCGTTTTCATTTATGGACCCTCAGGGGTCCATAAGCCATTCCGCGTTCTCCCTCAGTTTTTTCTAAAAGTTCAAAACGCAACTTTTATAAAAAAGTTGCGTTTTGAGCTTACCAAACGCAAAACTGGGTTGAGCTTTTTTGAAAAAGCGCTTTTTGGGCTTCAAATGCTGAACCAAACGGGCACTTATTTTGAGAGAGATGGCATTTTAAAGTTTTTTTCCCTAAAATTTATTTTGTTACAAGCTCTTTTTCCCTATAATGGTCTAGAAAAACGAATTTCTGGATAAATGATCCTAAATAACTATCGGTAAATATCACCACTGTATAATACTAAACATTCAAAAACGTATGCATTAAACAAGAAAAGTACAAATAAAATTATTATAACATTCAATAAATAGGTTTATTGGTCAATTGGTTTGGTACTTTTGTGCCAAGTGCTAAGTCAATAGTTCGGTCCCCCACAAGGGCAATTGCATGTAATTTTAGTTTTTTTAATGGAACACGTAATATATTTTTTAGTAGATCAAAATTTCATTTAACTTCCCCTCCTCCGATTCTCAAAAAAAAAAGCTTCGCCTCCTCCCATGATAATTGTCAACCGAATTGGGTCCCCCATAATGTGCGAATTTCCTTATAATCATTTAAGTAGTTTATTTTTTGGTAACAATGGAAAATCAAAGAGTGTAAGTAAAAGACTGGGTTGTCATCTTCGCCAATTGCTGGACTTCCTTGAATATGGGTTCAAGAGCAACTTTGATGTGTAAACTTTGAAACATTCTCTTTTGGGTTCGGATATCTTCTAGGAGAATCTCTGCTTCCTTGTTGTCTGTATTTATGGTTGCCAGCTCATCCGCTAAATTTTCTGAGTTAACAAATAAGATGGCTTTTCTATATCCTTCCTTCCAAGCAGTATAGAGCGCTTCGCGAATAGTAAAAAGATTGCTGGTCTTCTTATTCCTCGTATGCCATGAGAAACATTCCTTCTTGACGGACTGTCCTAAGTGATTTTTAATTACAAAGGCTCCTCCATCCCAATTTGTATTGCCGCGACGGTTTTTGTTTCCTATGATAATTAAAATCTGCCATCCCTTACAGCTTGAGAAATTTATAGCATTTAAGTAGTTTATAGCATTTCTGAAAAATACACCATTGAAAGTATAATATATTTTAATGCAACAGTTTTAATTTTTGTTAATTTCAAAACTTTCCAAACCAAGTTTTATAATATTACCGTGAACTATTTACTATTTAATTGTAACATATTTCTTAAAATAAACATGATTTCACTTGTATATAAGGCCAGCCATAACTATTTACTTTTCTAATTTTACTCGTACTTTCTACTTTTTGTATATCTGGGAGACAGCGCGCAAAATTCTATAGACGGAGCATCACAAGAGACTAACCCCGGCCGTTCAACTGTGCCACATCATGGAATTGATGGTAACAATTTATCTCACAATTTGTTTTGTATTAATTAATTTTCGTTAATATTTTTTTAGGAAATTATAAATCGTTTGAATATATATATATATATATATATATATATATATATATATATATAGATTCCCCTCATGCATGACAATATATATATTCCCCTCTTGCATGACAATTTTCAAATGAATGATCAAGTGTGTGGTTCCATGACAATTGTGCTGTGAATGTTCAACGTCATATCATAAGTATCAGATCTGTTAGAGATATATTAGATATATTAGACCAACATAATAGGCCAAAGGCTACTCCTACTTATAATAGTAATCTACGATTTAGTCGCCAAAATATACTCATGTTAGGGTCCATTATAACACGGATTTCGTACTACAATCTTACATAATAAAGATGTAGTCCTCAAGGGTTTCTTCCGTGCACCTAGGCCGACAAGGATGAACAACGTAACTCTCGTGTTCTCGGTGTTCCTATTCCATGCTTCCCCTTCTGCACCTACTCTAGCATATACAACATGGTATAACACATCCTGCTGTTGCTAAAATATTTAACATGATCGAATGCACATATTTGTTGTGATATTATGTACCATGTGAACTATAGGTGAAATTAACAGTGATGTGGCAAAAACGAAGGCTAATTTGGTGGCGGTGATCTCGAAATCCCCTCGGGTTGCACCTCCCTGGTGTTAGAGTGCATCGCTGCATTGGGATCCTTTATAAGAATTTAACGCGCTTATGCTGATGGGTGCGATCATACCAACACTAATGCACCGGATCCCATCAGAACTCCGCAGTTAAGCGTGTTTGGGCGAGAGTAGTACTAGGATGGGTGACCTCCTGGGAAGTCCTCGTGTTGCACCCCTCTCTTTTTCTTCGGATTTTTTTTGTCGTCGGGCTTATCGCTTACGTCGGTCCAGCACGCCCGCTTTGTAGGCTTAGTCTGCCCCAGGCCAAAAATACGAGGCGCCGATCTCGTTCTGGGTGCTAGTTTGGTGGCGGTGATCTCGAAATCCCCTCGGGTTGCACCTCCCTGGTGTTAGAGTGCATCGCTGCATTGGGATCCTTTATAAGAATTGAACGCGCTTATGCTGATGGGTGCGATCATACCAACACTAATGCACCGGATCCCATCAGAACTCCGCAGTTAAGCGTGTTTGGGCGAGAGTAGTACTAGGATGGGTGACCTCCTGGGAAGTCCTCGTGTTGCACCCCTCTCTTTTTCTTCGGATTTTTTTTGTCGTCGGGCTTATCGCTTACGTCGGTCCAGCACGCCCGCTTTGTAGGCTTAGTCTGCCCCAGGCCAAAAATACGAGGCGCCGATCTCGTTCTGGGTGCTAGTTTGGTGGCGGTGATCTCGAAATCCCCTCGGGTTGCACCTCCCTGGTGTTAGAGTGCATCGCTGCATTGGGATCCTTTATAAGAATTGAACGCGCTTATGCTGATGGGTGCGATCATACCAACACTAATGCACCGGATCCCATCAGAACTCCGCAGTTAAGCGTGTTTGGGCGAGAGTAGTACTAGGATGGGTGACCTCCTGGGAAGTCCTCGTGTTGCACCCCTCTCTTTTTCTTCGGATTTTTTTTGTCGTCGGGCTTATCGCTTACGTCGGTCCAGCACGCCCGCTTTGTAGGCTTAGTCTGCCCCAGGCCAAAAATACGAGGCGCCGATCTCGTTCTGGGTGCTAGTTTGGTGGCGGTGATCTCGAAATCCCCTCGGGTTGCACCTCCCTGGTGTTAGAGTGCATCGCTGCATTGGGATCCTTTATAAGAATTGAACGCGCTTATGCTGATGGGTGCGATCATACCAACACTAATGCACCGGATCCCATCAGAACTCCGCAGTTAAGCGTGTTTGGGCGAGAGTAGTACTAGGATGGGTGACCTCCTGGGAAGTCCTCGTGTTGCACCCCTCTCTTTTTCTTCGGATTTTTTTTGTCGTCGGGCTTATCGCTTACGTCGGTCCAGCACGCCCGCTTTGTAGGCTTAGTCTGCCCCAGGCCAAAAATACGAGGCGCCGATCTCGTTCTGGGTGCTAGTTTGGTGGCGGTGATCTCGAAATCCCCTCGGGTTGCACCTCCCTGGTGTTAGAGTGCATCGCTGCATTGGGATCCTTTATAAGAATTGAACGCGCTTATGCTGATGGGTGCGATCATACCAACACTAATGCACCGGATCCCATCAGAACTCCGCAGTTAAGCGTGTTTGGGCGAGAGTAGTACTAGGATGGGTGACCTCCTGGGAAGTCCTCGTGTTGCACCCCTTTCTTTTTCTTCGGATTTTTTTTGTCGTCGGGCTTATCGCTTACGTCGGTCCAGCACGCCCGCTTTGTAGGCTTAGTCTGCCCCAGGCCAAAAATACGAGGCGCCGATCTCGTTCTGGGTGCTAGTTTGGTGGCGGTGATCTCGAAATCCCCTCGGGTTGCACCTCCCTGGTGTTAGAGTGCATCGCTGCATTGGGATCCTTTATAAGAATTGAACGCGCTTATGCTGATGGGTGCGATCATACCAACACTAATGCACCGGATCCCATCAGAACTCCGCAGTTAAGCGTGTTTGGGCGAGAGTAGTACTAGGATGGGTGACCTCCTGGGAAGTCCTCGTGTTGCACCCCTCTCTTTTTCTTCGGATTTTTTTTGTCGTCGGGCTTATCGCTTACGTCGGTCCAGCACGCCCGCTTTGTAGGCTTAGTCTGCCCCAGGCCAAAAATACGAGGCGCCGATCTCGTACTGGGTGCTAGTTTGGTGGCGGTGATCTCGAAATCCCCTCGGGTTGCACCTCCCTGGTGTTAGAGTGCATCGCTGCATTGGGATCCTTTATAAGAATTGAACGCGCTTATGCTGATGGGTGCGATCATACCAACACTAATGCACCGGATCCCATCAGAACTCCGCAGTTAAGCGTGTTTGGGCGAGAGTAGTACTAGGATGGGTGACCTCCTGGGAAGTCCTCGTGTTGCACCCCTCTCTTTTTCTTCGGATTTTTTTTGTCGTCGGGCTTATCGCTTACGTCGGTCCAGCACGCCCGCTTTGTAGGCTTAGTCTGCCCCAGGCCAAAAATACGAGGCGCCGATCTCGTTCTGGGTGCTAGATTGGTGGCGGTGATCTCGAAATCCCCTCGGGTTGCACCTCCCTGGTGTTAGAGTGCATCGCTGCATTGGGATCCTTTATAAGAATTGAACGCGCTTATGCTGATGGGTGCGATCATACCAACACTAATGCACCGGATCCCATCAGAACTCCGCAGTTAAGCGTGTTTGGGCGAGAGTAGTACTAGGATGGGTGACCTCCTGGGAAGTCCTCGTGTTGCACCCCTCTCTTTTTCTTCGGATTTTTTTTGTCGTCGGGCTTATCGCTTACGTCGGTCCAGCACGCCCGCTTTGTAGGCTTAGTCTGCCCCAGGCCAAAAATACGAGGCGCCGATCTCGTTCTGGGTGCTAGTTTGGTGGCGGTGATCTCGAAATCCCCTCGGGTTGCACCTCCCTGGTGTTAGAGTGCATCGCTGCATTGGGATCCTTTATAAGAATTGAACGCGCTTATGCTGATGGGTGCGATCATACCAACACTAATGCACCGGATCCCATCAGAACTCCGCAGTTAAGCGTGTTTGGGCGAGAGTAGTACTAGGATGGGTGACCTCCTGGGAAGTCCTCGTGTTGCACCCCTCTCTTTTTCTTCGGATTTTTTTTGTCGTCGGGCTTATCGCTTACGTCGGTCCAGCACGCCCGCTTTGTAGGCTTAGTCTGCCCCAGGCCAAAAATACGAGGCGCCGATCTCGTTCTGGGTGCTAGTTTGGTGGCGGTGATCTCGAAATCCCCTCGGGTTGCACCTCCCTGGTGTTAGAGTGCATCGCTGCATTGGGATCCTTTATAAGAATTGAACGCGCTTATGCTGATGGGTGCGATCATACCAACACTAATGCACCGGATCCCATCAGAACTCCGCAGTTAAGCGTGTTTGGGCGAGAGTAGTACTAGGATGGGTGACCTCCTGGGAAGTCCTCGTGTTGCACCCCTCTCTTTTTCTTCGGATTTTTTTTGTCGTCGGGCTTATCGCTTACGTCGGTCCAGCACGCCCGCTTTGTAGGCTTAGTCTGCCCCAGGCCAAAAATACGAGGCGCCGATCTCGTTCTGGGTGCTAGTTTGGTGGCGGTGATCTCGAAATCCCCTCGGGTTGCACCTCCCTGGTGTTAGAGTGCATCGCTGCATTGGGATCCTTTATAAGAATTGAACGCGCTTATGCTGATGGGTGCGATCATACCAACACTAATGCACCGGATCCCATCAGAACTCCGCAGTTAAGCATGTTTGGGCGAGAGTAGTACTAGGATGGGTGACCTCCTGGGAAGTCCTCGTGTTGCACCCCTCTCTTTTTCTTCGGATTTTTTTTGTCGTCGGGCTTATCGCTTACGTCGGTCCAGCACGCCCGCTTTGTAGGCTTAGTCTGCCCCAGGCCAAAAATACGAGGCGCCGATCTCGTTCTGGGTGCTAGTTTGGTGGCGGTGATCTCGAAATCCCCTCGGGTTGCACCTCCCTGGTGTTAGAGTGCATCGCTGCATTGGGATCCTTTATAAGAATTGAACGCGCTTATGCTGATGGGTGCGATCATACCAACACTAATGCACCGGATCCCATCAGAACTCCGCAGTTAAGCGTGTTTGGGCGAGAGTAGTACTAGGATGGGTGACCTCCTGGGAAGTCCTCGTGTTGCACCCCTTTCTTTTTCTTCGGATTTTTTTTGTCGTCGGGCTTATCGCTTACGTCGGTCCAGCACGCCCGCTTTGTAGGCTTAGTCTGCCCCAGGCCAAAAATACGAGGCGCCGATCTCGTTCTGGGTGCTAGTTTGGTGGCGGTGATCTCGAAATCCCCTCGGGTTGCACCTCCCTGGTGTTAGAGTGCATCGCTGCATTGGGATCCTTTATAAGAATTGAACGCGCTTATGCTGATGGGTGCGATCATACCAACACTAATGCACCGGATCCCATCAGAACTCCGCAGTTAAGCGTGTTTGGGCGAGAGTAGTACTAGGATGGGTGACCTCCTGGGAAGTCCTCGTGTTGCACCCCTCTCTTTTTCTTCGGATTTTTTTTGTCGTCGGGCTTATCGCTTACGTCGGTCCAGCACGCCCGCTTTGTAGGCTTAGTCTGCCCCAGGCCAAAAATACGAGGCGCCGATCTCGTACTGGGTGCTAGTTTGGTGGCGGTGATCTCGAAATCCCCTCGGGTTGCACCTCCCTGGTGTTAGAGTGCATCGCTGCATTGGGATCCTTTATAAGAATTGAACGCGCTTATGCTGATGGGTGCGATCATACCAACACTAATGCACCGGATCCCATCAGAACTCCGCAGTTAAGCGTGTTTGGGCGAGAGTAGTACTAGGATGGGTGACCTCCTGGGAAGTCCTCGTGTTGCACCCCTCTCTTTTTCTTCGGATTTTTTTTGTCGTCGGGCTTATCGCTTACGTCGGTCCAGCACGCCCGCTTTGTAGGCTTAGTCTGCCCCAGGCCAAAAATACGAGGCGCCGATCTCGTTCTGGGTGCTAGTTTGGTGGCGGTGATCTCGAAATCCCCTCGGGTTGCACCTCCCTGGTGTTAGAGTGCATCGCTGCATTGGGATCCTTTATAAGAATTGAACGCGCTTATGCTGATGGGTGCGATCATACCAACACTAATGCACCGGATCCCATCAGAACTCCGCAGTTAAGCGTGTTTGGGCGAGAGTAGTACTAGGATGGGTGACCTCCTGGGAAGTCCTCGTGTTGCACCCCTCTCTTTTTCTTCGGATTTTTTTTGTCGTCGGGCTTATCGCTTACGTCGGTCCAGCACGCCCGCTTTGTAGGCTTAGTCTGCCCCAGGCCAAAAATACGAGGCGCCGATCTCGTTCTGGGTGCTAGTTTGGTGGCGGTGATCTCGAAATCCCCTCGGGTTGCACCTCCCTGGTGTTAGAGTGCATCGCTGCATTGGGATCCTTTATAAGAATTGAACGCGCTTATGCTGATGGGTGCGATCATACCAACACTAATGCACCGGATCCCATCAGAACTCCGCAGTTAAGCGTGTTTGGGCGAGAGTAGTACTAGGATGGGTGACCTCCTGGGAAGTCCTCGTGTTGCACCCCTCTCTTTTTCTTCGGATTTTTTTTGTCGTCGGGCTTATCGCTTACGTCGGTCCAGCACGCCCGCTTTGTAGGCTTAGTCTGCCCCAGGCCAAAAATACGAGGCGCCGATCTCGTTCTGGGTGCTAGTTTGGTGGCGGTGATCTCGAAATCCCCTCGGGTTGCACCTCCCTGGTGTTAGAGTGCATCGCTGCATTGGGATCCTTTATAAGAATTGAACGCGCTTATGCTGATGGGTGCGATCATACCAACACTAATGCACCGGATCCCATCAGAACTCCGCAGTTAAGCGTGTTTGGGCGAGAGTAGTACTAGGATGGGTGACCTCCTGGGAAGTCCTCGTGTTGCACCCCTCTCTTTTTCTTCGGATTTTTTTTGTCGTCGGGCTTATCGCTTACGTCGGTCCAGCACGCCCGCTTTGTAGGCTTAGTCTGCCCCAGGCCAAAAATACGAGGCGCCGATCTCGTTCTGGGTGCTAGTTTGGTGGCGGTGATCTCGAAATCCCCTCGGGTTGCACCTCCCTGGTGTTAGAGTGCATCGCTGCATTGGGATCCTTTATAAGAATTGAACGCGCTTATGCTGATGGGTGCGATCATACCAACACTAATGCACCGGATCCCATCAGAACTCCGCAGTTAAGCGTGTTTGGGCGAGAGTAGTACTAGGATGGGTGACCTCCTGGGAAGTCCTCGTGTTGCACCCCTTTCTTTTTCTTCGGATTTTTTTTGTCGTCGGGCTTATCGCTTACGTCGGTCCAGCACGCCCGCTTTGTAGGCTTAGTCTGCCCCAGGCCAAAAATACGAGGCGCCGATCTCGTTCTGGGTGCTAGTTTGGTGGCGGTGATCTCGAAATCCCCTCGGGTTGCACCTCCCTGGTGTTAGAGTGCATCGCTGCATTGGGATCCTTTATAAGAATTGAACGCGCTTATGCTGATGGGTGCGATCATACCAACACTAATGCACCGGATCCCATCAGAACTCCGCAGTTAAGCGTGTTTGGGCGAGAGTAGTACTAGGATGGGTGACCTCCTGGGAAGTCCTCGTGTTGCACCCCTCTCTTTTTCTTCGGATTTTTTTTGTCGTCGGGCTTATCGCTGACGTCGGTCCAGCACGCCCGCTTTGTAGGCTTAGTCTGCCCCAGGCCAAAAATACGAGGCGCCGATCTCGTACTGGGTGCTAGTTTGGTGGCGGTGATCTCGAAATCCCCTCGGGTTGCACCTCCCTGGTGTTAGAGTGCATCGCTGCATTGGGATCCTTTATAAGAATTGAACGCGCTTATGCTGATGGGTGCGATCATACCAACACTAATGCACCGGATCCCATCAGAACTCCGCAGTTAAGCGTGTTTGGGCGAGAGTAGTACTAGGATGGGTGACCTCCTGGGAAGTCCTCGTGTTGCACCCCTCTCTTTTTCTTCGGATTTTTTTTGTCGTCGGGCTTATCGCTTACGTCGGTCCAGCACGCCCGCTTTGTAGGCTTAGTCTGCCCCAGGCCAAAAATACGAGGCGCCGATCTCGTTCTGGGTGCTAGTTTGGTGGCGGTGATCTCGAAATCCCCTCGGGTTGCACCTCCCTGGTGTTAGAGTGCATCGCTGCATTGGGATCCTTTATAAGAATTGAACGCGCTTATGCTGATGGGTGCGATCATACCAACACTAATGCACCGGATCCCATCAGAACTCCGCAGTTAAGCGTGTTTGGGCGAGAGTAGTACTAGGATGGGTGACCTCCTGGGAAGTCCTCGTGTTGCACCCCTCTCTTTTTCTTCGGATTTTTTTTGTCGTCGGGCTTATCGCTTACGTCGGTCCAGCACGCCCGCTTTGTAGGCTTAGTCTGCCCCAGGCCAAAAATACGAGGCGCCGATCTCGTTCTGGGTGCTAGTTTGGTGGCGGTGATCTCGAAATCCCCTCGGGTTGCACCTCCCTGGTGTTAGAGTGCATCGCTGCATTGGGATCCTTTATAAGAATTGAACGCGCTTATGCTGATGGGTGCGATCATACCAACACTAATGCACCGGATCCCATCAGAACTCCGCAGTTAAGCGTGTTTGGGCGAGAGTAGTACTAGGATGGGTGACCTCCTGGGAAGTCCTCGTGTTGCACCCCTCTCTTTTTCTTCGGATTTTTTTTGTCGTCGGGCTTATCGCTTACGTCGGTCCAGCACGCCCGCTTTGTAGGCTTAGTCTGCCCCAGGCCAAAAATACGAGGCGCCGATCTCGTTCTGGGTGCTAGATTGGTGGCGGTGATCTCGAAATCCCCTCGGGTTGCACCTCCCTGGTGTTAGAGTGCATCGCTGCATTGGGATCCTTTATAAGAATTGAACGCGCTTATGCTGATGGGTGCGATCATACCAACACTAATGCACCGGATCCCATCAGAACTCCGCAGTTAAGCGTGTTTGGGCGAGAGTAGTACTAGGATGGGTGACCTCCTGGGAAGTCCTCGTGTTGCACCCCTCTCTTTTTCTTCGGATTTTTTTTGTCGTCGGGCTTATCGCTTACGTCGGTCCAGCACGCCCGCTTTGTAGGCTTAGTCTGCCCCAGGCCAAAAATACGAGGCGCCGATCTCGTACTGGGTGCTAGTTTGGTGGCGGTGATCTCGAAATCCCCTCGGGTTGCACCTCCCTGGTGTTAGAGTGCATCGCTGCATTGGGATCCTTTATAAGAATTGAACGCGCTTATGCTGATGGGTGCGATCATACCAACACTAATGCACCGGATCCCATCAGAACTCCGCAGTTAAGCGTGTTTGGGCGAGAGTAGTACTAGGATGGGTGACCTCCTGGGAAGTCCTCGTGTTGCACCCCTCTCTTTTTCTTCGGATTTTTTTTGTCGTCGGGCTTATCGCTTACGTCGGTCCAGCACGCCCACTTTGTAGGCTTAGTCTGCCCCAGGCCAAAAATACGAGGCGCCGATCTCGTTCTGGGTGCTAGTTTGGTGGCGGTGATCTCGAAATCCCCTCGGGTTGCACCTCCCTGGTGTTAGAGTGCATCGCTGCATTGGGATCCTTTATAAGAATTGAACGCGCTTATGCTGATGGGTGCGATCATACCAACACTAATGCACCGGATCCCATCAGAACTCCGCAGTTAAGCGTGTTTGGGCGAGAGTAGTACTAGGATGGGTGACCTCCTGGGAAGTCCTCGTGTTGCACCCCTCTCTTTTTCTTCGGATTTTTTTTGTCGTCGGGCTTATCGCTTACGTCGGTCCAGCACGCCCGCTTTGTAGGCTTAGTCTGCCCCAGGCCAAAAATACGAGGCGCCGATCTCGTTCTGGGTGCTAGTTTGGTGGCGGTGATCTCGAAATCCCCTCGGGTTGCACCTCCCTGGTGTTAGAGTGCATCGCTGCATTGGGATCCTTTATAAGAATTGAACGCGCTTATGCTGATGGGTGCGATCATACCAACACTAATGCACCGGATCCCATCAGAACTCCGCAGTTAAGCGTGTTTGGGCGAGAGTAGTACTAGGATGGGTGACCTCCTGGGAAGTCCTCGTGTTGCACCCCTCTCTTTTTCTTCGGATTTTTTTTGTCGTCGGGCTTATCGCTTACGTCGGTCCAGCACGCCCGCTTTGTAGGCTTAGTCTGCCCCAGGCCAAAAATACGAGGCGCCGATCTCGTTCTGGGTGCTAGTTTGGTGGCGGTGATCTCGAAATCCCCTCGGGTTGCACCTCCCTGGTGTTAGAGTGCATCGCTGCATTGGGATCCTTTATAAGAATTGAACGCGCTTATGCTGATGGGTGCGATCATACCAACACTAATGCACCGGATCCCATCAGAACTCCGCAGTTAAGCGTGTTTGGGCGAGAGTAGTACTAGGATGGGTGACCTCCTGGGAAGTCCTCGTGTTGCACCCCTTTCTTTTTCTTCGGATTTTTTTTGTCGTCGGGCTTATCGCTTACGTCGGTCCAGCACGCCCGCTTTGTAGGCTTAGTCTGCCCCAGGCCAAAAATACGAGGCGCCGATCTCGTTCTGGGTGCTAGTTTGGTGGCGGTGATCTCGAAATCCCCTCGGGTTGCACCTCCCTGGTGTTAGAGTGCATCGCTGCATTGGGATCCTTTATAAGAATTGAACGCGCTTATGCTGATGGGTGCGATCATACCAACACTAATGCACCGGATCCCATCAGAACTCCGCAGTTAAGCGTGTTTGGGCGAGAGTAGTACTAGGATGGGTGACCTCCTGGGAAGTCCTCGTGTTGCACCCCTCTCTTTTTCTTCGGATTTTTTTTGTCGTCGGGCTTATCGCTTACGTCGGTCCAGCACGCCCGCTTTGTAGGCTTAGTCTGCCCCAGGCCAAAAATACGAGGCGCCGATCTCGTTCTGGGTGCTAGTTTGGTGGCGGTGATCTCGAAATCCCCTCGGGTTGCACCTCCCTGGTGTTAGAGTGCATCGCTGCATTGGGATCCTTTATAAGAATTGAACGCGCTTATGCTGATGGGTGCGATCATACCAACACTAATGCACCGGATCCCATCAGAACTCCGCAGTTAAGCGTGTTTGGGCGAGAGTAGTACTAGGATGGGTGACCTCCTGGGAAGTCCTCGTGTTGCACCCCTCTCTTTTTCTTCGGATTTTTTTTGTCGTCGGGCTTATCGCTTACGTCGGTCCAGCACGCCCGCTTTGTAGGCTTAGTCTGCCCCAGGCCAAAAATACGAGGCGCCGATCTCGTTCTGGGTGCTAGTTTGGTGGCGGTGATCTCGAAATCCCCTCGGGTTGCACCTCCCTGGTGTTAGAGTGCATCGCTGCATTGGGATCCTTTATAAGAATTGAACGCGCTTATGCTGATGGGTGCGATCATACCAACACTAATGCACCGGATCCCATCAGAACTCCGCAGTTAAGCGTGTTTGGGCGAGAGTAGTACTAGGATGGGTGACCTCCTGGGAAGTCCTCGTGTTGCACCCCTCTCTTTTTCTTCGGATTTTTTTTGTCGTCGGGCTTATCGCTTACGTCGGTCCAGCACGCCCGCTTTGTAGGCTTAGTCTGCCCCAGGCCAAAAATACGAGGCGCCGATCTCGTTCTGGGTGCTAGTTTGGTGGCGGTGATCTCGAAATCCCCTCGGGTTGCACCTCCCTGGTGTTAGAGTGCATCGCTGCATTGGGATCCTTTATAAGAATTGAACGCGCTTATGCTGATGGGTGCGATCATACCAACACTAATGCACCGGATCCCATCAGAACTCCGCAGTTAAGCGTGTTTGGGCGAGAGTAGTACTAGGATGGGTGACCTCCTGGGAAGTCCTCGTGTTGCACCCCTTTCTTTTTCTTCGGATTTTTTTTGTCGTCGGGCTTATCGCTTACGTCGGTCCAGCACGCCCGCTTTGTAGGCTTAGTCTGCCCCAGGCCAAAAATACGAGGCGCCGATCTCGTTCTGGGTGCTAGTTTGGTGGCGGTGATCTCGAAATCCCCTCGGGTTGCACCTCCCTGGTGTTAGAGTGCATCGCTGCATTGGGATCCTTTATAAGAATTGAACGCGCTTATGCTGATGGGTGCGATCATACCAACACTAATGCACCGGATCCCATCAGAACTCCGCAGTTAAGCGTGTTTGGGCGAGAGTAGTACTAGGATGGGTGACCTCCTGGGAAGTCCTCGTGTTGCACCCCTCTCTTTTTCTTCGGATTTTTTTTGTCGTCGGGCTTATCGCTGACGTCGGTCCAGCACGCCCGCTTTGTAGGCTTAGTCTGCCCCAGGCCAAAAATACGAGGCGCCGATCTCGTACTGGGTGCTAGTTTGGTGGCGGTGATCTCGAAATCCCCTCGGGTTGCACCTCCCTGGTGTTAGAGTGCATCGCTGCATTGGGATCCTTTATAAGAATTGAACGCGCTTATGCTGATGGGTGCGATCATACCAACACTAATGCACCGGATCCCATCAGAACTCCGCAGTTAAGCGTGTTTGGGCGAGAGTAGTACTAGGATGGGTGACCTCCTGGGAAGTCCTCGTGTTGCACCCCTCTCTTTTTCTTCGGATTTTTTTTGTCGTCGGGCTTATCGCTTACGTCGGTCCAGCACGCCCGCTTTGTAGGCTTAGTCTGCCCCAGGCCAAAAATACGAGGCGCCGATCTCGTTCTGGGTGCTAGTTTGGTGGCGGTGATCTCGAAATCCCCTCGGGTTGCACCTCCCTGGTGTTAGAGTGCATCGCTGCATTGGGATCCTTTATAAGAATTGAACGCGCTTATGCTGATGGGTGCGATCATACCAACACTAATGCACCGGATCCCATCAGAACTCCGCAGTTAAGCGTGTTTGGGCGAGAGTAGTACTAGGATGGGTGACCTCCTGGGAAGTCCTCGTGTTGCACCCCTCTCTTTTTCTTCGGATTTTTTTTGTCGTCGGGCTTATCGCTTACGTCGGTCCAGCACGCCCGCTTTGTAGGCTTAGTCTGCCCCAGGCCAAAAATACGAGGCGCCGATCTCGTTCTGGGTGCTAGTTTGGTGGCGGTGATCTCGAAATCCCCTCGGGTTGCACCTCCCTGGTGTTAGAGTGCATCGCTGCATTGGGATCCTTTATAAGAATTGAACGCGCTTATGCTGATGGGTGCGATCATACCAACACTAATGCACCGGATCCCATCAGAACTCCGCAGTTAAGCGTGTTTGGGCGAGAGTAGTACTAGGATGGGTGACCTCCTGGGAAGTCCTCGTGTTGCACCCCTCTCTTTTTCTTCGGATTTTTTTTGTCGTCGGGCTTATCGCTTACGTCGGTCCAGCACGCCCGCTTTGTAGGCTTAGTCTGCCCCAGGCCAAAAATACGAGGCGCCGATCTCGTTCTGGGTGCTAGATTGGTGGCGGTGATCTCGAAATCCCCTCGGGTTGCACCTCCCTGGTGTTAGAGTGCATCGCTGCATTGGGATCCTTTATAAGAATTGAACGCGCTTATGCTGATGGGTGCGATCATACCAACACTAATGCACCGGATCCCATCAGAACTCCGCAGTTAAGCGTGTTTGGGCGAGAGTAGTACTAGGATGGGTGACCTCCTGGGAAGTCCTCGTGTTGCACCCCTCTCTTTTTCTTCGGATTTTTTTTGTCGTCGGGCTTATCGCTTACGTCGGTCCAGCACGCCCGCTTTGTAGGCTTAGTCTGCCCCAGGCCAAAAATACGAGGCGCCGATCTCGTTCTGGGTGCTAGTTTGGTGGCGGTGATCTCGAAATCCCCTCGGGTTGCACCTCCCTGGTGTTAGAGTGCATCGCTGCATTGGGATCCTTTATAAGAATTGAACGCGCTTATGCTGATGGGTGCGATCATACCAACACTAATGCACCGGATCCCATCAGAACTCCGCAGTTAAGCGTGTTTGGGCGAGAGTAGTACTAGGATGGGTGACCTCCTGGGAAGTCCTCGTGTTGCACCCCTCTCTTTTTCTTCGGATTTTTTTTGTCGTCGGGCTTATCGCTTACGTCGGTCCAGCACGCCCGCTTTGTAGGCTTAGTCTGCCCCAGGCCAAAAATACGAGGCGCCGATCTCGTTCTGGGTGCTAGTTTGGTGGCGGTGATCTCGAAATCCCCTCGGGTTGCACCTCCCTGGTGTTAGAGTGCATCGCTGCATTGGGATCCTTTATAAGAATTGAACGCGCTTATGCTGATGGGTGCGATCATACCAACACTAATGCACCGGATCCCATCAGAACTCCGCAGTTAAGCGTGTTTGGGCGAGAGTAGTACTAGGATGGGTGACCTCCTGGGAAGTCCTCGTGTTGCACCCCTCTCTTTTTCTTCGGATTTTTTTTGTCGTCGGGCTTATCGCTTACGTCGGTCCAGCACGCCCGCTTTGTAGGCTTAGTCTGCCCCAGGCCAAAAATACGAGGCGCCGATCTCGTTCTGGGTGCTAGTTTGGTGGCGGTGATCTCGAAATCCCCTCGGGTTGCACCTCCCTGGTGTTAGAGTGCATCGCTGCATTGGGATCCTTTATAAGAATTGAACGCGCTTATGCTGATGGGTGCGATCATACCAACACTAATGCACCGGATCCCATCAGAACTCCGCAGTTAAGCATGTTTGGGCGAGAGTAGTACTAGGATGGGTGACCTCCTGGGAAGTCCTCGTGTTGCACCCCTCTCTTTTTCTTCGGATTTTTTTTGTCGTCGGGCTTATCGCTTACGTCGGTCCAGCACGCCCGCTTTGTAGGCTTAGTCTGCCCCAGGCCAAAAATACGAGGCGCCGATCTCGTTCTGGGTGCTAGTTTGGTGGCGGTGATCTCGAAATCCCCTCGGGTTGCACCTCCCTGGTGTTAGAGTGCATCGCTGCATTGGGATCCTTTATAAGAATTGAACGCGCTTATGCTGATGGGTGCGATCATACCAACACTAATGCACCGGATCCCATCAGAACTCCGCAGTTAAGCGTGTTTGGGCGAGAGTAGTACTAGGATGGGTGACCTCCTGGGAAGTCCTCGTGTTGCACCCCTTTCTTTTTCTTCGGATTTTTTTTGTCGTCGGGCTTATCGCTTACGTCGGTCCAGCACGCCCGCTTTGTAGGCTTAGTCTGCCCCAGGCCAAAAATACGAGGCGCCGATCTCGTTCTGGGTGCTAGTTTGGTGGCGGTGATCTCGAAATCCCCTCGGGTTGCACCTCCCTGGTGTTAGAGTGCATCGCTGCATTGGGATCCTTTATAAGAATTGAACGCGCTTATGCTGATGGGTGCGATCATACCAACACTAATGCACCGGATCCCATCAGAACTCCGCAGTTAAGCGTGTTTGGGCGAGAGTAGTACTAGGATGGGTGACCTCCTGGGAAGTCCTCGTGTTGCACCCCTCTCTTTTTCTTCGGATTTTTTTTGTCGTCGGGCTTATCGCTTACGTCGGTCCAGCACGCCCGCTTTGTAGGCTTAGTCTGCCCCAGGCCAAAAATACGAGGCGCCGATCTCGTACTGGGTGCTAGTTTGGTGGCGGTGATCTCGAAATCCCCTCGGGTTGCACCTCCCTGGTGTTAGAGTGCATCGCTGCATTGGGATCCTTTATAAGAATTGAACGCGCTTATGCTGATGGGTGCGATCATACCAACACTAATGCACCGGATCCCATCAGAACTCCGCAGTTAAGCGTGTTTGGGCGAGAGTAGTACTAGGATGGGTGACCTCCTGGGAAGTCCTCGTGTTGCACCCCTCTCTTTTTCTTCGGATTTTTTTTGTCGTCGGGCTTATCGCTTACGTCGGTCCAGCACGCCCGCTTTGTAGGCTTAGTCTGCCCCAGGCCAAAAATACGAGGCGCCGATCTCGTTCTGGGTGCTAGTTTGGTGGCGGTGATCTCGAAATCCCCTCGGGTTGCACCTCCCTGGTGTTAGAGTGCATCGCTGCATTGGGATCCTTTATAAGAATTGAACGCGCTTATGCTGATGGGTGCGATCATACCAACACTAATGCACCGGATCCCATCAGAACTCCGCAGTTAAGCGTGTTTGGGCGAGAGTAGTACTAGGATGGGTGACCTCCTGGGAAGTCCTCGTGTTGCACCCCTCTCTTTTTCTTCGGATTTTTTTTGTCGTCGGGCTTATCGCTTACGTCGGTCCAGCACGCCCGCTTTGTAGGCTTAGTCTGCCCCAGGCCAAAAATACGAGGCGCCGATCTCGTTCTGGGTGCTAGTTTGGTGGCGGTGATCTCGAAATCCCCTCGGGTTGCACCTCCCTGGTGTTAGAGTGCATCGCTGCATTGGGATCCTTTATAAGAATTGAACGCGCTTATGCTGATGGGTGCGATCATACCAACACTAATGCACCGGATCCCATCAGAACTCCGCAGTTAAGCGTGTTTGGGCGAGAGTAGTACTAGGATGGGTGACCTCCTGGGAAGTCCTCGTGTTGCACCCCTCTCTTTTTCTTCGGATTTTTTTTGTCGTCGGGCTTATCGCTTACGTCGGTCCAGCACGCCCGCTTTGTAGGCTTAGTCTGCCCCAGGCCAAAAATACGAGGCGCCGATCTCGTTCTGGGTGCTAGTTTGGTGGCGGTGATCTCGAAATCCCCTCGGGTTGCACCTCCCTGGTGTTAGAGTGCATCGCTGCATTGGGATCCTTTATAAGAATTGAACGCGCTTATGCTGATGGGTGCGATCATACCAACACTAATGCACCGGATCCCATCAGAACTCCGCAGTTAAGCGTGTTTGGGCGAGAGTAGTAGTAGGATGGGTGACCTCCTGGGAAGTCCTCGTGTTGCACCCCTCTCTTTTTCTTCGGATTTTTTTTGTCGTCGGGCTTATCGCTTACGTCGGTCCAGCACGCCCGCTTTGTAGGCTTAGTCTGCCCCAGGCCAAAAATACGAGGCGCCGATCTCGTTCTGGGTGCTAGTTTGGTGGCGGTGATCTCGAAATCCCCTCGGGTTGCACCTCCCTGGTGTTAGAGTGCATCGCTGCATTGGGATCCTTTATAAGAATTTAACGCGCTTATGCTGATGGGTGCGATCATACCAACACTAATGCACCGGATCCCATCAGAACTCC
This sequence comes from Quercus tomentella, assembly GCA_028535165.1. Taxonomy (NCBI): domain Eukaryota; kingdom Viridiplantae; phylum Streptophyta; class Magnoliopsida; order Fagales; family Fagaceae; genus Quercus; species Quercus tomentella. The sequence goes on along the minus strand of JAPQVY010000139.1, from coordinate 13,915 downwards.
GCAGTTAAGCGTGTTTGGGCGAGAGTAGTACTAGGATGGGTGACCTCCTGGGAAGTCCTCGTGTTGCACCCCTCTCTTTTTCTTCGGATTTTTTTTGTCGTCGGGCTTATCGCTTACGTCGGTCCAGCACGCCCGCTTTGTAGGCTTAGTCTGCCCCAGGCCAAAAATACGAGGCGCCGATCTCGTTCTGGGTGCTAGTTTGGTGGCGGTGATCTCGAAATCCCCTCGGGTTGCACCTCCCTGGTGTTAGAGTGCATCGCTGCATTGGGATCCTTTATAAGAATTTAACGCGCTTATGCTGAAGGGTGCGATCATACCAACACTAATGCACCGGATCCCATCAGAACTCCGCAGTTAAGCGTGTTTGGGCGAGAGTAGTACTAGGATGGGTGACCTCCTGGGAAGTCCTCGTGTTGCACCCCTCTCTTTTTCTTCGGATTTTTTTTGTCGTCGGGCTTATCGCTTACGTCGGTCCAGCACGCCCGCTTTGTAGGCTTAGTCTGCCCCAGGCCAAAAATACGAGGCGCCGATCTCGTTCTGGGTGCTAGTTTGGTGGCGGTGATCTCGAAATCCCCTCGGGTTGCACCTCCCTGGTGTTAGAGTGCATCGCTGCATTGGGATCCTTTATAAGAATTGAACGCGCTTATGCTGATGGGTGCGATCATACCAACACTAATGCACCGGATCCCATCAGAACTCCGCAGTTAAGCGTGTTTGGGCGAGAGTAGTACTAGGATGGGTGACCTCCTGGGAAGTCCTCGTGTTGCACCCCTCTCTTTTTCTTCGGATTTTTTTTGTCGTCGGGCTTATCGCTTACGTCGGTCCAGCACGCCCGCTTTGTAGGCTTAGTCTGCCCCAGGCCAAAAATACGAGGCGCCGATCTCGTTCTGGGTGCTAGTTTGGTGGCGGTGATCTCGAAATCCCCTCGGGTTGCACCTCCCTGGTGTTAGAGTGCATCGCTGCATTGGGATCCTTTATAAGAATTGAACGCGCTTATGCTGATGGGTGCGATCATACCAACACTAATGCACCGGATCCCATCAGAACTCCGCAGTTAAGCGTGTTTGGGCGAGAGTAGTACTAGGATGGGTGACCTCCTGGGAAGTCCTCGTGTTGCACCCCTCTCTTTTTCTTCGGATTTTTTTTGTCGTCGGGCTTATCGCTTACGTCGGTCCAGCACGCCCGCTTTGTAGGCTTAGTCTGCCCCAGGCCAAAAATACGAGGCGCCGATCTCGTTCTGGGTGCTAGTTTGGTGGCGGTGATCTCGAAATCCCCTCGGGTTGCACCTCCCTGGTGTTAGAGTGCATCGCTGCATTGGGATCCTTTATAAGAATTTAACGCGCTTATGCTGATGGGTGCGATCATACCAACACTAATGCACCGGATCCCATCAGAACTCCGCAGTTAAGCGTGTTTGGGCGAGAGTAGTACTAGGATGGGTGACCTCCTGGGAAGTCCTCGTGTTGCACCCCTCTCTTTTTCTTCGGATTTTTTTTGTCGTCGGGCTTATCGCTTACGTCGGTCCAGCACGCCCGCTTTGTAGGCTTAGTCTGCCCCAGGCCAAAAATAAGAGGCGCCGATCTCGTTCTGGGTGCTAGTTTGGTGGCGGTGATCTCGAAATCCCCTCGGGTTGCACCTCCCTGGTGTTAGAGTGCATCGCTGCATTGGGATCCTTTATAAGAATTGAACGCGCTTATGCTGATGGGTGCGATCATACCAACACTAATGCACCGGATCCCATCAGAACTCCGCAGTTAAGCGTGTTTGGGCGAGAGTAGTACTAGGATGGGTGACCTCCTGGGAAGTCCTCGTGTTGCACCCCTCTCTTTTTCTTCGGATTTTTTTTGTCGTCGGGCTTATCGCTTACGTCGGTCCAGCACGCCCGCTTTGTAGGCTTAGTCTGCCCCAGGCCAAAAATACGAGGCGCCGATCTCGTTCTGGGTGCTAGTTTGGTGGCGGTGATCTCGAAATCCCCTCGGGTTGCACCTCCCTGGTGTTAGAGTGCATCGCTGCATTGGGATCCTTTATAAGAATTGAACGCGCTTATGCTGATGGGTGCGATCATACCAACACTAATGCACCGGATCCCATCAGAACTCCGCAGTTAAGCGTGTTTGGGCGAGAGTAGTACTAGGATGGGTGACCTCCTGGGAAGTCCTCGTGTTGCACCCCTCTCTTTTTCTTCGGATTTTTTTTGTCGTCGGGCTTATCGCTTACGTCGGTCCAGCACGCCCGCTTTGTAGGCTTAGTCTGCCCCAGGCCAAAAATACGAGGCGCCGATCTCGTACTGGGTGCTAGTTTGGTGGCGGTGATCTCGAAATCCCCTCGGGTTGCACCTCCCTGGTGTTAGAGTGCATCGCTGCATTGGGATCCTTTATAAGAATTGAACGCGCTTATGCTGATGGGTGCGATCATACCAACACTAATGCACCGGATCCCATCAGAACTCCGCAGTTAAGCGTGTTTGGGCGAGAGTAGTACTAGGATGGGTGACCTCCTGGGAAGTCCTCGTGTTGCACCCCTCTCTTTTTCTTCGGATTTTTTTTGTCGTCGGGCTTATCGCTTACGTCGGTCCAGCACGCCCGCTTTGTAGGCTTAGTCTGCCCCAGGCCAAAAATACGAGGCGCCGATCTCGTTCTGGGTGCTAGTTTGGTGGCGGTGATCTCGAAATCCCCTCGGGTTGCACCTCCCTGGTGTTAGAGTGCATCGCTGCATTGGGATCCTTTATAAGAATTGAACGCGCTTATGCTGATGGGTGCGATCATACCAACACTAATGCACCGGATCCCATCAGAACTCCGCAGTTAAGCGTGTTTGGGCGAGAGTAGTACTAGGATGGGTGACCTCCTGGGAAGTCCTCGTGTTGCACCCCTCTCTTTTTCTTCGGATTTTTTTTGTCGTCGGGCTTATCGCTTACGTCGGTCCAGCACGCCCGCTTTGTAGGCTTAGTCTGCCCCAGGCCAAAAATACGAGGCGCCGATCTCGTTCTGGGTGCTAGTTTGGTGGCGGTGATCTCGAAATCCCCTCGGGTTGCACCTCCCTGGTGTTAGAGTGCATCGCTGCATTGGGATCCTTTATAAGAATTGAACGCGCTTATGTTGATGGGTGCGATCATACCAACACTAATGCACCGGATCCCATCAGAACTCCGCAGTTAAGCGTGTTTGGGCGAGAGTAGTACTAGGATGGGTGACCTCCTGGGAAGTCCTCGTGTTGCACCCCTCTCTTTTTCTTCGGATTTTTTTTGTCGTCGGGCTTATCGCTTACGTCGGTCCAGCACGCCCGCTTTGTAGGCTTAGTCTGCCCCAGGCCAAAAATACGAGGCGCCGATCTCGTTCTGGGTGCTAGTTTGGTGGCGGTGATCTCGAAATCCCCTCGGGTTGCACCTCCCTGGTGTTAGAGTGCATCGCTGCATTGGGATCCTTTATAAGAATTGAACGCGCTTATGCTGATGGGTGCGATCATACCAACACTAATGCACCGGATCCCATCAGAACTCCGCAGTTAAGCGTGTTTGGGCGAGAGTAGTACTAGGATGGGTGACCTCCTGGGAAGTCCTCGTGTTGCACCCCTCTCTTTTTCTTCGGATTTTTTTTGTCGTCGGGCTTATCGCTTACGTCGGTCCAGCACGCCCGCTTTGTAGGCTTAGTCTGCCCCAGGCCAAAAATACGAGGCGCCGATCTCGTTCTGGGTGCTAGTTTGGTGGCGGTGATCTCGAAATCCCCTCGGGTTGCACCTCCCTGGTGTTAGAGTGCATCGCTGCATTGGGATCCTTTATAAGAATTGAACGCGCTTATGCTGATGGGTGCGATCATACCAACACTAATGCACCGGATCCCATCAGAACTCCGCAGTTAAGCGTGTTTGGGCGAGAGTAGTACTAGGATGGGTGACCTCCTGGGAAGTCCTCGTGTTGCACCCCTCTCTTTTTCTTCGGATTTTTTTTGTCGTCGGGCTTATCGCTTACGTCGGTCCAGCACGCCCGCTTTGTAGGCTTAGTCTGCCCCAGGCCAAAAATACGAGGCGCCGATCTCGTTCTGGGTGCTAGTTTGGTGGCGGTGATCTCGAAATCCCCTCGGGTTGCACCTCCCTGGTGTTAGAGTGCATCGCTGCATTGGGATCCTTTATAAGAATTGAACGCGCTTATGCTGATGGGTGCGATCATACCAACACTAATGCACCGGATCCCATCAGAACTCCGCAGTTAAGCGTGTTTGGGCGAGAGTAGTACTAGGATGGGTGACCTCCTGGGAAGTCCTCGTGTTGCACCCCTCTCTTTTTCTTCGGATTTTTTTTGTCGTCGGGCTTATCGCTTACGTCGGTCCAGCACGCCCGCTTTGTAGGCTTAGTCTGCCCCAGGCCAAAAATACGAGGCGCCGATCTCGTTCTGGGTGCTAGTTTGGTGGCGGTGATCTCGAAATCCCCTCGGGTTGCACCTCCCTGGTGTTAGAGTGCATCGCTGCATTGGGATCCTTTATAAGAATTGAACGCGCTTATGCTGATGGGTGCGATCATACCAACACTAATGCACCGGATCCCATCAGAACTCCGCAGTTAAGCGTGTTTGGGCGAGAGTAGTACTAGGATGGGTGACCTCCTGGGAAGTCCTCGTGTTGCACCCCTCTCTTTTTCTTCGGATTTTTTTTGTCGTCGGGCTTATCGCTTACGTCGGTCCAGCACGCCCGCTTTGTAGGCTTAGTCTGCCCCAGGCCAAAAATACGAGGCGCCGATCTCGTTCTGGGTGCTAGTTTGGTGGCGGTGATCTCGAAATCCCCTCGGGTTGCACCTCCCTGGTGTTAGAGTGCATCGCTGCATTGGGATCCTTTATAAGAATTGAACGCGCTTATGCTGATGGGTGCGATCATACCAACACTAATGCACCGGATCCCATCAGAACTCCGCAGTTAAGCGTGTTTGGGCGAGAGTAGTACTAGGATGGGTGACCTCCTGGGAAGTCCTCGTGTTGCACCCCTCTCTTTTTCTTCGGATTTTTTTTGTCGTCGGGCTTATCGCTTACGTCGGTCCAGCACGCCCGCTTTGTAGGCTTAGTCTGCCCCAGGCCAAAAATACGAGGCGCCGATCTCGTTCTGGGTGCTAGTTTGGTGGCGGTGATCTCGAAATCCCCTCGGGTTGCACCTCCCTGGTGTTAGAGTGCATCGCTGCATTGGGATCCTTTATAAGAATTGAACGCGCTTATGCTGATGGGTGCGATCATACCAACACTAATGCACCGGATCCCATCAGAACTCCGCAGTTAAGCGTGTTTGGGCGAGAGTAGTACTAGGATGGGTGACCTCCTGGGAAGTCCTCGTGTTGCACCCCTCTCTTTTTCTTCGGATTTTTTTTGTCGTCGGGCTTATCGCTTACGTCGGTCCAGCACGCCCGCTTTGTAGGCTTAGTCTGCCCCAGGCCAAAAATACGAGGCGCCGATCTCGTTCTGGGTGCTAGTTTGGTGGCGGTGATCTCGAAATCCCCTCGGGTTGCACCTCCCTGGTGTTAGAGTGCATCGCTGCATTGGGATCCTTTATAAGAATTGAACGCGCTTATGCTGATGGGTGCGATCATACCAACACTAATGCACCGGATCCCATCAGAACTCCGCAGTTAAGCGTGTTTGGGCGAGAGTAGTACTAGGATGGGTGACCTCCTGGGAAGTCCTCGTGTTGCACCCCTCTCTTTTTCTTCGGATTTTTTTTGTCGTCGGGCTTATCGCTTACGTCGGTCCAGCACGCCCGCTTTGTAGGCTTAGTCTGCCCCAGGCCAAAAATACGAGGCGCCGATCTCGTACTGGGTGCTAGTTTGGTGGCGGTGATCTCGAAATCCCCTCGGGTTGCACCTCCCTGGTGTTAGAGTGCATCGCTGCATTGGGATCCTTTATAAGAATTGAACGCGCTTATGCTGATGGGTGCGATCATACCAACACTAATGCACCGGATCCCATCAGAACTCCGCAGTTAAGCGTGTTTGGGCGAGAGTAGTACTAGGATGGGTGACCTCCTGGGAAGTCCTCGTGTTGCACCCCTCTCTTTTTCTTCGGATTTTTTTTGTCGTCGGGCTTATCGCTTACGTCGGTCCAGCACGCCCGCTTTGTAGGCTTAGTCTGCCCCAGGCCAAAAATACGAGGCGCCGATCTCGTTCTGGGTGCTAGTTTGGTGGCGGTGATCTCGAAATCCCCTCGGGTTGCACCTCCCTGGTGTTAGAGTGCATCGCTGCATTGGGATCCTTTATAAGAATTGAACGCGCTTATGCTGATGGGTGCGATCATACCAACACTAATGCACCGGATCCCATCAGAACTCCGCAGTTAAGCGTGTTTGGGCGAGAGTAGTACTAGGATGGGTGACCTCCTGGGAAGTCCTCGTGTTGCACCCCTCTCTTTTTCTTCGGATTTTTTTTGTCGTCGGGCTTATCGCTTACGTCGGTCCAGCACGCCCGCTTTGTAGGCTTAGTCTGCCCCAGGCCAAAAATACGAGGCGCCGATCTCGTTCTGGGTGCTAGTTTGGTGGCGGTGATCTCGAAATCCCCTCGGGTTGCACCTCCCTGGTGTTAGAGTGCATCGCTGCATTGGGATCCTTTATAAGAATTGAACGCGCTTATGCTGATGGGTGCGATCATACCAACACTAATGCACCGGATCCCATCAGAACTCCGCAGTTAAGCGTGTTTGGGCGAGAGTAGTACTAGGATGGGTGACCTCCTGGGAAGTCCTCGTGTTGCACCCCTCTCTTTTTCTTCGGATTTTTTTTGTCGTCGGGCTTATCGCTTACGTCGGTCCAGCACGCCCGCTTTGTAGGCTTAGTCTGCCCCAGGCCAAAAATACGAGGCGCCGATCTCGTTCTGGGTGCTAGTTTGGTGGCGGTGATCTCGAAATCCCCTCGGGTTGCACCTCCCTGGTGTTAGAGTGCATCGCTGCATTGGGATCCTTTATAAGAATTGAACGCGCTTATGCTGATGGGTGCGATCATACCAACACTAATGCACCGGATCCCATCAGAACTCCGCAGTTAAGCGTGTTTGGGCGAGAGTAGTACTAGGATGGGTGACCTCCTGGGAAGTCCTCGTGTTGCACCCCTCTCTTTTTCTTCGGATTTTTTTTGTCGTCGGGCTTATCGCTTACGTCGGTCCAGCACGCCCGCTTTGTAGGCTTAGTCTGCCCCAGGCCAAAAATACGAGGCGCCGATCTCGTTCTGGGTGCTAGTTTGGTGGCGGTGATCTCGAAATCCCCTCGGGTTGCACCTCCCTGGTGTTAGAGTGCATCGCTGCATTGGGATCCTTTATAAGAATTGAACGCGCTTATGCTGATGGGTGCGATCATACCAACACTAATGCACCGGATCCCATCAGAACTCCGCAGTTAAGCGTGTTTGGGCGAGAGTAGTACTAGGATGGGTGACCTCCTGGGAAGTCCTCGTGTTGCACCCCTCTCTTTTTCTTCGGATTTTTTTTGTCGTCGGGCTTATCGCTTACGTCGGTCCAGCACGCCCGCTTTGTAGGCTTAGTCTGCCCCAGGCCAAAAATACGAGGCGCCGATCTCGTTCTGGTTGCTAGTTTGGTGGCGGTGATCTCGAAATCCCCTCGGGTTGCACCTCCCTGGTGTTAGAGTGCATCGCTGCATTGGGATCCTTTATAAGAATTGAACGCGCTTATGCTGATGGGTGCGATCATACCAACACTAATGCACCGGATCCCATCAGAACTCCGCAGTTAAGCGTGTTTGGGCGAGAGTAGTACTAGGATGGGTGACCTCCTGGGAAGTCCTCGTGTTGCACCCCTCTCTTTTTCTTCGGATTTTTTTTGTCGTCGGGCTTATCGCTTACGTCGGTCCAGCACGCCCGCTTTGTAGGCTTAGTCTGCCCCAGGCCAAAAATACGAGGCGCCGATCTCGTTCTGGGTGCTAGTTTGGTGGCGGTGATCTCGAAATCCCCTCGGGTTGCACCTCCCTGGTGTTAGAGTGCATCGCTGCATTGGGATCCTTTATAAGAATTGAACGCGCTTATGCTGATGGGTGCGATCATACCAACACTAATGCACCGGATCCCATCAGAACTCCGCAGTTAAGCGTGTTTGGGCGAGAGTAGTACTAGGATGGGTGACCTCCTGGGAAGTCCTCGTGTTGCACCCCTCTCTTTTTCTTCGGATTTTTTTTGTCGTCGGGCTTATCGCTTACGTCGGTCCAGCACGCCCGCTTTGTAGGCTTAGTCTGCCCCAGGCCAAAAATACGAGGCGCCGATCTCGTTCTGGGTGCTAGTTTGGTGGCGGTGATCTCGAAATCCCCTCGGGTTGCACCTCCCTGGTGTTAGAGTGCATCGCTGCATTGGGATCCTTTATAAGAATTGAACGCGCTTATGCTGATGGGTGCGATCATACCAACACTAATGCACCGGATCCCATCAGAACTCCGCAGTTAAGCGTGTTTGGGCGAGAGTAGTACTAGGATGGGTGACCTCCTGGGAAGTCCTCGTGTTGCACCCCTCTCTTTTTCTTCGGATTTTTTTTGTCGTCGGGCTTATCGCTTACGTCGGTCCAGCACGCCCGCTTTGTAGGCTTAGTCTGCCCCAGGCCAAAAATACGAGGCGCCGATCTCGTTCTGGGTGCTAGTTTGGTGGCGGTGATCTCGAAATCCCCTCGGGTTGCACCTCCCTGGTGTTAGAGTGCATCGCTGCATTGGGATCCTTTATAAGAATTGAACGCGCTTATGCTGATGGGTGCGATCATACCAACACTAATGCACCGGATCCCATCAGAACTCCGCAGTTAAGCGTGTTTGGGCGAGAGTAGTACTAGGATGGGTGACCTCCTGGGAAGTCCTCGTGTTGCACCCCTCTCTTTTTCTTCGGATTTTTTTTGTCGTCGGGCTTATCGCTTACGTCGGTCCAGCACGCCCGCTTTGTAGGCTTAGTCTGCCCCAGGCCAAAAATACGAGGCGCCGATCTCGTTCTGGGTGCTAGTTTGGTGGCGGTGATCTCGAAATCCCCTCGGGTTGCACCTCCCTGGTGTTAGAGTGCATCGCTGCATTGGGATCCTTTATAAGAATTGAACGCGCTTATGTTGATGGGTGCGATCATACCAACACTAATGCACCGGATCCCATCAGAACTCCGCAGTTAAGCGTGTTTGGGCGAGAGTAGTACTAGGATGGGTGACCTCCTGGGAAGTCCTCGTGTTGCACCCCTCTCTTTTTCTTCGGATTTTTTTTGTCGTCGGGCTTATCGCTTACGTCGGTCCAGCACGCCCGCTTTGTAGGCTTAGTCTGCCCCAGGCCAAAAATACGAGGCGCCGATCTCGTTCTGGGTGCTAGTTTGGTGGCGGTGATCTCGAAATCCCCTCGGGTTGCACCTCCCTGGTGTTAGAGTGCATCGCTGCATTGGGATCCTTTATAAGAATTGAACGCGCTTATGCTGATGGGTGCGATCATACCAACACTAATGCACCGGATCCCATCAGAACTCCGCAGTTAAGCGTGTTTGGGCGAGAGTAGTACTAGGATGGGTGACCTCCTGGGAAGTCCTCGTGTTGCACCCCTCTCTTTTTCTTCGGATTTTTTTTGTCGTCGGGCTTATCGCTTACGTCGGTCCAGCACGCCCGCTTTGTAGGCTTAGTCTGCCCCAGGCCAAAAATACGAGGCGCCGATCTCGTTCTGGGTGCTAGTTTGGTGGCGGTGATCTCGAAATCCCCTCGGGTTGCACCTCCCTGGTGTTAGAGTGCATCGCTGCATTGGGATCCTTTATAAGAATTGAACGCGCTTATGCTGATGGGTGCGATCATACCAACACTAATGCACCGGATCCCATCAGAACTCCGCAGTTAAGCGTGTTTGGGCGAGAGTAGTACTAGGATGGGTGACCTCCTGGGAAGTCCTCGTGTTGCACCCCTCTCTTTTTCTTCGGATTTTTTTTGTCGTCGGGCTTATCGCTTACGTCGGTCCAGCACGCCCGCTTTGTAGGCTTAGTCTGCCCCAGGCCAAAAATACGAGGCGCCGATCTCGTACTGGGTGCTAGTTTGGTGGCGGTGATCTCGAAATCCCCTCGGGTTGCACCTCCCTGGTGTTAGAGTGCATCGCTGCATTGGGATCCTTTATAAGAATTGAACGCGCTTATGCTGATGGGTGCGATCATACCAACACTAATGCACCGGATCCCATCAGAACTCCGCAGTTAAGCGTGTTTGGGCGAGAGTAGTACTAGGATGGGTGACCTCCTGGGAAGTCCTCGTGTTGCACCCCTCTCTTTTTCTTCGGATTTTTTTTGTCGTCGGGCTTATCGCTTACGTCGGTCCAGCACGCCCGCTTTGTAGGCTTAGTCTGCCCCAGGCCAAAAATACGAGGCGCCGATCTCGTTCTGGGTGCTAGTTTGGTGGCGGTGATCTCGAAATCCCCTCGGGTTGCACCTCCCTGGTGTTAGAGTGCATCGCTGCATTGGGATCCTTTATAAGAATTGAACGCGCTTATGCTGATGGGTGCGATCATACCAACACTAATGCACCGGATCCCATCAGAACTCCGCAGTTAAGCGTGTTTGGGCGAGAGTAGTACTAGGATGGGTGACCTCCTGGGAAGTCCTCGTGTTGCACCCCTCTCTTTTTCTTCGGATTTTTTTTGTCGTCGGGCTTATCGCTTACGTCGGTCCAGCACGCCCGCTTTGTAGGCTTAGTCTGCCCCAGGCCAAAAATACGAGGCGCCGATCTCGTTCTGGGTGCTAGTTTGGTGGCGGTGATCTCGAAATCCCCTCGGGTTGCACCTCCCTGGTGTTAGAGTGCATCGCTGCATTGGGATCCTTTATAAGAATTGAACGCGCTTATGCTGATGGGTGCGATCATACCAACACTAATGCACCGGATCCCATCAGAACTCCGCAGTTAAGCGTGTTTGGGCGAGAGTAGTACTAGGATGGGTGACCTCCTGGGAAGTCCTCGTGTTGCACCCCTCTCTTTTTCTTCGGATTTTTTTTGTCGTCGGGCTTATCGCTTACGTCGGTCCAGCACGCCCGCTTTGTAGGCTTAGTCTGCCCCAGGCCAAAAATACGAGGCGCCGATCTCGTTCTGGGTGCTAGTTTGGTGGCGGTGATCTCGAAATCCCCTCGGGTTGCACCTCCCTGGTGTTAGAGTGCATCGCTGCATTGGGATCCTTTATAAGAATTGAACGCGCTTATGCTGATGGGTGCGATCATACCAACACTAATGCACCGGATCCCATCAGAACTCCGCAGTTAAGCGTGTTTGGGCGAGAGTAGTACTAGGATGGGTGACCTCCTGGGAAGTCCTCGTGTTGCACCCCTCTCTTTTTCTTCGGATTTTTTTTGTCGTCGGGCTTATCGCTTACGTCGGTCCAGCACGCCCGCTTTGTAGGCTTAGTCTGCCCCAGGCCAAAAATACGAGGCGCCGATCTCGTTCTGGGTGCTAGTTTGGTGGCGGTGATCTCGAAATCCCCTCGGGTTGCACCTCCCTGGTGTTAGAGTGCATCGCTGCATTGGGATCCTTTATAAGAATTGAACGCGCTTATGCTGATGGGTGCGATCATACCAACACTAATGCACCGGATCCCATCAGAACTCCGCAGTTAAGCGTGTTTGGGCGAGAGTAGTACTAGGATGGGTGACCTCCTGGGAAGTCCTCGTGTTGCACCCCTCTCTTTTTCTTCGGATTTTTTTTGTCGTCGGGCTTATCGCTTACGTCGGTCCAGCACGCCCGCTTTGTAGGCTTAGTCTGCCCCAGGCCAAAAATACGAGGCGCCGATCTCGTTCTGGGTGCTAGTTTGGTGGCGGTGATCTCGAAATCCCCTCGGGTTGCACCTCCCTGGTGTTAGAGTGCATCGCTGCATTGGGATCCTTTATAAGAATTGAACGCGCTTATGCTGATGGGTGCGATCATACCAACACTAATGCACCGGATCCCATCAGAACTCCGCAGTTAAGCGTGTTTGGGCGAGAGTAGTACTAGGATGGGTGACCTCCTGGGAAGTCCTCGTGTTGCACCCCTCTCTTTTTCTTCGGATTTTTTTTGTCGTCGGGCTTATCGCTTACGTCGGTCCAGCACGCCCGCTTTGTAGGCTTAGTCTGCCCCAGGCCAAAAATACGAGGCGCCGATCTCGTTCTGGGTGCTAGTTTGGTGGCGGTGATCTCGAAATCCCCTCGGGTTGCACCTCCCTGGTGTTAGAGTGCATCGCTGCATTGGGATCCTTTATAAGAATTGAACGCGCTTATGCTGATGGGTGCGATCATACCAACACTAATGCACCGGATCCCATCAGAACTCCGCAGTTAAGCGTGTTTGGGCGAGAGTAGTACTAGGATGGGTGACCTCCTGGGAAGTCCTCGTGTTGCACCCCTCTCTTTTTCTTCGGATTTTTTTTGTCGTCGGGCTTATCGCTTACGTCGGTCCAGCACGCCCGCTTTGTAGGCTTAGTCTGCCCCAGGCCAAAAATACGAGGCGCCGATCTCGTTCTGGGTGCTAGTTTGGTGGCGGTGATCTCGAAATCCCCTCGGGTTGCACCTCCCTGGTGTTAGAGTGCATCGCTGCATTGGGATCCTTTATAAGAATTGAACGCGCTTATGCTGATGGGTGCGATCATACCAACACTAATGCACCGGATCCCATCAGAACTCCGCAGTTAAGCGTGTTTGGGCGAGAGTAGTACTAGGATGGGTGACCTCCTGGGAAGTCCTCGTGTTGCACCCCTCTCTTTTTCTTCGGATTTTTTTTGTCGTCGGGCTTATCGCTTACGTCGGTCCAGCACGCCCGCTTTGTAGGCTTAGTCTGCCCCAGGCCAAAAATACGAGGCGCCGATCTCGTTCTGGGTGCTAGTTTGGTGGCGGTGATCTCGAAATCCCCTCGGGTTGCACCTCCCTGGTGTTAGAGTGCATCGCTGCATTGGGATCCTTTATAAGAATTGAACGCGCTTATGCTGATGGGTGCGATCATACCAACACTAATGCACCGGATCCCATCAGAACTCCGCAGTTAAGCGTGTTTGGGCGAGAGTAGTACTAGGATGGGTGACCTCCTGGGAAGTCCTCGTGTTGCACCCCTCTCTTTTTCTTCGGATTTTTTTTGTCGTCGGGCTTATCGCTTACGTCGGTCCAGCACGCCCGCTTTGTAGGCTTAGTCTGCCCCAGGCCAAAAATACGAGGCGCCGATCTCGTTCTGGGTGCTAGTTTGGTGGCGGTGATCTCGAAATCCCCTCGGGTTGCACCTCCCTGGTGTTAGAGTGCATCGCTGCATTGGGATCCTTTATAAGAATTGAACGCGCTTATGCTGATGGGTGCGATCATACCAACACTAATGCACCGGATCCCATCAGAACTCCGCAGTTAAGCGTGTTTGGGCGAGAGTAGTACTAGGATGGGTGACCTCCTGGGAAGTCCTCGTGTTGCACCCCTCTCTTTTTCTTCGGATTTTTTTTGTCGTCGGGCTTATCGCTTACGTCGGTCCAGCACGCCCGCTTTGTAGGCTTAGTCTGCCCCAGGCCAAAAATACGAGGCGCCGATCTCGTTCTGGGTGCTAGTTTGGTGGCGGTGATCTCGAAATCCCCTCGGGTTGCACCTCCCTGGTGTTAGAGTGCATCGCTGCATTGGGATCCTTTATAAGAATTGAACGCGCTTATGCTGATGGGTGCGATCATACCAACACTAATGCACCGGATCCCATCAGAACTCCGCAGTTAAGCGTGTTTGGGCGAGAGTAGTACTAGGATGGGTGACCTCCTGGGAAGTCCTCGTGTTGCACCCCTCTCTTTTTCTTCGGATTTTTTTTGTCGTCGGGCTTATCGCTTACGTCGGTCCAGCACGCCCGCTTTGTAGGCTTAGTCTGCCCCAGGCCAAAAATACGAGGCGCCGATCTCGTTCTGGGTGCTAGTTTGGTGGCGGTGATCTCGAAATCCCCTCGGGTTGCACCTCCCTGGTGTTAGAGTGCATCGCTGCAT
>JAPQVY010000138.1:0-57193 GCA_028535165.1 Quercus tomentella | reverse complement strand
TCCAAGCCTTATACTAAAACCCAATTGGAAAGGCCTAAAAGGCTAGCCCAATTAGATAATCAGTGAGTGTTGGACACTCTCTAATTCTCTAATTCTCTCTTAAACACATTCATATAAACTGATTGAGAGACCACACTTCTTCGGTGTTAGTGAAATTGAAGTAAAGATTAAAAGTGTTCCCAAATACTTCTAATATTTGTTTTGAAATTCACCACACCAAGGTAAACTCTCTTGTTCTTATATTCTGAAATTTATATAGTACATGTTATCGATTGTGAATGAAGTAGATTCGTTAATTTTTCGCTTCGTATGTTTTGTATGTGATACAAACATGTATTATTCCAGCACTTGATGGGGACTATCACCTTCGAGGTACATCCTATAACTCCCACATCCCATAGAAACACGCTTGCAATCATATTTAAAAGTATTTTGATTCTTTTTGCTTTTGTTTTTCTTTGCATATTTTTCTTTTTGAACATATCATGCATGGGCATATAAGAGAGAGAAGAAATACCAATTATGTAAGCCAAAACATCACAATTTTGCTATGTCAAAACACACAGATGTCATACATGATTGGCGGGCTTTAGTGGTGAGATGGTTATTTATACATTTCTCTTAGGATTTTTTAGTCATTCTCGTAAAAAAGAGTGATATGAGTATTAAGTATAAAAGATTACTTAATCATACTTATCACAAACTCGAGCCACAAAGCTCACTAGCTTAGTTGTGTATTGAGATGCTCATCTAAGCTACAAGAGATACAAAGTTTAGAAAACTTTGTTTCAATGGCCATCCAAGGTACACAAGTACCAATATACACAAACACACATTGTTTTTGTATTTTTATGATTTTTCAAATTTTTTTTTTTTTTTGAAAAGCAAAATAAAAAAATAAAAAAAACTGAAAAACAACCAAACAAAAACATAAAGAAACACATAAAGTATAAAACTAGACTGACTCAAAACAAGAAAGCAAAACAAATAAGTAATGCATAACCATAAGGAGAGGGAGAGAAAAAGTGACTAAATCACTTTGAGCCTTTTTCCTTTCACACCTTGGAAGAACCTTTCCTTTGAGCAAACCTTTGATCCGGTGGTGAGGGGGAAGAATTGAAACCGTTCAAGTTCGAAAGGAACATAAGGGCATTGAGATGCTCCAAGAGGAGTAAAAGAGGATGGAAACTGATTCTGGTTTCTGGACGAGAGCATACTATTGCTTTGTTGAGTGGCTAACCACTTGTAGCAATTTGGACAAGTATGCCCTGAAGCTCCACAATGATGACAAAATGCGGCTTCTTTTGTTAATACTTTTTATTTTTGTCCTTCTTATTCCTAGGATTTCTAGTCTCCTTCTTTTCAACCTTAGGGGGTGCTCCTAGAATAGATTTGCCCTTGTCTAAGTTATCACTAGCTATTTTAGTTTTAGATTCATCATTTTTAGAATTAACATTATCAGTAGGTGAGACAAACACAGTTGTACTAAATGAGGCAATATTAGGAGAAGAGAAATCATACCCCAAACCGATTTTATCAAAAACAGCTTTCTGAAAGCTTAATGTTCATGAAAAATAATCTCCAAGCGCACAGAATCGTAACAAGTAGTAAAGTGTTTTTAGAAAACGAATGTCGAACCCACAGGGATTAACTATGTTATTGAATACCAAAATTCACTAAATTAATTACTATTTGGAAAATCGAAAATAAAAGGAAGTTTTAGTATCTAAATTAAATTAAACTATTTAATAAAAATAAATCCACGAATACAAAACGTAAAAATCTAAAAGCGTAAAAAAAATATGATAAGAATGGATCTAGAGCGGTTGATTTCACCTAACAAATCCCACACAATTTATTCTTCCTAATTATTAAATTCTAATAATCTCCCGTTGATGATTAAAAATTCCTTAAGTATTCAATATCTTCTCTCGAATAATATCAAAAATATCTTCAACTAACAATTCCATATCTCTAAGCGAATTTAATTAATTGGAGACTCATTATGTACTTTGAATTTTCTGAAAAATCACACTAATCGCGGTAAAGCATCTCTACTTTCGCTCAACTAATGGTGTTTAATTCTAGAACTAAAATAACAAATCACCTCTCGGTCTCATTGTAATTCAATTGATCAAACAATAATTCGTAAAAAAAAAAAAATAGTAAGCATTAAGAATAAGAATTAAACACTCAATCATGGAAATATTAAAAATAAAATAACTCAGAATATAAATTGTGTGTTCATTGCTAGACTACATCAACGCTCTAGAAAATAAAATTTAGTTCATGATAAAATTGAAAAGAAAACAAATAAAACTTATGTCTTTCATCTGAATTGGTTGATCAACATGAAGCTCTCGCCTTTGTCCTCAGATCCTCCTCTTCAGAAAGACTCCCAAAAAAATACTTCAATGCGGCACCCCCTTTTCCTCTCAGGTTTGTCCTCTCTCTCTTTCCCCTAAAGAGCCTTTAAATAGGTCAAGGAATCCTATTCCCGTTTGGAGAAAATCCCAGATTTTTAGGCTTCACTTAACCGACTATTTTGGCCCATTTAACTTCAGAATTCGGGCTTTTTGTAAACTACAAAGTTGTAGCCCTTTAAGTTAACTTTCCATCCCAACTTGAATCATCTCGATTGGATATCTGAGGCGAAAGTTATGCCAAAAATACTAACTGATGTGCAGGCTGGAATCCTAATCCGAATTGGACTTGGATTTGGTGCAAATTTCCTTTGATTCCTTGCTCCAATTGGACTTGAATTTAATTGGGTTGGTCTTCTCTTGAATTCATGCCTGGCTGGATGTAAGTTGGCTTGATTCAATTAGCTTAGCCCCACTTTGCATGTAAAGCCCTTGTAGATTAATCTGAAATCTTCTCATTCCTTCAAAGCACAAATGAATAGATAAATATAAATAAAAATCAAATCAAAAGAAATAAAGGAAAACTAAAAATTTTAATAAATAAGAGGATAATAAAAATCATGTAAAAATTACACTTATCACTTAACATCTCATCGAGCTTTGCATTGGAAGTTCTTTCCAATTGAGCTCTAACCTAGAACAGTTCTACTTCAAGCTTCTTTGTCCTTTCAGCAAGGAAGTTGTTTTCAAACCATAATACTCCAATGGTTTGATTGGCTTCATCAACCTTGGTAGAAAGCTCCTCTCGATCTAGCTCAACATCACTCAGCTTTTTGGTGGCCAGCCTATACAGTTTCTCATGCTTCTCGGAAACCTTGTACAATTTTGTATAGGCTGTATGGATGTCATCTTAATCATCCATTTTCTCAAACTTTGATTCTACCAAGTCCTCTTCATCATCTACTATTTCTATAACCCTTTTAGTAGGATCAATTGTAGCAGTGAAACCATTCAAAATTCCCTTGTCGTCACTGTCATCTGACTTAATCTCAGGCTCGGTGTCACTCAAGGTAGCAACAAGAGCCTTGCTTTTCCCAATTGACTTGAAATATGTTGGACATTCTTGTTTCATGTGTCCAAAACCTTGACATCCGAACCACTTTGGTCCGAAGGGAATAGTGTATTGACAGCCATCCTTAGCATCCTTTTTTCCTCTGTCTTGGCTTTTGAACTAAGGTGAACTGGATTGCTTACGGTCCTTATCAAATCCTTTCGCATTGGCATTCTTCATGAATTTCTTGAACTGCCTAGTGATGTAGGACTTCATCTTGGAATCTTCATCATCTGAAGACTCATCAATCTCATTACTTTTGGCTTTCAGTGCCATGCTCTTACTTTTGCTTCCTTTCCCAATTTTAGTCAAACCCAATTCATAGGTTTGCAAGTTGCCAACCAACTCTGTCAAAGGAATTTTGTCAATGTTCTTTGATTCTTCAATGGCAATGAACTTGGCATGGAATCTCTCAGACAGAGATCTGAGCACCTTTCTCACAATCCTGGGTTCAGGAATCTATTCTCCAAGAGTAAAGGCTGAGTTTACTATGTCCTTTAGCTTGGCATAGAACTCATCAAATGACTTATCCTCCTCCATCTTAATCTCTTTAAAGCTAGTAGTAAGCCTTTGGAGCTTTGAATCCTTGACAGCCTTAGTCCCTTTATAGGTTGTCTGAAGAATGGTCCATGCTTCCTTGGCAGTTTCAGTTGAGGATATCTTCTTGAATTCCTCATTGTTCACCGCACTAAATAAGGCGTTCAATGCTCTGCTGTTGAAGTTTGCCACTTTGATCTTGGCTTCATCCCAATCAGCCGGCGCTTCCTTTGGCTTAGTCCAGCCAATCTCTACAGCTTGCCACACCTTCTCATTTAAAGACTGCAAGAAAACTCTCATGCATACTTTCCAGTATGCATAGTTAGTGCCATCAAATAAAGGAGGTATAATAAGAGATTGTCCTCTATCCATGACAAACAGGGGTCAATGGATCACACAGTAAAGATTAAACCTAATCAGAGTGTGCCTGCTCTAATACCACTTGAAAGGCCAAAAATGTATTGACCCCTTTGGCAAATCAGTTAATTAATTAAGTCAATTTAACATGCAATAGCATGGTAACACAAACAAATCACCAAATAACTAAATGTAGTGGAAAATAAATTTGACACAAGTGATTTGTTTATAAATGGGGAAAACTACCGAGGCAAAACCCCACTAGGTGAATTTAAGGTCACCACTCCCGAGAATCCACTATTATCAAAACAAGTGGTTACAAGTAAAAGGAATCCCAGTACCTAATACCAACCTACAATTGAACTCTTACCCTAATACCCAATTGAACTTGTATTGTACGGCAATCTCTCCGTTCAATGCATCACTTTGCATCACTTATGACGGCTCTTAATATAATTCTTATATATGTCTAGGGTTGTGAGAAAAGAAACTCTACACAAATACTCAAGGATATGCGTGTAATCAGATCTGGAAAACCTGATTTCGTAATTCTCGACATATATAGCTTGTGTCAAGCTTCAATATTAAATCTTGATAGAAATGATTCTGTTGAGACATCTGTTGAGCTTTAATGAACAGCACTTCACTTGTTTCTTGGTCAAATTTGCATGGCTTCAATATTAAACTTGAACACTTGTTTCTTGAAGTACTAAACCCATCATAGTTCTACCCAATTACAAGTAAAGTGCCTTTTGTCAAAGGATTAGCCAATTACATAAATATGTCTCTAACACCTTTGCATAGATCCCAATACATTACTAACTCTATTAACTTGAACAAATGTTGGTTGTAAAGTTCTTTACTTCATCAACAATGAAGATCAGGATGCACTTGGTTATAAAACCCTATAGCGTACAAATGCAGTAGCTTCTCACAGAGATAAATAATCTCTAGGTCTCTGTATCCGTGTGTGACAGCTTTTAAAATAAGCCTTATATATGTCTAGCATTGTGAGAAAAAGAAACCCTAAACAAATACATAAGCCTGGGCCAAATTTTAGATCTAGAAAATTGAAAATTGTTATTCTCAATAGATCAAGCTTATCGAGCCATTTGTTAAGCCTCTCATTTAGTCTCGACAGCAATTTCTATTGAGCTATCTGTTGAGAATTAATGAAATAGCTTTTCTTCACTTGTTTCTTGGATCAATCTTCATGTCTTTGATACGAACACTTGATATGCTTGAACAACATATTTCTTGATGTATTAAACCCAACTTAGATTTACCCAATTATAAGTAAAGTGCATTTTGTCAAATGATTAGCCAATTACATAAAATTATGACCCTAACACATTTCAATAACACTTTGCTAATTTCCAAAAATACTTTACTCTGCCAAGAAAAGTAAAGATAAACCCTAAGAATCAGCACTTACGAGTTGCTTGGAATTAGCACTAAGAAAAACTTAAGCATCAGCACCTAAGGTGTAAGGAATCAACACCCAACTATTGGAAAATCTCCAATTTGAATATCATTAATCAATCAATCATCTCCTCAAATACCAATAAACTACGCTCTTATATAGACTTAGAGCTTCTAGGAAATAAAGAGATAAAAGATAACAACTAATGAAAACTAATCTTAACTAAAATCAAATACTAATCCCTATCTAATCTCAAATCTAATCACTATCTAAATAAAACTCTACAATTATCCAATTTCCTATGAGATAAAAAAATAAAAAAATTGTATATTCTAAAATAATTTTGGTTTTGCTCCTACATTAGAAGGTTTCCCCGTAGTGGTTTTTCCCTTAGATAGCTTTCCATGTTGACTCATTGTAATTGATTTTGTGCGATTTGTGACATCATATATATATATGATATGCCATACATTCTTTAATTGTTTTAACACTAGGGTCAAAACCACCTCAAAGCCTCCATCCACCCAACATGACTTTGAGGGGGGTGTTAGAATATAAGCTAAATAGGCTTAGGCCAAATATATTGTTGTACTTGTACTACACTCATATTGTACTACACTCATATTATGTAGATTAAAAAGGCAGTCACTTGTACATATTAGAGTATTTCATTGTTTACTATAATAAGACTTCAGTCTTTTACAAAGAGTACACACTCACAACTACAATCATGTATTATGGTGCTTCTTCTAAACTAATAGTTAATTCCGTATATGTTTCTGGTCTACTAGAAGAAGAAGTGCTAGATTGGCCTCTCCTTAGAATAAAAGCTGGCTGTTTAGGAGTTGCAACTGTTGCAGTTTCACTATCAAGCATGGTAACAACATTTGACATGGTGGGTCGATCACTTGGGTCTTCTTGTATGCATAAGAGTCCAACATTTACGCACTTCATAAATTTGTCTACATTGCAAGATTCATGCAGAGTTTGGTCTATTAAATCCAACACCTTGTTTTCTGTCCACAATCTCCATGCCTAAGACAAATTCAAAACCAAAATTATGAAGTAGAAAATGACAAAGGAATGAATGGTTATAAAAGAAATTCATCACACTTACATAACCTATAAGGCTTATGGCTTGTTCTGATCGATAAAATCCAGTGTTCTTTTTTCCACTAATAATCTCAAGCAATACTACACCAAAACTAAAGACATCGGTTTTAATTGAGAAAACTCCATCCAATGCGTACTCTGGAGCCATATAGCCACTGCAGTAGAGGGGATTTTTATTACATCAAGGAATTAGGTTGGCACGTGTATATCATTTGCTAAATAGAGTTAGGAGATTGAAAAAAAAAAAAAAAAAAAAAAAATCTTCAATATAGAAGAATCAGCTTTTATACTATCTACTATAAACTTACTAGGTTCCAATTACTTTAGTTGTGTTTGCCTCAATTTCTTTGCCTCCAACAATCCTCGCTAAGCCAAAGTCAGATATTTTGGGGTTCATCTCATGATCTAGAAGAATATTGCTAGTTTTCATGTCTCTATGGATGATCCTTAATCTGGAGTCTTGGTGAAGATAAAGAAGCCCTCGAGCTATTCCCAAGATGATGTTAAAGCGCATCTCCCAATCCAAAAGCACGCTTCGCTTTGGATCTTCCAAGGTTTTCCATTTTCCATTAAACATAACAATATTAGCAACACTAGCAAGTAAACAAGATATAATCTATGAATTACTAGTGGAAATTGAGAGCTTGGTTTAGGAAACCAACCAAATATAAATAAGTCTAAGCTTTTGTTTGGCATGAACTCATAGAGCAAAATCTTTTCATCTCCTTTTATGCAATATCCCCGAAGTCTAACAAGATTCCTATGTTGAAGTTTTGCAATCAACACCACCTCATTTTTAAATTCCTTTAAGCCTTGTCCAGAGGCACTCGAGAGCCTCTTTACTGCCATTTCATTTCCTCCAGGAAATGTACCCTGAGACCAAATTCACCATAAACACAATGTTACGAATTACTACTAACCAGAATCTATTTATTATGAACATAAAATACCAGGCAGTGTTGCTGAAATTACCTTATAAACAGGCCCATAGCCCCCCTGTCCAAGCTTGTTTGCATCTGAGAAGCTATCTGTAGCAGCTAGTATGCTTTCCAAATCATAAAATGGCAGATCTATGTCTGTTTCACCTTCTTCTCTAAACTCACCCGAGTCTATAAAGTCCTTAACATGTCGTTCACTGTCCATTGTGCGAAGTACTCTATTTCTTTTATCAATGTTTCTGTTTTCTGAGTTAGGATGACAGCAATATACGTTAATTACAGGAAAGAACTAATAAATGGTTTTATTTTAGTTAAAATGGACAAAAGCATGGATTATGCATATATAGTGAACATCATGCAAAGCAATTACCTTGCCTCTTGGCCATCTTTCTTCTCAATATATATATAAATATAATGGTACATGAGAAAGCAATCACACTTATAAGAGATACCGCAACAATCAAAGACAACGCCATCTTCCTTTTTGAAGCCTCATCTAATGACCCAGGTTTACCACGTACTATTGACGGAGGAGTACAATTCAAATTTGAGACATCCCATCGGAAGTTTGGGGCACAATGGCACCTCTTCTTTCCATCTTTTGCCGCATTGCAAGTTGAATGTGGCCAATCCTTGCAGTCCGCGGTTGAAATACACGTTGGCTCCGGTGGTGGCACCCAACTAATCTCTACAGCTGTAATTTCAGGGCTCATGTTGCCAGGGTCAGGTAACCTGTAGTTCACACTAAATGGCAAGGAAAGATTGAGCCCCAGATCTCCTAAATTTTTATACTTTCGAGTATAATTCTCTGTATAGTTGATCATGACTTGAATGACAAATTTTTGTTCAGTTGGATAGATACTATCGACTCGGTAGCTGCTACTAGGTGCCTTGAAGCTAAGCCAGCCCGTGGATGTGTTACAGTGAAAGCTAAAGTACATGGGGTCACCACAATTTGGGCTTGTGCTCAGCGGATAGGGGATCACGTTAGTGCCACAAGGCTCACAGTTCCTTGCACTTGATCCTGCAGAGGTATAGAGTGAAATAGAAACATACATAGTAGCTTGCTAATATAGAATTATAACACATGGTAAAGGGTCTATTTATTTAATTATTTTTTTTTGGATAATTCACTAATTTGGAGAGGGAGAATTTGAACCTTAAATATCTCGGTTGGAAACACCAAAACTTGTCAATTAAACCACAACTTTTGGCACTTGCTAAATGTTTTAATTAGTATCATGAATTTGTCTAGCAACACAACATGGCAATGATCTACTTCACATACCATCTACTTCTGTAGACACTCTCACAACTCACAGGTGACACATAAAATTATGCTTAGAAATAATAAAAATTTTCCAATCAACAATGCTACTAAAAAAAGTTTCACAATTCATTAAAGTCGGAAATTGTAATTAATGCAATATCACTTTCACTTGGACCGTCACATATATATTTTTTGTTATATAGCAATCACAACCTAACTAAATAGAATGTTTAACTTTTTGAAAGATCACCCTATTCAATGTACAACTATATTTTTGTATGTTAGCTAAATAAACTTATGAAAATAAGTTCATCGAAACACACACTAACAAACTTCGGATAGAACTATGCTCGGTGTGAAATTCATTATCAATAATCCTTTTAAAAAATTTCTATTATTATTGCTCTTTGAATACATACAAAAAGTGTGACCCTGTCTCAACATCTCTGTATACTCTTAACTGTTTTGTGCGACCCGTTCTAGAAAGGGATTGACCTTTGTCCAAAGTAGACCAATTATAGTAGCTTCATCCATATCCGGCCTTTTCTAATAGAGAACTATTGTTTCACACTTCTAAATATATATCTTGTACATATAATGTGCATACTTTCATATCAGGTATCTATATTTTCTAAAAATATCCACGCTTTACATATAATGTGAATGAGTATAGATTTTGGATGTGATACAGTCAAAGCCCTTTTCTAACTCAAAAATAATAATAATAAAAAAGAAAGAAAAGAAAAAGAAAGTGAGGATGGGAGGGGGAAGGCATCTCTTAAACTTCTCTTCCACTTTGTATCGAGAAGTGTAACATGAATCATCACTTATAGAAGCACTAATTAATTTAATAGATATAAAAGTACTATATAGTAATGAAAGAAAAGATCAGAGCTATGAGAGGTGGTTTATAACCTCCTCCATCTCAATGATGGTTTATTAGTTTTTAAAACTGCGTGTAAGTTAAAAGTTAGATAATAATGGGAAGAGTGATGAGTGGTTAGCACAACATATTTGGACTCACACTTGTTGTTTTAAGGTTTCAAGTTAAGTGATATCTTTATATAATATTTTAATTACTCAATTTGAGTCTTCCTATAGTGTACTCCTTTCTCATGTCAACAAGTGGTATCAAAGCTCATTCATAGTGATGTGCACCAAGATGACAAGGTTTTCAAGGTTCCCATGAGTTAACGTGGACGTATGAGTTATCATGAATGAGTGCGTGGGTTGATACGGGGTTTCATGGATGGTATACAAAAGACCAATGGATGATATATATGTGCATGTTAATATAATTAGGCCAAAACATATTTATTTAGATTTTTTGATTAAGTGATGTCTTTATATATTATACTAACTGGTCGCTAATCCGTGCGATGCACGGAAAAGCTATTGACTCTGGAAAAAAAGGAAGAAATATTTAACTTCTATACTTTTCCATAGTTTAGAAGTGTTGTCTAACATTGAACATTATTGAGTTACAAGTGTATAGTTACCGAAACCTACAAAGTAATTTACAATTCTTAAATTAATAAAGCAAAACTCTCAATAGTTATATATAGACACGCACTCAAAACTAATATAAACTGCAAATATATATATAAACAAAGACTATGATATGAGGAAGATATACCAAGTTTCAAATTTTAGTAGTAGTATGACTTTCTCATAGTAATAACAATACAGACAATTCAAAACATAGAACAATATCAAAATAATGCCAAAAACCCCAAGACTTAAAATTTCAAAATCTATAGAATTCCCAAATTCTACTTCAAAGCCAAACCAAATTCAACAAATTTATATATAAGATAAAATGATAATTTTATTTAAATATTAAAGATAATGATGAGTTTGAGTTTAAGTTGAACTTGTTAGAAAGATAGAGTTTCACTCCTTATTAAGTTTGGACTAAACAAAAATAATTTTATTTAAATATTGTGCGAACATGAAAATTGTGGGAGTTTTAGAGGTTTTGATTTTATATATATACTAGTATTATGCCCATGTAATGCACGGTTTAATAAAAAAATTATATTTAAATTTTAAAATATAAATTTTTTGATAATATAATCAAATCTAATAACAAATAAAATAGTAAAATATTTTTAAGAATTAAATTACATGGAAAATGTATATTATGTAAGTTTTTTTTTTTTTTTTTTGGAAAAAATGATATTATAAAATATTTTTAAAAATTATGGCAAGTTTTAAATTTCTAAAAGCTCTTAGTAGCATAAGTGCTAATCATATATAAATTTGTTGTATATATGACCAAAAACAAATTTCATAAATGACAAAAAATGTAAGAATTTAGACTGCAATGTAAATATTTACTTATAAATTATCAGTCATACCCATTTTAATGTTGCCATAAGTGAGGAAATAATCTGTATAATCAATTAAGAACACCAAATCAAAAAATAATATCAATAATCAAGATGAACTGCATTATCTTAATTTTTTTTTTAAATCATATAATTTAAGCAATAATTGAACTACATTAATAGAAAAATAGATACTCATAAAAAAATAAATAAATAAATAAAAATGAAGATAGCTCTTCTCACATAAATCTCCTAATTTCATATGGTAGATGAGTTCCATCCCAAATAGATTCAGTGATAAAATTTTGACTGAAATAAAAATTCCATATATTTTATTTCTATATATATATATATATATATATATATATATATATATATAAGTATTTAAACCTTCTAGGGTACCACAATCAAAATAATTTCAAAAATAGATAAATAAAAATGCATAAAGAGAAACAAAAATTGTATTGCAATGTAAAATGTAAAAGTACTCAATTTCTCCTGGATTCAAACTTAATCAATTCAAGTACATAATCCTTAAAGAAACTGCAAAGAGACATATTAAGCACAGCAAATATGTAATTCAATTTTAATCAAATGAAGATTTATATCACATGAAGCAACTTTATTTCCAGCCTATTTAATTTTATCTTTCCCAATTCTAAAATCTCTCACAACTTCACGTTTTAAAAAAAAAAAAAAAATCACAATAATTATAAAAGTAGTTGATATGAAAACACAACAGCTACTTTATTCCAAAAAAAAATTGATAAGAACGAAATTTAAGATATATTTTATCAACTTAGAAATTATAGGAAAAGAAAAATTATATATGTTTTTAAAATCTAAAAAAATTTTGTAATATAGTAAAGCCACTTGGCGCAACCATAAGGTCTAAATCCAACTTTTATTATATAGTATATAATATAGACTACTCACTTGAGGCTTTAAGAAAATAAATAAAAAATAAAAAATAAAAAATAAAACTACATCCAATTAGAGACTAGAGTCCCAAGACGTTACCTTTCCTAATTACAATACTCATTTTATATATATATATATCAATTTGTACAAGGAGTAGATACCTATATCGGATTTGGCAACGCGAACGGAGATGTTACGACCGATTTCATACTCCTCTTGAAGATCGCTTAGATCTTCATTCCAAATCCAGCATTTGTTGGTACTAGTAGAATTATCACCTCTTTGCGTGCTGTTTTCAGTTACCCCATATGAATAAGCCTGGCACAGGCATTCCTCAACGCACAATTTTTTGCATTCTTCTTTATCTTTTACCTCCGAATCTGTGTCTGGATCGCGCACTTTCATCCTATGTAAGCTCAAGAATGTCCCACTCGTGTCACATGATGTCGAAGTTTTAGTGCAGCCATCAAAAAAAATTCGAGAATTCCACTTCTCAGGATCAGTAGGCTTGGACCCAGGCAAACATTTGCACATTAACCAATTGTTGATATTACAGCTCCCAAATTTCCCACAAGCTTTGTAAATGCTACATTGGTCTTCTGGCTCCCACCATGCCGAGGACCAATTTGGATTTTTTATATCCCAGACCAGATACCTTAACTCCCCAGAGTAATGCATCACCAGCCTTGCGTTACTATAATTCTGAGAGAACTGTGTTTTTGTGTTTCTAAAATATCTAGAACTGGTTTTTGTGCTGAAATTTGATAACAAGTTGGCTATGTAATAAGGCATTTTTTCTGATTGCAAGAACTTACTTGTACTTTTCCAGTGAAAACCTGCCTTTTCTTTGATAGCGTAGCTACGCTCTCCAGATTCATCTTCATCTTCATCTTGCTTAAATGTGAATTGGCCAGGTCCCGGGTCACTGGAGCCGTTCCATGAGACCAACTTTGTATTTTCATCCATCTTCATGCCTGAAAGAAATGTATCAGTTGGATGTTTGAAGCTCTCCCACAGAATCAGTGCTGACTGAACATCCTCGCTTAAGACCAGGTTTCCAGAATCCATGAGTCTTACAATCTGATTTGTGGACGAGGATTTCTCAAGATCTGGAGACCAATATTCTCTTCCGAAACTAGAGTTATCCCATACCTTGAGCTTGCCATCTTCTGCAATTCCAAAAACTCCAGTGGAACCGTCAAGTATTGGGTTATCTCGGTTAGCAACCCATACAACTTCTTGTTGACCCCATGTGTGATACCATATCCCCACGAACCTTTTGGGGCTTGAGCTTTTCATAGGGGTGAAGAATCCAAGTTCAAACATTCCTCCAGCGGAGACAAGAGTTGAACCATTGTCAATGATCCACTCGCCATGCTTCAAAATATCTCTAGTGGAGCAGTATACAATAGAGGAACAAAACAAGAATATATACAAGAAGAAGATGGAAGATGGCAAGCGATTTGGAGATATTATATTGATAGTTTTTATCATGATTTGTGAGGAAATTAAGCAGGTGGTTGGAATTTTCTTTTCTCATTTGAAGCACACATTCTGTGGATGGTTGCTAGAGTTTAGTTGCAGAAAGTTTTGCTGCTATCGTCCACACTTTGCGATAGTTCAGTTACAGAAGGGCCCTCGATGTTCTTGCTTTTTAACCGAAATGCTTATGCTTAGAAAATTTTTCGTCTTTAAAAAATGTTGCGCATAAATAATATATAAAAAATAAATAAATAAATAAAGGGGCTTTATTTTTCAAGAGTCTGTTTGAGATCCACTTATTTTATTGATACTGAAAACTTTTTGTTAAAAGTACTGTAGATAAATGTAAAATTAGCTGAAATAATACAGTTGGACCGATGAATAGTACCAAAAAGTGCAATAGTGCCCATAAATAATAGCAAAAATAAGCTGAATAGTAAAATAAGTTGATTTTTTAATTTTTACCGTGAATATCACCAGTGAGTTTGCACGATCTTCGCTCGCTTAACAACCTGCAAGAAGAAAAAGTAATCTCACCGTGGGCACCAGTGTGGTGTCGACCAAGTACCCTCCGACGATCAAGTTAGAATTGTTCTCAACTCTAGAGTGCTAGAAAGGGTTAATTATGCGTACCTTGATTCGCGAGGGTATTGAAGTTTTTATAGTAGAAGAAAGTCGGCTTCTCTTCCTTGGACTAGAAATCTTTTCCTTTTAGGATTCTACTATGAGCAATCCCAAACGTGATGGACAAGCATTTCCTTGTAGAGTAGGCTTTTCATTAAGGCGGATCTTCTAGAATTATCCTTATGCGGACACTCTGATTTTCCTAGGATCCCATCGGATTCCAAATGTGCACACCAAGTATTTCAAGTGATGCTAAGCCCTGGGCCCTTCCTTAGTGCCGGCCCATGAGTCCGAATCCGTCAGGCCCATTGTTGCGCGATTTCTGACCCCTTCAGTTGCCCCCTTCACCCTATGATTCGTCATGATTTTTAAGTGGTCGGATCATTAGGGTGACGGTTAAATACGATTGGGACAGTGATCAGCTATTGTTCATGATGACGGTTGAAAATTTGATTAGGTTGACGGTTCTCTAAGAGGTATAATTTGCGGATGTGTGCTGACAGGTTGTCAACATTTATGAGGCATGCCATGTGTCTCATTTTGATTGGATGGTGTATCGGATCAAAGCGTCGCTTCGTCTTCCGTGCATCCCTCATATATATAACACACCCCTTCTCCCTTCATTTCCACTATTTTTGGCCAAATATCGTGTCAGAGGGGAGTCGTCAACTTTGTCAAAGCACTCCGTCGAGAATCCATATCCGTCAATTACTCAACCGTCAACTACAATTTACTAAGTGTGGTGAGTACTTATTCTCATTTTTTTGAAGTTGCATTTCCTGATTATATTTTTGTTAGACCCACACACCCGTCAGTACATTTAGACCCGTCAGTCTTAGGTTTCATCGTTAATTGTAGGAAATGTCTAGTGCGTCAAGTAACCAGTATGTGGTTCGTGACGGGACGGAATACGAGGAGGTATACCCGTCCGGTCATAAAGACCAGGAGAGTCCTAGTGAAGATAGGAGTCCGTCTTCCTCTTCTTCATCCTCAGCAAATGAGGATATGGAGATGGTTAAAGAAGGTTCTGATGACGACGGGGATCAAGCATTGGGATCCGTCGTTGGTGCTGATGGACTTAGGGAGTTCATCATGCTACCAGAGTGGACGGTGCATAAGTTCAGATTAATCATCAAGGAGAGACATTTCAGCACTTTTAGAGCAAACTTCCAAATTCCAGACAACATTCTCATCCGTCTACCTTACGTGTCGGAGAAGTGTTATTATGAAGGGGTAGAAGGTGTCGGAGTGTACGAGCAGATGCTGAAGGCCAGACTTCGGTTTCCGCTAAGTACACTTCATAGAGAACTCTTACATTACTTGGGACTGTCCGTCACCCAAATATCTCCGAACGCCTGGAGGGTCTTCATAGCAATGGAGATTCTCTATGGTGCAATGTCAGACGGTGAAAGGAGGTTGACGGTGCGTGAATTCCTTCATTGCTACCGTCCGGATGAGATAGATAGATCAAAGGGGATGTATAGTTTTGCTTGTAGAAGCCCCTTGTTGAAGGTTATCTTTGAGACCCCCGACTCAAATAGAGACTGGAAGAGTCGTTACTTCTTCCTTGAGGGTGACAAATGGATAAACAGTCCAGGGGAGACGGAGTATATGCCCGTTGACACAACTTGGGGAGTGATACAATTATCTCGTATGCACCCGTCCAAATTTTTGTAATCCTTTTCATACCCGTCCACTAGCATTGTTTTTCTAATCGTCTTCAGTCTCTGCAGGTAGACAGCGCCCACAAGTTAGTCTTGACGAGTACAGTTTTCTTGAGAAGATTTTCCAAAAGACTAAGCCGGAGGAGAGGACTTGGGCCAAATTAGTGAACCCAAAAACAATACATTGGTACTGTGACGGTCCTGAACCTACTCAAGAGGCCATTAGATACGACGAGAGAGTTCATAGACGTAAGCCCGTCAATTTTTTTAATTCACCAACTTATTTTTATTGCTTGTAAATAACTTCATCCGTCATATTTTGCAGAGATGGACGACGCAAAGAGGAGGGCACTGATTAAATCACAGGCCGTCAGGCAAAAAGTGACGGGTGAAGTTGTCGTTCCTAAGGGGACGGTGTCGGCAGCAAAAAGAAAACAGCTGTTCAAGTCTGACCGTCCACCTAAGCAACAAAAAATACCCTTAGAACCCGTCGTAGGATTGATGGCTGAGGGCGCTAAGACCGTCACCCCAGCTAAACATGGGGCTGGCAAGGGCCTAATGAAGGCTCCGTCCACCAGCCAGGAGAAGCCTCCTCCCCTTCTCCGTGACGACTCAAAATTTGCTTTGGAGAGGATTACGTCGATTATTTCCTCGGAGAACTACGAGGACTTGGGCAATCACTCGACGGAGGCAATGGGGGAGACGGGTCTGTTTGCCGTCGCACAGGTAACTTTACCCGTTGGTTTGAGTCCATCAACTTTTCTTTGCTTCCTTTTAACGCCCTTTTTTTTTTAACTTGTTTATTTCAGTCCTTGGTTATGATGAAGAGCCTAATGGACCGGTGTTTAAACGGAGAGGCAGCTCTGGAACGTGTACGGGCAAAGGCAGAGCAGACGGAAGACGAACTCGGCCAACTTCATAAATGGAAGTACACAATGGAAAAGAAGTTTGACTTGTGTGAGCAGGAGAGAAAAGAGCTTGAGCAGAGGACGGAGGAAGCTGGGAAGGCCTTGGAAGCCAAAGACCAGGAAATAGAGTACTTGAAGGAAAAGCTCCGTCAGGCCAAGGAGGATGCGGTCCGTGAGTACCGAGACTCCGACGCTTTGTTAAGAGAGCTGGGGGGTTCGTTCCTTCAAGGCTTTGATGATGCACTCCGTCAGCTTAGAAAAGTCTACCCTGAGCTGGACGTATCAATGATAAACGTCAATGATCAAGATCAGACGTCTGTTATGCCCGCCGCTTCAGAGAATACAGACGACCTTTTTGGTGACGATGTGCTTCAGGGTGACGGAGAATCAGTCCCGTCAAAGGATGTCCAAGATGCCGGCCCAAACAAAGTAGACTGATATTGTTATCTTGTAATCTATTTTTGAGAACGATCCGTCCCTTCTTTTTTGTATCAAACGGTTGGCCCCCTGGGCTCTTTATCCATTTATTAATGTTTTTACTTTATTTTTATGCTTATTTTTACTGTTTGGCACTTCTTTTCATACCCGTCCTCATGAAGATGAGAGTATTTCTAGCAAACAGTTTAATCCGTCCACTTTGTGGAGTTCAATTATATTTCAGTATTGTTGATTTTGTCCACCCTTGGGTGGTCCGTCCCAAAGTTATTTTTCGTTACGCTGATCCGTCCGCTTTTTGGGCGACTTATTTCACACTTAAGGTGATCCGTCCATTTTTGGACAGTGATCCGTTCATCTTGCGGACAGTGATCCGTCCACTTTGTGGATTGTTTTTCACACATTGAGTGATCCGTCCATTTTTGGACTTGATAGGTAGTTCACCTTTTTTGTGATCCGTCCACTTTGTGGACAGTTTTTTCACACTGGGTGATCCGTCCGTTTTTTGACTTGATAGGTTAGTTCACCCTTTTTGTGATCCGTCCACTTTGTGGACAGTTATACGTCCACTTTATGGACAGTTTTTTCACACATTGGGTGATCCATCCGTTTTTGGGACTTGATAGGGTAGTTCACCCTATTTGTGATCCGTCCACTTTGTGGACTTGATAGGTTAATTCACCCTTTTTGTGATCCGTCCGCTTTGTGGACAGTTTTTTCACACATTGGGTGATCCGTCCATTTTTGGACTTGATAGGTAGTTCACCTTTTTTGTGATCCGTCCACTTTGTGGACAGTTTTTTCACACACTGGGTGGTCCGTCCGTTTTTTGACTTGATAGGTTAGTTCACCATTTTTGTGATCCGTCCACTTTGTGGACAGTTATACGTCCACTTTGTGGATAGTTTTTTCACACACTGGGTGATCCGTCCGTTTTTGGACTCCGTTGCCTGTATATTAATTCGTAATAAACATCCATGTGGAAAATCGAAGTTGTGTCTGAATATTCTTCTTTAAATAAAATTTATTTCTAAAAAAAGTACCTGCCCCCTTGGGCTTAAAAAGGCACAAAAAGATTGTAGCAAAAGTGAAAGAAAAGCTTGTAAATTGTAGCTAAAAAATAAAATAAACTTGGAGATTGCTGGTTCCTCATGTTTTTTCTACTGGTAGTATTTTCGAAGATGCTCCGTGTTCCAAGGGTGCTGTAGCTTTTGTCCGTCAATCGTCTCGAGGTGGTAGGTGCCCTTTCTTAGCCATGACGTGATCCTGTAGGGTCCTTCCCAGTTGGGGCCGAGTTTTCCTTATGAAGGATCTCTAGCGGCGCCCATTACTTTTCGTAATACAAGGTCCCCGACCTGGAAGTCCCTGTGCCTCACTTTGGTGTTGTAGTATTTCGCCATGAGATTCTGATAACGCGCCAACCTCTGCTCCGCTGCCGCTCTGACTTCGTCCACTAGATCGAGCTGGAGGCGCATAGCCTCTCCGTTCTTATCTTTGTCGTAGCTCTCCACCCTGTAGCTCGTGAGACCCACTTCAGCGGGAATGACCGCTTCGGCTCCATATGCAAGTCGGAATGGTGTTTCTCTAGTGGGAGTTCTTGCTGTGGTTCTGTACGCCCACAGGACGCTAGGTAGTTCGTCCGGCCAGATTCCCTTTGCCCCTCAAGACGGGTCTTGATTATTTTGAGCAGGGACCGGTTTGTGACCTCGACTTGCCCATTCGCCTGTGGATGTGCTGATGACGAGTAGTGATTCTTGATCCCTAGCTCCGAGCAGAAATCTCTGAATGCGCTGTTGTCGAATTGCTTACCGTTGTCAGAGACCAGCACTCTGGGTATCCCGTGCCTGCATATAATGTTTCTCCAGACAAAGCTCCGGATGTTTTTCTCTGTTATTGTGGCTAAGGCTTCTGCCTCGACCCACTTAGTGAAGTAGTCTATGCCGACTACCAAGAACTTCAGCTGCCGGATAGCCGTCAGGAATGGGCCCATTATATCAAGTCCCCATTGCGCGAACGGCTAGGGTGCTGTTATAGGTGTCAGTTCTTCGGATGGCTGCCTGATGAGATTACTGAACCTTTGGCATCTGTCGCAAGATCGGACATAGGATTGCGCATCCTTCATCATTGTAGGCCAGTAGTATCTTGCTCGGATCAATTTGTGTACCAGTGATCGTGCGCCCGAGTGGTTCCCACAGATACCCTCGTGTATTTCTCTCATCACGTAGTCTGCTTCCTCTCGGCATAAACACCTCAGGTACGGTCGCGAGAAACCTCTTTTATATAGGACGTCCTTTATCAGCACGAACCGTGAGGCCTGGACCTTAAGCTTTCTTGCAGCGCCCTTTTCCTCTGGTAACACCCAGCCCTTAGGTAGGAGATCAATGGCGTGGTCCAGTTATAAGAGTTTACAACCTGCATATTCGTTCCGTCATCGATAAGTGAGGATATTTGGATGAATGATAATACCTGTTCGGGAAGCATGAATTCGGCAGATGCAGCTTTTGCTAGGTGGTTAGCCCATTCGTTCTCTTCTCTTGAGATTTGAATGAATTCGACTTCGAGGCTGTTGGTCCGGTACTTCACTTCTTCCAAATACCTCTTCATTCTATTGTTCTTGCATTCGTAGTCGCCTTTGATCTGATTCGTTACCTCTTGTGAATCGCAGTGGGCAGTTATGCTTTTTGCTCCTGCGGCCTCTGCAAGGTCTAGCCCTGCGACCAAGGCTTCATACTCCGCCTCGTTGTTGGTTGTTGGGAAATCCAATCGGATCATGCATTGTATCGTGTCACCCTGCGGAGTTTTAATCACTACTCCGGCTCCTCCGGCTCTTCTGTTTGAGGATCCGTCGGTATAGATACTCCATTATTCCTTGTCTTCTATCAGCTGATCCTCCCTAACTGTGAATTCGGCGATGAAGTCAGCTACTGCCTGCCCTTTGATGGCCGTCCGTGGACGGTACTGGATATCGAATTCGCTAAGCTCTATTGCCCATAAGGCCATTCTTCCGGCCGCTTCTGGGCTATCCATGGCTTTCCTCAGTGGCTTGTCCGTCAAGACAATGATCGTATGCGCCTAGAAGTATGGTTTAAGTCTCCGCGCAGCGATTACTAACGCGAAAGCCAATTTTTCCATCTGAGGGTACCTCTCTTCTGCTCCACGGAGTGCGCGGCTTGTAAAGTAGACGGGTTTCTGTATGCCGTCCTCCTCCCTCACCAATGCTACGCTTACTGCGGCACCCGATACTGCTAAATAAAGGTAGAGTTTCTCACCCTGTACAGACGGACTGAGTAGTAGTGGAGACGAGAGATAGGTCTTCAAGTTGTTGAAAGCCGTTTGGCATTCATCCGTCCACTCAAATGACTTCCTCAAGGTGCGGAAGAATGGCAAGCACCTGTCCGTTGCCCTTGAGACGAACCTGTTTAAAGCCACGATCTTTCCATTTAGACTTTGGACCTCCTTGACCGTCCTTGGTGGTTCCAACTCCATTATCGCCCTTACCTTCTCCGGGTTGACCTCTATTCCTCTTTGGGATACCATGTAACCCAAGAATTTTCCCGCCGTTACTCCGAATGCACACTTGTTCGGATTCAGCTTCATGTTGAATGATCGAAGTGTATTGAATGTTTCTCTAAGGTCGTCTAGGTGATTTTCTTCGTGCATGCTTTTAACCAACATGTCGTCAACATAAACCTGAACGTTCCTGCCGATCTGATGTGCAAATATCTTGTTCATTAGCCTTTGGTATGTTGCTCCAGCATTTTTGAGTCCAAAAGGCATCACCTTGTAGCAGAATAATCCCTGACTCGTGACAAAAGAGGTCTTCTCCTGATCAGATTCGTCCATCAAGATCTGGTTGTAGCCAAAGAAAGCGTCCATGAAACTTAGAAGCTGGTGTCTTGCAGTTGAATCCACTAGGGTATCTATCCGTGGGAGCGGGTAGCTGTCTTTGGGGCAAGCCCTGTTGAGATCCGTGAAATCTACGCACATCCTCCAGCTTCCGTTGGCCTTTTTAACCATAACGACGTTTGCCAGCCAGTCAGGGTAGTATACTTCCCGGATGAAACCTGCATTCAGTAACTTCCGAACTTCCTCGGCTATGGCCTTATCTCGCTCCTGGGCGAAGACTCGTTTCTTTTGCCGGACTGGAGCGAAGGAGGGCGACACATTCAATCTGTGCACCATGACCGAGGGGTCGATTCCTGGCATGTCTTCATGATTCCACGCGAAGACATCTTGGTTATTTCTTAGGAAAGTCGTGATCATCTGTCGTACTGGCCAACTGGCTAGTGTGCCGATTTTAGTTGTTCGCTCAGGCCGCGCGTCATCAAGTCTTACTTCTTCTAGCTCTTCGACTGGTTCTGCTAATGCTCGTTGCTTCCTGATACACATCGTCTGCTGCTGATCCTCCATCTCTAACATGGCAATATAGCATTCTCGTGCTGCTACTTGATTTCCCCGCAGTTCTCCTACCCCATACTCCGTCGGGAATTTGATCATAAGGTGGTATGTTGAAGTTACCGCCTTCCAGGAATTGAGAGTGGGTCACCCGAGGATGGCGTTATAGGCGGACGAGCAGTCGACCACGAGAAACGTTATCTCCTTAGTGATCTGCTAAGGATAGTCACCTGCCGTCACAACTAGCGTTATTGCGCCTAATGGGAATACCTTTGTACCCCCAAATCCTACGAGTGGTGCGTTCCTTGGGGATAATTGTTCCCTGTCAATCCTCATCTGCTAGAATGCCGGATAGTACAGGATGTCAGCTGAGCTGCCGTTGTCGACTAGGACCCGGTGCATATTATAGTCCCCAATCTGGAGGCTGACTACTAGCGCGTCGTCATGAGGATGGTGAAGTCTCCGCGTGTCATCTTCTGAAAAGTTTATGACGGGGTTACCCATTCGCGGCATCTTTGGTACGGATCCTGTAAGTTGGACGCTATGGACCATCCTGAGGTAGGTTTTGCGGCTTTCTTGGAAGATCCGGCTACAGCCGTGCCCCCTACAATCATTCGGATATCTCCTATGGGTGGTCTGGGGCGCTCGTTCTCTCGTCGGGGGGCCTGTTCTTCCGGTGCATCAGTTCTTTCCCTGCTAACGAACCTCTGTAGCTTCCCCTGCCTGATTAGGGCCTCAATCTGCTGCTTCAGGTCATAGCAGTTGGATGTGTCGTGCCCGTGATCTCGGTGAAAGCGACAATACTTGTCTCTCGACCTTTTGTTGGGGTCCCCCTTCAACTTTCCAAGGAAGGTTAATGCTCCTTCATCTTTGATTTGCATCAATACTTGGTCGATCGGGGTGGTTAACGGGGTGAAATTGGTGAATCTTCCAGTGGGGGGTCTGGAGCGCTTTTCTTCACGTTGATCCCCAGTTTTAGCAACCTTTCGCCCCCTATCTTGTCTCGTGTCCTCCTGCCTCTCCCTCTTCTTAGGCCTTTCCTCGCGGGCCAGCAGTGCATCTTCTACATTCATGTACTTGGTAGCCCTGTAGAGAACGTCCGTCATGGTTTTTGGGTCATTCTTGTACAAGGAAAACAAGAACTTACCCTTCCGTAGTCCGCTAGTGAACGCGGCCACGAGTATTTTATCGTTAGCTTCATCAATCGAAAGGGCTTCTTTGTTGAAACGTGTTATGTAGGCTCGCAGTGTTTCGTCTTCTCGCTGCTTGATGTTCATTAGGCACGCGGTGGACTTTTTGTATCGATGTCCGCCTATAAAGTGTGAGGTGAACAGGGCGCTCAACTCCTTGAAAGTATTGACGGAGTTCGGTGTCAACCTACTGAACCAAACTCTCGCAGGCCCTTTCAGCGTGGTCGGGAACGCCCTACACATGATCTCGTCAGGTACACCCTGAAGGTGCATCAGGGTCTTGAATGTCTCTAGATGATCGAGTGGGTCCTTGACCCCATCGTAACTTTCGATCTGGGGCATCCGGAACTTCTGTGGCAGGGGGAATGAGTTGACGAGCATGGTGAACGGTGAGTCTGTTCTGTTCACTAAATCATCAAGATCAGAAGATACTCGCCCCTTGAGGGCGTTCATCATGACCTCCATCTGCTCCTTCATCGCCTGCATCTCTGCGACGATTGGCGGGGGGGCAAAATCCATGAGAGACGGAAGGCTCACGTTTTGCCGCTCCGGTCAGCTTGGGGCGTTGCTGCCCTCTAGCTTCTCCTGCTCCCTTCGCTCGGCACTGTTACCTTCCTGGTTTTGCTCCTGAGGGTTAGGTCCTGCCTCCTTTTGGCGTAGCTGCTCCTCTAGATCATGGTTCTGTTTTGTGAGTCGTTCTACCGCCGTCATGAGAGTCTGGACCTGTCTTTCTAATGCAGTAGATCTCGGTGGATCCTCTTCTTGAGCGTTGTTGGTGGTAGCCATCGAGCGAGTGAGTACCGTGCAACTTTTATGTCCGGGAGGCGATGATCTGGCTTAAATACTTCGCTTCCCCACAGACGGCGCCAACTGATGAGGCCGTGAATATCACCAGTGAGTTTGCACGATCTTCGCTCGCTTAACAACCTGCAAGAAGAAAAAGTAATCTCGCCGTGGGCACCGGTGTGGTGTTGACCAAGTACCCTCCGACGGTCAAGTTAGAATTGTTCTCAACTCTAGAGTGCTAGAGAGGGTTAATTATGCGTACCTTGATTCGCGAGGGTATTGAAGTTTTTATAGTAGAAGAAAGTCGGCTTCTCTTCCTTGGACTAGAAATCTTTTCCTTTTAGGATTCTACTATGAGCAATCCCAAACGTGATGGACAAGCATTTCCTTGTAGAGTAGGCTTTTCATTAAGGCAGATCTTCTAGAATTATCCTTATGCGGACACTCTGATTTTCCTAGGATCCCATCGGATTCCAAACGTGCACACCAAGTATTTCAAGTGATGCTAAGCCCTAGGCCCTTCCTTAGTGCCGGTCCATGAGTCCGAATCCGTCAGGCCCATTGTTGCGCGATTTCTGACCCCTTCAGTTTTTATCATGATTTGTGAGGAAATTAAGCAGGTGGTTGGAATTTTCTTTTCTCATTTGAAGCACACATTCTGTGGATGGTTGCTAGAGTTTAGTTGCAGAAAGTTTTGCTGCTATCGTCCACACTTTGCGATAGTTCAGTTACAGAAGGGCCCTCGATGTTCTTGCTTTTTAACCGAAATGCTTATGCTTAGAAAATTTTTCGTCTTTAAAAAATGTTGCGCATAAATAATATATAAAAAATAAATAAATAAATAAAGGGGCTTTATTTTTCAAGAGTCTGTTTGAGATCCACTTATTTTGTTGATACTGAAAACTTTTTGTTAAAAGTACTGTAGATAAATGTAAAATTAGCTGAAATAATACAGTTGGACTGATGAATAGTACCAAAAAGTGCAATAGTGCCCATGAATAATAGCAAAAATAAGCTGAATAGTAAAATAAGTTGATTTTTTAATTTTTACCAAACACACCCTTTGTATGTAAAGTGTAAACTTTAGTTCTAGTGCAAATAAACTTCTATCCATTATTTGCCTATTTTAACGTTTTTTCTCTTAAATCTGAAGAAAACCAAACCAAAACAAAACAAAAAGAGAGAGGAAAATAGAATGGTCTTACTGAAATTGCAAGAGCCTAAAAGCAACTCACAAAATCAAACCTAAATTTCAATCCATGACTGACAATGTGTCCGGTGAGACCTTCTTAACCACCTGATCAGCCTGATTAACATGCCTAATTCTCACCACAACCTATCCAAAAATAGAAATAAATATAAATTTTAAAAATTAAAAAAAATCAGAAAATTTATTTACAAACACAAACCCTAACTCAGAAAATTTAAGGCTAAGCTCAGAAATCATGTACCTTTATCGGTGGATCTGGAGGCGCCAATACTTCACACGGACCGTCCGATCTGATAATCTGAATGAATGTGATTATTATATATCAATAAAATGTCATATTTTTAGTGACAAAAAGAAAATGAGAACTGAGAAACTATACCTGTGGGTTTGGACGGTGGAGATTTGACAGTGGCGAAAAGGGACGTTGGGATCAGAGGGCAGAGTGTCCTCGGCATTGAAGAAGAGAAAGCCTGTGAGAAACGAAAAATTGGAGAAATTTAGCAAGTGATCAACAAAAACTGGGTTTAAATTTACCTATGGGGAGTGAGAGTGACAGATGTGTGATGTGCGATGGGTGAGGGCTTGAGATTTGAGAGATGGAGAGTAAGGGCTTGAGATCGGAGATGGAGAGTGAGGGCCTGAGATCAGAGATGGAGGGTGAGGGCTTGAGAGTGATAGATGGAGGGTCAGGGCTTGAGATCAGAGAGATGGAGGCTGATGTGCAATGGGAGATAGGGAGTATGCTATTTATATAAAGCCTAAAACCGCATTTTTAACCTGTGGCTATAGGCAAAGCTGAAGCCGCGTGTAAGAAACGCGGCCACTTCCTAAACTAAAGCCGCATTTTATAAACACGGCTACAGACTAAGTTTGTAGCCACGTCTATAAAACGCGGCTATAGGGAAGGTAGAGCCTCATTTTTCAAACGCGGCCATAGTTCAGATTAAAAATAAATAAATAAATAGCAAGGTACTATAGCCGCATGTTTAAAATGCAACAATAGCTCCAAACCAAAAAATGCGGCTATAATACTAAAAAATGCGACTGTAGACATATTCTATAGCCGCATGTTTAAGACGCGGCTATTGTTCAATACTTAAAGCCGCGTTTTCTAAAAACACGGCTATAGCCTGCCTGTAGCCGCGTTTTTGCAAACGCAGCTAAAAAAAACACGGCTATAGCTCACGTGTTTTGTAGTAAAGGCTCATGGTCCATTGGAGCTAGAGTTTTTATTTTTCCATTGGTCTCATCGCAAGCCACTTGACTAAACCAATAGCTAATCCAAGTATAATAGAGATTAGTTTAGAAGAAAAAACCCTACACTACTTTGCACTACTTTTTTTATTTTTTGGATAACCAACAGTATGCACTACATGTTTATGTGAAGAGATAGTAAGTTTTCTTAAAACCCTAATCTAAAATTTAAATAAAGCATGTGTTCTTGAAATATAAGTAGGTCTTGATTGTTTTTCTGTTGCACATGATTTGTATGAGATACATATTGATTTCTAACAAAATATCACCTTTTATGTTGTTGAAGTGATGTTGTGACACCATAGAGATGACAAAAATCTTCAAATAGTCTTGAGGTAACGTAGCAATCAGTTTTGAAGTCGGTGATCGATTTGCAATGATGGGTAATTGTGAAAACAAATACTACATTGGCAGTGGCCGCAAAGGCGGTGAGCTTGAATATAGTGTTTGATTACTAGTACTAGAGGTCTTATAAGTTAACGTGCATCACAACTTTTGCATTTTGGATTTCATGAGCTAGGCTAAGTCCTGAAGTGTTTTTAAGTTTTTTCTTCATCGCTCGTGTGTGATTTTTTGTGCGATTGGTTATTTACATCTTAATCCAAGTAGCATAGTAATCAAATTAATAAACTAGTTGAACCATTAACTGTAGTTTTGGTCTAATGATAAAGAGCTATCATCAGGAGTTTACCCCATAAGTTGAAACTCTCTAAAAAAAAAGAAAGTCTTTGCTTCTCAAAAAAAAAAAAAAACTGCGGAATCAATAAAATTAGTAGCAATGAGTTCTAGTTAGCTCAACTAATAAAGTTTCTGATGGTTGAATAAGAAATTTGAAGTTCAATTCCCGCCTATACCAAAAACCATTTGGAGTATTGGTCTGATGATAAAGAGCACAATCATCAGAAGCAGACACCATAGATTGAAACTCTATATAAATAATAATAATAATAATAATAATAATAATAATAATAATAATAATAATAAAATTAGTGGCAAGTTGTGCATTGAGGTCTAAACACTCAACAATTATTATTTTTGTTTCAAGGATAAATACTAGGGATTGAATCCTAGAAATTAACTACACGTTGACAGTTTCAAAACATGATTTTTTGCATTTGCTAAAATTTCCAAATCTTACTTTTCGGCCTTATAAACGTGCTTTTGTGCGTTTTCACGTAGCAGCCCATGGTAACAATTCCGGAGAAAATGGGCAAATGCCCCTTTCAAAAAAAAAAATCTAGCATTTTGCCTCCTTTCCCAAACTAATTAGGGAAATGCCTATCTTTTGAAACTCGATTTTCTCAAAATCGAGTTATAAAAAAAAAAAAAAAAATTCTGGAGCACCATAGTGGCGTTTTAAGGAGCCTATAGTGACGTTTTAAGGACCTATAGTGGCGTTTTGTAATCTGATCTCCATGAAGTCGAGTTACATGCAATTTTTTTTTTCTTTTTTTTACCTATAACTCGACTTCATGGAGATCGGATTACAAAATGCCACTATAGGTCCTTAAAACGTCACTATAGGCTTCTTAAAAACGTCACTATAGGGCTTAACTCGATTTTGAGAAAATCGAATTTCAAAAGAGGGGCATTTTTCTAATTAATTTGGGAAAGAGGGCAAAATGCTGGATTGTTTTTTTGAAAGGGGCAAAAGCCAATTTTTTCCTAACAATTCCAAATAGCAACAAAATGCAATGAATGGGTTAACTTCTTTTTTTTTCTTTTTTATTTTAAAGAATTTCAATCTATGACGTCTGCTCCTAATAATATCCCTCTCTCTCTCTTTATATATATATATATATATATATATATATATATATATCATATTATGTATAATAAAAGTTGGGCTTAGATGCTGTAGTTGCGCCAAGTGGCAGCACCAAATTGCAGAAAATTTCTTAAATTTTTAGATTTTAAAAAGAAATCATTTACATAAAAAAAATTTAATGCATCTTAAATTGCAGCAACGTAAACATAGTGTAATCTAATTCTTCTTATTTTTTAATTACTCCATTTAAAAATAAAGGTCTAATGCATCTTAAATTAGTTGTATCATGGCATTGTAAATCTATCCCAAAAAACTGTATATATATATCACACTTTCAAAAAAAAAAAAAAAAAACGCTGTTGCTGAAGATAAAAAGTTGACTGGCCGAGGAAAACTTCAATAAATATCATATGGTGATGTATATCAGCATTTAGATCTAGGCTTTGATGAATAATCCTAACAAACTATATATAATGTAAATCTATCCAAAAATCCATATATATCCCCCAAAGAAAAAGGCATTGTTGGTGAGGATAAAAAGGTAGACCCGAAGAGAAAATGTTTGATAGATGTATATGGTGATATGTATATATATAATCAGGAAATTAAAGCATAATCAGGAAATTTTTAAATAAAAAGAATTATATTTCGTATCAACTTCTTCGGAGATCTACATTAACATAGACTTTTTTTTCTTTTCTTTTTTTTGAGAATGATATTAACATAGACTTCAAGGAGTTTAGGGTATTTGATTTTTATTTGAACTCCTTTTTTAGGTCAAGTATGTATATATATACACGGTTGGTGTATTTTGTTTTCATTCTCCAACTTATTATACAGTTTTTTGGTTTAGGCTTCCATTTTCCTACCTACAATCATGTAGGCATATATTTGTTTACTAATCAAATTGAATACGTTTTATGTATTTGTTGCCTTTTGTTTAAGCTAATTTCCTTATGTTTGATCTAATTTATTTGTTAATGGTTTGATCCAATTTAATTATTTTGTTGTCCAATATTTAATTATATCCTAAATTTGTTCAATCTTCATCAAATCAAATTTGGAGCATAAGGGTAAGAGTTTCACATCAAAAGTTTTTATTGAATTGTTCTTATTAACATGTTTTACTTTTACTTGCCCATGAGATCATTTATTCTAATCAATTTCTTTATTGAATTCTTCTTATCAAGTTTTTACTTACAATTTTTTGTTTAATTCTTATAACATGTTTTATACACTCTCATTAATTCAAATAGATTCAAATAGAGATGGTTAACAAAAAAACAAAATTTCTCCAAGTTGCCTTAAGCAAGGAATTGACAGAAATGTTGCAAGAAATAAAAGATGACTTATGGCACTGGCAAGTTTTGAAGGTCAATAAGGTTGGTAATTTCATTAATCTTTTTTTTTTTTTTTTAAATGGTCAAATTTTGGAAATTTAATTCCCAAATTTTTTGAATCTTTACAATGTCATCATTCTTCCAATATCAATTTTTTTTATGTATTGATAATTTTTACTCTTGAACCGTCACTATAAAATAAGTTTTTTTTTCCCTTACAATTATGGAACTTATTTGACTAAATTAGTAAAATCAAAGTTGAAATGATAAATTTATTTATTTATTTTAAAGCCCGATAATAAGTGGTTATAGCCTCATATGTAAGTTGTCGTAGTAAATTCCAATCATAAACTATTAAATTTACATACAATTTTGCAATCTATATGGTTCTTTTTTTTTTTCTTTTTTTTTTTTTCTTTTTTTTTTTTTTTTTTTCAGGTTTGTAAGAAAGATTTCAAGCATCTTAAGAAAGGTTTGTAATCTATATGTAGAACTTGGCAATTTTTTTTTTTTTTAATTGCAACAACGTAGTGTAATCTAATTCTTCTTATTTTTTAATTACTCCATTAAAAACAAATGTCTAATGCATCTTAAATTGCAGCCAGTTTACTACACTAAGAAAAAAAAGAGGTCTAATGCATCTTAAATTGCAACAACGTATACTACACTAAATCAAAAGGACTAATGCATCTTAAATTGCAGCAACCGTATACTACCAAAAAAAAAAAAAAAAAAGTGGTATAATCTTAAATTGCAGCAATATTTTTAGATTTTTCTTAAAATTAGATTTTTTTTCTTATCTTTTTCTCTTATAATTCCTAAGTTTTTAAAAATCTTAATTTGATTGCAATCCAAATTATTTTCTTCATCTATTTCTTCTAAATTTGATTACAATCCAAAATCTTCATCTTCATCTAATCTTTTTCTTTTTCTTTTTTCATTTAAATTATATTACTACACCTATTAGCTAACAATTTTTTGAATTTAAAAAAAAAAGAAACGTGATTATTTTTCACACTTCCACAAATTAAGTTTGAATCCAACAGAAATTGAGTTGAACTAAAACTATTTAAGAATGCTAAAATCAATCAATAAAAAATAAATAAAAATTACTACGCATAAAAATAAAAATAAAAAGCAACTCAATATATGATTGAGTTAATGTTTCACACCTCCACAAATTAAGTTTGAATCCAAGAGAAATTGAGTTGAACTAAAACTCTACTGAGTCTACTTTTCTCTACTATTT
The DNA here is from genome assembly GCA_028535165.1 of Quercus tomentella. Taxonomy (NCBI): domain Eukaryota; kingdom Viridiplantae; phylum Streptophyta; class Magnoliopsida; order Fagales; family Fagaceae; genus Quercus; species Quercus tomentella. The sequence goes on along the minus strand of JAPQVY010000138.1, from coordinate 26,525 downwards.
AAGAACGCTAAAATCAATCAATAAAAAACCAAAATTAAGTGAAGAATTGCAGAAGGAAGGATTTCACTTTTTCAGTGAGAATAGCAATCTTCTTTTTATTTTTATTTTATTTTTTTGCGTTTCTATTTTTCTATTAACATAGTTCAATAATTACTTAAATTCTATGATTTTTTTTATAAATATTTTACATAATGCAATTCATTTTAATTATTGATGTATTTTTTGATTTGGTGTTCTTAATTGATTGTGCAGATTATTTCCTCAATTATGACAATATTAAAATGGCTAGACATGAGTGCCAATATCAAAATGGCTAGACACAGGTAATTTATATGTAAACTTTTACATTTAAATTGCAATACAATTTTTGTTTTCTCTTTATGTACTTTTATTTATCTATTTTTGAAATTATTTTGATTGTGTTACCCTAGAAGGTTTAGATACTTATATTTATATATATATATATATAATTAAATTAAAATTTTACTACTAAGAGCTTTTAGAAATTTAAAAGTTACCATAGTTTTTTAAATTATTTTATAATATCTTCTTTTGCCCAAAAAAAAAAAAAAACCTTACATAATATACATTTTCCATGTAACTTAATTTTTTAAAATTTTTACTATTTTATTTGTTATTAGATTTGATTATATTATCAAAAAATATTTTTTTTTAACTTATATATACGTTTTTTATTAAGTCGTGCATCGCACGGGTATAATACTAGTCTATATATACATATAAAACCGAAGCTTTTGAAGCTCTCACAAATTTCCCCGTCAGCATAATATTTTTAAAAAAACATATATATAAAAAAAAAAAAAACGTAATAAAATTTTTCTAAAACCCGATGCTCTGCCTTTCCCTTGCGCGATGCTCTGCCATCGCTTCCCTGCCTTTCTCTACCAACTCCTCCTCTACCAGCTCCTCCTCGATCAAACTCATGGTAAACCAACAGCAAGCATCGCATCACATCGCGTCGCATCTAAAGACCCACAAACACGAAAGCTTTGAAAAACCCGACTTTTTTCTGTCCAACGTCTCTTATGCTCTTTGATAAATTCTTAACTCTTCGACAACTTCAGAAGCCAGAAATACTTCCTTAGAATTATCCCAAATCTGCCAATCTGATGCTTCTCTAATTCCTCTCAACCGGAGCAAATATTTTGCAAGTCTAAGTAAAATGGCATATTAAACTTAAAATCTCCAAAAAACATAACATATTTAGAGTAAAACCATCAAAAAATAAACACCACTAACACAAGTTTTAGCCAAATAAACTAAAACCCATGTCATCGTCAGATTCCTCTGCAGGCTCATTCTTCTCTTCCTCCTTGGCAGCAGCAGCAGCAGCAGGGGCACCACCAGAAGCAGCTGCTGCAACAGGGGCAGCGGCAACAGCAAACTTGCTAGGATCCTTTAGGTACTCCTTAACTTCCTCTGCTCTCGGTCTTCTTCGTTTTTTCTATCAGATCTTTCTCTGTTGGTTACCGCTTCTCTCTATTGGTTTTTGAGTTTTGCTTTGGGTTATCAAGTTATGAATGACTAAAGGTAAAAAGAGCCAACTGCCAAGACTTTTGTTTGAGAACATGTGGAGGAGATAATATGAAGATTAAGAAAATAAATAAAACCTAAAAGCAACAAAGAATGAGTGGAGGTGAAAAAACGTTAGTTTAAAAAAAAAAAAATGGCTGTCAAATGTTAGGTACTGCGGTACTTGAGATGAGATAATTGTAACAAAAAAAATTGCTTAAAGAAGTTGAGAAGAGCTTAAGAAAGGGAGGAAATACATTCTTGAAAAGTATTGAATAAAACTTGAAAATGTAAGCATAATTGTATATTTATTCTATTTACTAGGTCTTTTGTAATACTTATTAAACCAAATGTAAGGGCACATTATGATTATAGCAATATATTACTTCATAATATTACATGTTTCATCTTATATTAGAGCCAATTTAGCTTTCAATAATTAAAATTTGAGAAATGATTAAACCTAAACATGTTAATGTTTGATTTAATTTAAAACAATCCCGTGCATCGCACGGGTTAGCGACTAGTATATATATAAAACCGAAACTTCTGAAACTCCCACAATTTTCCACGCCACCACTATTTTCTTTTTCTTTTTATTTTTATTTTAGATTCTTTTTATTTTAGGTTTTATATTTTATATATTTATTATTTCTCTTCAACGTGTAATCATCTTATCAAGTATTACAATAGTTTAGATATGCGCGTACCCAAAATATGGTTCTTGGGCTCAATCTTTACTTGGACTCACAATCTATTTGTGTGGTGGGCTTTGGGTTTCCTACTATGGGTGGTCCTATGCTCGGTGTCCCAAATGTACCCCTGTTTCCTCAGATCTTTCTCTTTACCTCACAGAGTCACTCCTTTTCTCTCTTGGTCTAACCACTCTTTTCTTCTTTGTTTTCTCTCCACTCTTTTTCACGAAGTCACTCCCTCTTTTCTGAAATAGTCACTCTTCTCTCTCTGTCCTCTCCTTAGAGTTTCCAACAACCCCCTTCCTTCTCATCCTAGTCTCTTATTTATAGCGTGAGGTCAGTGGGAGTGTCATGATTATTCCTGATTATAAGTGGAAATGGGGGTCCAATTCCATTGTTTCTAAGTGGATGTTTCGTTGGGAGTGGTAATAGTGACATTGGAACTGGTTCCCACCTCCTAAGGGTTGTTTGGCAGCGATATTCCCCAAGGCTATTCCAGGTAGCCGAGACATGGTACCCCCCAGCAATCATGTTCTTGTTCGAGATGCAGTTGACCGGGCAAGGCCCAGATTGCGCCCCGAAGTGTGTCTGGGCCAAGACTACAGGCCCAATGTGCTTTGGGTCAAGCATAGCAGTACGAGGCTTGGGCCCATGGCTTAGCGGGTTTGAGGCCCTACCCCTTAGGGGTCGGGGCTAGGGACCGTACCATAAGGCCGAGGTCAAAGGCCCAAAGGGCTTGGGGATCCCGTACTGTACAAGATATATGCTTTAAGAGCTTGAAAATTTTCAATCAATGCCAAACATTCTAATTAACCCAATAAAACAGCATGAGATGAGATTATCCCAAAGAAAAGTACACTGATAGCCCCGTAGGGTATTTAGTTAATGAAGTTTGGAATTCAGATCAAAGATTGTGTAACCTGCAAGAGACGTAAAACTTTTACATTCCATTAATTGTTTGCTACTCTTATTGGTTCTTGCTGTGATAAATCAAATTTTCCACCATGCTCAACAACCTCATACATGTCAACAAGTAATGGTCGGTCATTCTCATTCGCTATTTGCCTCAAGAAAAAGTGGAACCCTGCCGAATATATTATATATGGGATCAGACCCACAAAACTAATCTGTAGGCTTTTGAATGCAAAAATTTGTATATATATAAAACCAAAACCTCTAAAACTCTCACAATTTTCTACGTCACCACTATTTTCTTTTTCTTTTTATTTTAGGTTTTATATCTTATATAGTATTTATTATTTCTCTTCAACTTGTAATTATCTTATCAAGTGTTACGATAGTTTAGTTTAAGTAAAACTCTATTAGATATATATTTTAAGAGCTTGAAAATTCTACTTCAACTAAAATTTTATAACCAAAATTTTCCAAAGCTTGTAATATCATCATTATTTTTTTTAAACAAAATTATTAAGAAAAATTGACTTGCACAGAACTATTTTTTGAGAAAAATTGCACGGAAGTTTAAACATGTGTCTAGTGGGCAATAGATATTTTATTATATCTACAATTCTACATTATCCATCTAAAAGTTGAGAGAGATTTCGTGTTGATAAGGTAACTGTGGGGTTGGGTTTGTCGTATTAGATCAAGCTCACAACAAAATACGACGTGATTTCAACCTTTCTAGAAAGTCTCTGCTCTGTATTTGTCGATGGCCTTTCACAGAGCACACTTCTCTTCAAGGTAGCCCATGCTGCTTGCTTTCCTTTCCAAATCTCACAGTTCACATCTCTCGTTAACAAAAATCCAAAATTCTATTTGTGCTGCTCTTGGTCTATTTCCCTTCTTTTTTTTGGTTTTACCTCATATATATATATATATATATATATATATATATATATATATCCAAAAAAAAAAAAAATTGAAAGTGGAGTAGTCAATCAAGCGCACTGTTGGTGAAAGTGGTTTCATCAAGGATCTGCTATCAGAGATGGCCAAGTATTATTAAAATGATATTACTTGTGTCACTACTTGTCCACGTAGTATTTTTTCATATGGACCTACCATCACATTTCTACTGCTCACAATTCATCACGCAGGCGAATTGTGGCACAAGTTGTGTCATTTTATGTATTCCTAACATGACTCTTATTATTATGATGATATTATCAATAAAGTAAAACCACATGAATGAAAACATTATTAAAACTAGCACTCAGATTATTAAAACTACCACTTTTCCAAAAAATTACTGATTGAAATAGTTGAACCAAGCGACCCCTTAGAAACTAAAAGGAAAATTCTCCACGAGGGGAATCTTTAATTCCCAACTTAGTGCATACCTATCTACTGTCAGTGTCAATTCCCAAATGGACCACTATCTTTTATCTCAAAACAAAAGAAAAAAAATCAAGAAATGGACCATTGCGGACAATGATAAATTTTCTGCATCTTGAATGGTAGTTTTTGACACAAAGCTCAATTATTGAAGATGCATTTCACGGGGTTCCCACTTCCCAAATCAGTCCACCTTATCTTTTATTCTTTCTTGGCTAAGGCTTTACTTTCTTGTTCTGCTTTTGAAATCAATAATTGACATCATTACGTGGGTCTCACCTAAAATAAAATAAAATAACAAACAAACAAAATAATAAGGAAGACATATTTGAACGTTTCCCTTCAATACTGAGGAGGCTCCAGCTAAGTTAGACTCATGAAAAAAAAAATATTAATTATACCGATTTCAATATATATACTGTAGGAGCATGGTTTTATGGAGCACAAACCCAAATATTGTTGGGCCATAGGCAATAATTAGCCCATTACAGGCCGGCCTACTTTAAAACTGAGCCACCCTACAAGAATCAAACCTCAAACCACGAACTAGACAGAGCGCCACCCTGGATCCGAGGATGAACTTACCGAGGACTACATCCAAAGTCAAGATCCATGCCAAACTAATAGAGACAAATCACCTTCTGAGCTTTCAAGGAAGAATTCTAGAAGATGTGAGATTGTCTGTGGAAGCTTGTTGAAGCTTTCTGATGAATCTACAATCACCTTAGCATTAATGAAGGCCACCTGCCTGGCACAATCACATTTAATACTGAATGACTAGCTTGAATAGTACAAATAGCCCCAAAAGTCTCAATTCATGATGAAAATGAGGAAGGAAGAGCCTAATGGGACAGAAAGTTATCTAGTTGTGCAGAGACAACACATCCTGGAGAAGTAGGAAGGGAAAATATAAGGAAGGATAAGGGCAAAACGAGGGGGACACAAAAAAAAGACCAGAGAAAACTGTAGAGAGAATTGTAGAGAGAAAGAAAGGATTCCTAGAACATCTTAGTGGTTTTGTTCTTGAGAAAAAATTTGTAACACTGTTAGGTTCTAAAGATTTAGGATTAAATGTTTAGAATTATATTTTGTATGTGTTGGCAAACTGAGAACAAAACATGTTTAGTCTGTATTAGACAATGCTCAAAGGTGTATGTTTTAAGCTTCAAGTTCGAGCTGACTACAGAAAAGAGGAGTCAGAATCTGCCAAGCTCGATCGATCGAGAATTAGGCCCGATTGATTGAGAATCGCAAAAAAAGTTTTTCTATAGAATTTTAAATCAGGCCTAAGCCTGCGAAAACGTTTAGAGTTTCAGTCTAACTTGTCCACATATGAAAGGGAAACCCTAGCAACGTTTTTTTAGACTTTTGGAAGACTTGTGCGTTACTCTTTGTGAGATTTGAGAGGTTTTGTACCTTCTAACTACACAAGCATCTATCGGAGTAAGATCTACAATCAAGCAGTGGTAGAACTTAGTTGCTACTACAAAGATCAACAACTGAGGGTGATTTGAAACCTTTGAATGGGATCTCAAAGTCACAAGCGTGGGTGCTTGTGTTGCAGTAAATCCAAGAAGAGAAGGAGTCTGCGGATTCAAAGCTTACACATGGTTGTGTCAGTAAGTTACAGTAAGGCTATGAATGCAGTATTCAATGCTGTTTCCATGGAAGAATTTAAGAGGATCTTAAATGTGGAGAATGCTCACACTGCATGGAACATTTCGCAAACAGTGCATGAAGGCATTAAGTCAGTAAAAATTAATAAACTGCAGCAGTTGACCTCTAGATTTGAAAGCCTTAGAATGTCTGATGATAAGTCTTTTGATGAATTCTTGCTAAGTTGAATGATATTGTTAATTCTGCTTTGTTAGGACATATGTGTTTCACATGTTAGGAACATATGTCACTATTTTATGTAATTGGCTAATCTCTTGACAAAATGCACTTTACTTGTATTTGGATAGATCTAGGATGTGTTTAATACTTCAAGAAACCTAGTTTTAAGACCAAGTGTTAAAGCCATGCAAGTTTGTCCAAAATTCAAGCTGAGAAAGTGTCATTAAAGTTCGACAACTAGCTTGATAGCTAGCATCTATCGAGGCTTTAAGAGCTGTTCCAGTCCCGTTGCTCTACAGCAGCTTGACAGATAGCTATCTGTCGAGATTTATGAAAAACAGAGTTTCAGATCTGTTTTTTAGCTCGACAGCTAGCATCTATCGAGGCTTTAAGAGCTGTTTCAGTCCCGTTGCTCTACAGCAGCTCGACAGATAGCTATCTGTCGAGATTTATGAAAAATAGAGTTTCAGATCTATTTTGACTCTAATCTGTAATTATATATTTGGGCTTTCTTTCCTCCCAACCCTAGATATATAAAAGGATTATTTTAAGGGCCATTAAAGGTGGAACAAGTTACACAAGCGTTGAGCAAAGTTTGTTCAATCAAATTGTGACTAGAGACAAAATTTGCCCTAGTTCATCTTTCTTGTGAAGAAGTTGCTATGTTTGTACACCATAGGGTTTTGTGACCAAACATCTTTTTGATCTTCATCATCTAGATGAATTGAAAAACTTTGCAGCCAACAACCTTCTCTAGTTGGTGATTGAAGTTGCGTACTAGGATCCGTGTAATTAGTTAGTCACGTACTGGGAGCCGTGCATTAAAAGGAGAGATTGTAACTACAGAACAAGTCCAATTGGGTATTGGGGTAAGGGTTCAACTGTAGGTTGGTATAAGATACTGGGATTCATTTACTCATAACCGCTTGTTTTGATAATAATGGATTCTCGGCAGTGGTGACCTTAAAATCACCCGGTGGAGTTTTTGCCGTGTTGGTTTTCCCCATTCGTAAATAAATCACCGTGTCAATTTAATTTCCACTGCACTTAGTTTAATTGGTAATTTGTTTATGCTACCACGTGCTTTGCATGTTAATTTGATTAATTAATAAACTTGGCTAATTAATCAATTGATTAATTATAAGGGGTCAATACGTTTTTGGCCTATCATGCTTTTAATTTGGGTGAAGTTTACGATCAACCTAAAATTGTTAGGAAAATTTTTATCACATGATCAACTTTGCATGGTCAGCATGCATTGTATAGGGTGAAGTCGATCATGTGTGATTAATTGAAATTAATTTTGATTGATTATTAATTAATATTAATTAAATGAATTTATGTGATTGGTGGAGTATTTTTCTTAAAGTGAGATTTGTTGCATGCGATTAAAACAAATAAGCTAATAATATTTAAAGATCGTGGATAATTATATTTAAAATAATTATTTTAAAAATCATAATTATCACTTTGGAATGAGGTTTATCATGAAAATAACTCTGAAATTTGTCCAAATACAGTCTTAGGTAGAGTTTGGATAGCGCGTTTGGAGCATTTCACAATGCAACTAGGTTTTTCTGTGGGTCCCGTGCACTGTTCACGGGACTCATAAGTACTTTTTTTCACCAAAAACAACTTTAAAACTAGGTCTCACAACACTATTCACACATTTAAAAATTATTTTTCTACAGTATTTTCAGTTTTCAGCAATAAGCGTTATCCAAACAGACCCTTAGAGTTGGAAAACACTTCAAAAACGTGCTAATCAAGTAACAAATTTCAGATTCACGTTCTGAGGCATTTTTGGTATAGTAGACCTCAAAATTCAGACTAGGATATTTCTGGCAAAGTTGTAGAGAATTGAATTTCCCTTCAGTTAACAAAATTTCAGCTTAATCCGAATTTTGGGTAAAGATATATGATCAAAATACGAAACTGGTTCTGACTTGAAAAATCAGCTTACTCTTATCCAAATCTCCCTTTTTTCAGGATTTTCCCCCATACGTTTTTTTGCTTATTTTCCAGTATTCCAACCACTATAAATAGAGAATGCCTCTCATCTTTCAGCACACTTTTCACCCCCTAGGGGAGAGACACTTTTTTAGGCTCTGTGAGGCACACTCTTTTAGGCTTTCAAATTGCTCATATTTGCTGATCCCCTCTTTAATATTTAGGGTTTTTAGGTTTCAAAGATAATTGAATAAATTTCTTTGAATCCTAAAACATCCTCTCGAGAACAAGAAGTGCTCCATGCAAGAGGTTGTTTTCAATCACCCTATTTCTTTTCTTTATGTCTTTCTTTATGGTGATGCATGTTTATTTATTTATTTATTATCTATACATGAATTGTTAATCATTGTTTTGTTAAAACATGATCCTGATTTACATACATATATATATATATATATATATATATATATATATATATATATATATATATATATATATATAATTGCTATGATCTTTTTCTTAATTTCAATAATCTGCATATAGCCAATTTTTTTATTTATTAAAAATAGATCTGCATCTTTCTTAGATGTAGATTTGAATATTTCTTAAAATAAAAATAGATCTACATCTTACTTAGATGTATATCTAAATTCTTCTTAAAATAAAAACAGATCTGCATCTCTCTTAGATGTAGATATGAATTTTTCTTAATTAAAAAAAGATCTGCATCTTTCTTAGATGTAGATCTAAATTTTTCTTAATTAAAAATGGATTTGCATCTTTATTAGATTCAGATCTAAATTTTTCTCAAATCAAAAACTGATTTGTATCTCCCTTAGATACAGATATGATTTTTTTTAACATATGCAGATTTTGAAACAAAGAAAAAGATTATGCATGATTGTGTTTGTGGTTATTTTGTTTTGTTTGGTTCATGTAACATAAATTTATGTTATGAGTGAAACTCTCTTCATTAAAAAATCTTTTCTATATTTTTTGAACATATAAAAAACAGATCTGATTTTTCTGTTATCAAAAACCATATTTTTTATCATCACAACACAGATCTGAGATCTGATTTTTTAACAAACCAAAATCAAATTTCTTTTCATCACTAAAACAGATCTGAACTTTTTTAAAACAAAGAAGAGGTTACATTCATAAATAAATTTGGGTGATTTAACTTTTGTTTCACATGTTCAACATATCATTCATAGCATGCATAAAAAAGGTTTAGGGTTTGGGGTTTAGGGTTTAGGGTTTAGGGTTTAGGGTTTAGGGTTTAGGGTTTAGGGTTTAGGGTTTAGGGTTTAGGGTTTAGGGTTTAGGGTTTAGGGTTTAGGGTTTAGGGTTTAGGGTTTAGGGTTTAGGGTTTAGGGTTTAGGGTTTAGGGTTTAGGGTTTTAGGGTTTTAGGGTTTAGGGTTTAGGGTTTAGGGTTTAGGGTTTAGGGTTTAGGGTTTAGGGTTTAGGGTTTAGGGTTTAGGGTTTAGGGTTTAGGGTTTAGGGTTTAGGGTTTAGGGTTTAGGGTTTAGGGTTTAGGGTTTTAGGGTTTAGGGTTTAGGGTTTAGGGTTTAGGGTTTAGGGTTTAGGGTTTAGGGTTTAGGGTTTAGGGTTTAGGGTTTAGGGTTTAGGGTTTAGGGTTTAGGGTTTAGGGTTTAGGGTTTAGGGTTTAGGGTTTAGGGTTTAGGGTTTAGGGTTTAGGGTTTAGGGTTTAGGGTTTAGGGTTTAGGGTTTAGGGTTTAGGGTTTAGGGTTTAGGGTTTAGGGTTTAGGGTTTAGGGTTTAGGGTTTAGGGTTTAGGGTTTAGGGTTTAGGGTTTAGGGTTTAGGGTTTAGGGTTTAGGGTTTAGGGTTTAGGGTTTAGGGTTTAGGGTTTAGGGTTTAGGGTTTAGGGTTTAGGGTTTAGGGTTTAGGGTTTAGGGTTTAGGGTTTAGGGTTTAGGGTTTAGGGTTTAGGGTTTAGGGTTTAGGGTTTAGGGTTTAGGGTTTAGGGTTTAGGGTTTAGGGTTTAGGGTTTAGGGTTTAGGGTTTAGGGTTTAGGGTTTAGGGTTTAGGGTTTAGGGTTTAGGGTTTAGGGTTTAGGGTTTAGGGTTTAGGGTTTAGGGTTTAGGGTTTAGGGTTTAGGGTTTAGGGTTTAGGGTTTAGGGTTTAGGGTTTAGGGTTTAGGGTTTAGGGTTTAGGGTTTAGGGTTTAGGGTTTAGGGTTTAGGGTTTAGGGTTTAGGGTTTAGGGTTTAGGGTTTAGGGTTTAGGGTTTAGGGTTTAGGGTTTAGGGTTTAGGGTTTAGGGTTTAGGGTTTAGGGTTTAGGGTTTAGGGTTTAGGGTTTAGGGTTTAGGGTTTAGGGTTTAGGGTTTAGGGTTTAGGGTTTAGGGTTTAGGGTTTAGGGTTTAGGGTTTAGGGTTTAGGGTTTAGGGTTTAGGGTTTAGGGTTTAGGGTTTAGGGTTTAGGGTTTAGGGTTTAGGGTTTAGGGTTTAGGGTTTAGGGTTTAGGGTTTAGGGTTTAGGGTTTAGGGTTTAGGGTTTAGGGTTTAGGGTTTAGGGTTTAGGGTTTAGGGTTTAGGGTTTAGGGTTTAGGGTTTAGGGTTTAGGGTTTAGGGTTTAGGGTTTAGGGTTTAGGGTTTAGGGTTTAGGGTTTAGGGTTTAGGGTTTAGGGTTTAGGGTTTAGGGTTTAGGGTTTAGGGTTTAGGGTTTAGGGTTTAGGGTTTAGGGTTTAGGGTTTAGGGTTTAGGGTTTAGGGTTTAGGGTTTAGGGTTTAGGGTTTAGGGTTTAGGGTTTAGGGTTTAGGGTTTAGGGTTTAGGGTTTAGGGTTTAGGGTTTAGGGTTTAGGGTTTAGGGTTTAGGGTTTAGGGTTTAGGGTTTAGGGTTTAGGGTTTAGGGTTTAGGGTTTAGGGTTTAGGGTTTAGGGTTTAGGGTTTAGGGTTTAGGGTTTAGGGTTTAGGGTTTAGGGTTTAGGGTTTAGGGTTTAGGGTTTAGGGTTTAGGGTTTAGGGTTTAGGGTTTAGGGTTTAGGGTTTAGGGTTTAGGGTTTAGGGTTTAGGGTTTAGGGTTTAGGGTTTAGGGTTTAGGGTTTAGGGTTTAGGGTTTAGGGTTTAGGGTTTAGGGTTTAGGGTTTAGGGTTTAGGGTTTAGGGTTTAGGGTTTAGGGTTTAGGGTTTAGGGTTTAGGGTTTAGGGTTTAGGGTTTAGGGTTTAGGGTTTAGGGTTTAGGGTTTAGGGTTTAGGGTTTAGGGTTTAGGGTTTAGGGTTTAGGGTTTAGGGTTTAGGGTTTAGGGTTTAGGGTTTAGGGTTTAGGGTTTAGGGTTTAGGGTTTAGGGTTTAGGGTTTAGGGTTTAGGGTTTAGGGTTTAGGGTTTAGGGTTTAGGGTTTAGGGTTTAGGGTTTAGGGTTTAGGGTTTAGGGTTTAGGGTTTAGGGTTTAGGGTTTAGGGTTTAGGGTTTAGGGTTTAGGGTTTAGGGTTTAGGGTTTAGGGTTTAGGGTTTAGGGTTTAGGGTTTAGGGTTTAGGGTTTAGGGTTTAGGGTTTAGGGTTTAGGGTTTAGGGTTTAGGGTTTAGGGTTTAGGGTTTAGGGTTTAGGGTTTAGGGTTTAGGGTTTAGGGTTTAGGGTTTAGGGTTTAGGGTTTAGGGTTTAGGGTTTAGGGTTTAGGGTTTAGGGTTTAGGGTTTAGGGTTTAGGGTTTAGGGTTTAGGGTTTAGGGTTTAGGGTTTAGGGTTTAGGGTTTAGGGTTTAGGGTTTAGGGTTTAGGGTTTAGGGTTTAGGGTTTAGGGTTTAGGGTTTAGGGTTTAGGGTTTAGGGTTTAGGGTTTAGGGTTTAGGGTTTAGGGTTTAGGGTTTAGGGTTTAGGGTTTAGGGTTTAGGGTTTAGGGTTTAGGGTTTAGGGTTTAGGGTTTAGGGTTTAGGGTTTAGGGTTTAGGGTTTAGGGTTTAGGGTTTAGGGTTTAGGGTTTAGGGTTTAGGGTTTAGGGTTTAGGGTTTAGGGTTTAGGGTTTAGGGTTTAGGGTTTAGGGTTTAGGGTTTAGGGTTTAGGGTTTAGGGTTTAGGGTTTAGGGTTTAGGGTTTAGGGTTTAGGGTTTAGGGTTTAGGGTTTAGGGTTTAGGGTTTAGGGTTTAGGGTTTAGGGTTTAGGGTTTAGGGTTTAGGGTTTAGGGTTTAGGGTTTAGGGTTTAGGGTTTAGGGTTTAGGGTTTAGGGTTTAGGGTTTAGGGTTTAGGGTTTAGGGTTTAGGGTTTAGGGTTTAGGGTTTAGGGTTTAGGGTTTAGGGTTTAGGGTTTAGGGTTTAGGGTTTAGGGTTTAGGGTTTAGGGTTTAGGGTTTAGGGTTTAGGGTTTAGGGTTTAGGGTTTAGGGTTTAGGGTTTAGGGTTTAGGGTTTAGGGTTTAGGGTTTAGGGTTTAGGGTTTAGGGTTTAGGGTTTAGGGTTTAGGGTTTAGGGTTTAGGGTTTAGGGTTTAGGGTTTAGGGTTTAGGGTTTAGGGTTTAGGGTTTAGGGTTTAGGGTTTAGGGTTTAGGGTTTAGGGTTTAGGGTTTAGGGTTTAGGGTTTAGGGTTTAGGGTTTAGGGTTTAGGGTTTAGGGTTTAGGGTTTAGGGTTTAGGGTTTAGGGTTTAGGGTTTAGGGTTTAGGGTTTAGGGTTTAGGGTTTAGGGTTTAGGGTTTAGGGTTTAGGGTTTAGGGTTTAGGGTTTAGGGTTTAGGGTTTAGGGTTTAGGGTTTAGGGTTTAGGGTTTAGGGTTTAGGGTTTAGGGTTTAGGGTTTAGGGTTTAGGGTTTAGGGTTTAGGGTTTAGGGTTTAGGGTTTAGGGTTTAGGGTTTAGGGTTTAGGGTTTAGGGTTTAGGGTTTAGGGTTTAGGGTTTAGGGTTTAGGGTTTAGGGTTTAGGGTTTAGGGTTTAGGGTTTAGGGTTTAGGGTTTAGGGTTTAGGGTTTAGGGTTTAGGGTTTAGGGTTTAGGGTTTAGGGTTTAGGGTTTAGGGTTTAGGGTTTAGGGTTTAGGGTTTAGGGTTTAGGGTTTAGGGTTTAGGGTTTAGGGTTTAGGGTTTAGGGTTTAGGGTTTAGGGTTTAGGGTTTAGGGTTTAGGGTTTAGGGTTTAGGGTTTAGGGTTTAGGGTTTAGGGTTTAGGGTTTAGGGTTTAGGGTTTAGGGTTTAGGGTTTAGGGTTTAGGGTTTAGGGTTTAGGGTTTAGGGTTTAGGGTTTAGGGTTTAGGGTTTAGGGTTTAGGGTTTAGGGTTTAGGGTTTAGGGTTTAGGGTTTAGGGTTTAGGGTTTAGGGTTTAGGGTTTAGGGTTTAGGGTTTAGGGTTTAGGGTTTAGGGTTTAGGGTTTAGGGTTTAGGGTTTAGGGTTTAGGGTTTAGGGTTTAGGGTTTAGGGTTTAGGGTTTAGGGTTTAGGGTTTAGGGTTTAGGGTTTAGGGTTTAGGGTTTAGGGTTTAGGGTTTAGGGTTTAGGGTTTAGGGTTTAGGGTTTAGGGTTTAGGGTTTAGGGTTTAGGGTTTAGGGTTTAGGGTTTAGGGTTTAGGGTTTAGGGTTTAGGGTTTAGGGTTTAGGGTTTAGGGTTTAGGGTTTAGGGTTTAGGGTTTAGGGTTTAGGGTTTAGGGTTTAGGGTTTAGGGTTTAGGGTTTAGGGTTTAGGGTTTAGGGTTTAGGGTTTAGGGTTTAGGGTTTAGGGTTTAGGGTTTAGGGTTTAGGGTTTAGGGTTTAGGGTTTAGGGTTTAGGGTTTAGGGTTTAGGGTTTAGGGTTTAGGGTTTAGGGTTTAGGGTTTAGGGTTTAGGGTTTAGGGTTTAGGGTTTAGGGTTTAGGGTTTAGGGTTTAGGGTTTAGGGTTTAGGGTTTAGGGTTTAGGGTTTAGGGTTTAGGGTTTAGGGTTTAGGGTTTAGGGTTTAGGGTTTAGGGTTTAGGGTTTAGGGTTTAGGGTTTAGGGTTTAGGGTTTAGGGTTTAGGGTTTAGGGTTTAGGGTTTAGGGTTTAGGGTTTAGGGTTTAGGGTTTAGGGTTTAGGGTTTAGGGTTTAGGGTTTAGGGTTTAGGGTTTAGGGTTTAGGGTTTAGGGTTTAGGGTTTAGGGTTTAGGGTTTAGGGTTTAGGGTTTAGGGTTTAGGGTTTAGGGTTTAGGGTTTAGGGTTTAGGGTTTAGGGTTTAGGGTTTAGGGTTTAGGGTTTAGGGTTTAGGGTTTAGGGTTTAGGGTTTAGGGTTTAGGGTTTAGGGTTTAGGGTTTAGGGTTTAGGGTTTAGGGTTTAGGGTTTAGGGTTTAGGGTTTAGGGTTTAGGGTTTAGGGTTTAGGGTTTAGGGTTTAGGGTTTAGGGTTTAGGGTTTAGGGTTTAGGGTTTAGGGTTTAGGGTTTAGGGTTTAGGGTTTAGGGTTTAGGGTTTAGGGTTTAGGGTTTAGGGTTTAGGGTTTAGGGTTTAGGGTTTAGGGTTTAGGGTTTAGGGTTTAGGGTTTAGGGTTTAGGGTTTAGGGTTTAGGGTTTAGGGTTTAGGGTTTAGGGTTTAGGGTTTAGGGTTTAGGGTTTAGGGTTTAGGGTTTAGGGTTTAGGGTTTAGGGTTTAGGGTTTAGGGTTTAGGGTTTAGGGTTTAGGGTTTAGGGTTTAGGGTTTAGGGTTTAGGGTTTAGGGTTTAGGGTTTAGGGTTTAGGGTTTAGGGTTTAGGGTTTAGGGTTTAGGGTTTAGGGTTTAGGGTTTAGGGTTTAGGGTTTAGGGTTTAGGGTTTAGGGTTTAGGGTTTAGGGTTTAGGGTTTAGGGTTTAGGGTTTAGGGTTTAGGGTTTAGGGTTTAGGGTTTAGGGTTTAGGGTTTAGGGTTTAGGGTTTAGGGTTTAGGGTTTAGGGTTTAGGGTTTAGGGTTTAGGGTTTAGGGTTTAGGGTTTAGGGTTTAGGGTTTAGGGTTTAGGGTTTAGGGTTTAGGGTTTAGGGTTTAGGGTTTAGGGTTTAGGGTTTAGGGTTTAGGGTTTAGGGTTTAGGGTTTAGGGTTTAGGGTTTAGGGTTTAGGGTTTAGGGTTTAGGGTTTAGGGTTTAGGGTTTAGGGTTTAGGGTTTAGGGTTTAGGGTTTAGGGTTTAGGGTTTAGGGTTTAGGGTTTAGGGTTTAGGGTTTAGGGTTTAGGGTTTAGGGTTTAGGGTTTAGGGTTTAGGGTTTAGGGTTTAGGGTTTAGGGTTTAGGGTTTAGGGTTTAGGGTTTAGGGTTTAGGGTTTAGGGTTTAGGGTTTAGGGTTTAGGGTTTAGGGTTTAGGGTTTAGGGTTTAGGGTTTAGGGTTTAGGGTTTAGGGTTTAGGGTTTAGGGTTTAGGGTTTAGGGTTTAGGGTTTAGGGTTTAGGGTTTAGGGTTTAGGGTTTAGGGTTTAGGGTTTAGGGTTTAGGGTTTAGGGTTTAGGGTTTAGGGTTTAGGGTTTAGGGTTTAGGGTTTAGGGTTTAGGGTTTAGGGTTTAGGGTTTAGGGTTTAGGGTTTAGGGTTTAGGGTTTAGGGTTTAGGGTTTAGGGTTTAGGGTTTAGGGTTTAGGGTTTAGGGTTTAGGGTTTAGGGTTTAGGGTTTAGGGTTTAGGGTTTAGGGTTTAGGGTTTAGGGTTTAGGGTTTAGGGTTTAGGGTTTAGGGTTTAGGGTTTAGGGTTTAGGGTTTAGGGTTTAGGGTTTAGGGTTTAGGGTTTAGGGTTTAGGGTTTAGGGTTTAGGGTTTAGGGTTTAGGGTTTAGGGTTTAGGGTTTAGGGTTTAGGGTTTAGGGTTTAGGGTTTAGGGTTTAGGGTTTAGGGTTTAGGGTTTAGGGTTTAGGGTTTAGGGTTTAGGGTTTAGGGTTTAGGGTTTAGGGTTTAGGGTTTAGGGTTTAGGGTTTAGGGTTTAGGGTTTAGGGTTTAGGGTTTAGGGTTTAGGGTTTAGGGTTTAGGGTTTAGGGTTTAGGGTTTAGGGTTTAGGGTTTAGGGTTTAGGGTTTAGGGTTTAGGGTTTAGGGTTTAGGGTTTAGGGTTTAGGGTTTAGGGTTTAGGGTTTAGGGTTTAGGGTTTAGGGTTTAGGGTTTAGGGTTTAGGGTTTAGGGTTTAGGGTTTAGGGTTTAGGGTTTAGGGTTTAGGGTTTAGGGTTTAGGGTTTAGGGTTTAGGGTTTAGGGTTTAGGGTTTAGGGTTTAGGGTTTAGGGTTTAGGGTTTAGGGTTTAGGGTTTAGGGTTTAGGGTTTAGGGTTTAGGGTTTAGGGTTTAGGGTTTAGGGTTTAGGGTTTAGGGTTTAGGGTTTAGGGTTTAGGGTTTAGGGTTTAGGGTTTAGGGTTTAGGGTTTAGGGTTTAGGGTTTAGGGTTTAGGGTTTAGGGTTTAGGGTTTAGGGTTTAGGGTTTAGGGTTTAGGGTTTAGGGTTTAGGGTTTAGGGTTTAGGGTTTAGGGTTTAGGGTTTAGGGTTTAGGGTTTAGGGTTTAGGGTTTAGGGTTTAGGGTTTAGGGTTTAGGGTTTAGGGTTTAGGGTTTAGGGTTTAGGGTTTAGGGTTTAGGGTTTAGGGTTTAGGGTTTAGGGTTTAGGGTTTAGGGTTTAGGGTTTAGGGTTTAGGGTTTAGGGTTTAGGGTTTAGGGTTTAGGGTTTAGGGTTTAGGGTTTAGGGTTTAGGGTTTAGGGTTTAGGGTTTAGGGTTTAGGGTTTAGGGTTTAGGGTTTAGGGTTTAGGGTTTAGGGTTTAGGGTTTAGGGTTTAGGGTTTAGGGTTTAGGGTTTAGGGTTTAGGGTTTAGGGTTTAGGGTTTAGGGTTTAGGGTTTAGGGTTTAGGGTTTAGGGTTTAGGGTTTAGGGTTTAGGGTTTAGGGTTTAGGGTTTAGGGTTTAGGGTTTAGGGTTTAGGGTTTAGGGTTTAGGGTTTAGGGTTTAGGGTTTAGGGTTTAGGGTTTAGGGTTTAGGGTTTAGGGTTTAGGGTTTAGGGTTTAGGGTTTAGGGTTTAGGGTTTAGGGTTTAGGGTTTAGGGTTTAGGGTTTAGGGTTTAGGGTTTAGGGTTTAGGGTTTAGGGTTTAGGGTTTAGGGTTTAGGGTTTAGGGTTTAGGGTTTAGGGTTTAGGGTTTAGGGTTTAGGGTTTAGGGTTTAGGGTTTAGGGTTTAGGGTTTAGGGTTTAGGGTTTAGGGTTTAGGGTTTAGGGTTTAGGGTTTAGGGTTTAGGGTTTAGGGTTTAGGGTTTAGGGTTTAGGGTTTAGGGTTTAGGGTTTAGGGTTTAGGGTTTAGGGTTTAGGGTTTAGGGTTTAGGGTTTAGGGTTTAGGGTTTAGGGTTTAGGGTTTAGGGTTTAGGGTTTAGGGTTTAGGGTTTAGGGTTTAGGGTTTAGGGTTTAGGGTTTAGGGTTTAGGGTTTAGGGTTTAGGGTTTAGGGTTTAGGGTTTAGGGTTTAGGGTTTAGGGTTTAGGGTTTAGGGTTTAGGGTTTAGGGTTTAGGGTTTAGGGTTTAGGGTTTAGGGTTTAGGGTTTAGGGTTTAGGGTTTAGGGTTTAGGGTTTAGGGTTTAGGGTTTAGGGTTTAGGGTTTAGGGTTTAGGGTTTAGGGTTTAGGGTTTAGGGTTTAGGGTTTAGGGTTTAGGGTTTAGGGTTTAGGGTTTAGGGTTTAGGGTTTAGGGTTTAGGGTTTAGGGTTTAGGGTTTAGGGTTTAGGGTTTAGGGTTTAGGGTTTAGGGTTTAGGGTTTAGGGTTTAGGGTTTAGGGTTTAGGGTTTAGGGTTTAGGGTTTAGGGTTTAGGGTTTAGGGTTTAGGGTTTAGGGTTTAGGGTTTAGGGTTTAGGGTTTAGGGTTTAGGGTTTAGGGTTTAGGGTTTAGGGTTTAGGGTTTAGGGTTTAGGGTTTAGGGTTTAGGGTTTAGGGTTTAGGGTTTAGGGTTTAGGGTTTAGGGTTTAGGGTTTAGGGTTTAGGGTTTAGGGTTTAGGGTTTAGGGTTTAGGGTTTAGGGTTTAGGGTTTAGGGTTTAGGGTTTAGGGTTTAGGGTTTAGGGTTTAGGGTTTAGGGTTTAGGGTTTAGGGTTTAGGGTTTAGGGTTTAGGGTTTAGGGTTTAGGGTTTAGGGTTTAGGGTTTAGGGTTTAGGGTTTAGGGTTTAGGGTTTAGGGTTTAGGGTTTAGGGTTTAGGGTTTAGGGTTTAGGGTTTAGGGTTTAGGGTTTAGGGTTTAGGGTTTAGGGTTTAGGGTTTAGGGTTTAGGGTTTAGGGTTTAGGGTTTAGGGTTTAGGGTTTAGGGTTTAGGGTTTAGGGTTTAGGGTTTAGGGTTTAGGGTTTAGGGTTTAGGGTTTAGGGTTTAGGGTTTAGGGTTTAGGGTTTAGGGTTTAGGGTTTAGGGTTTAGGGTTTAGGGTTTAGGGTTTAGGGTTTAGGGTTTAGGGTTTAGGGTTTAGGGTTTAGGGTTTAGGGTTTAGGGTTTAGGGTTTAGGGTTTAGGGTTTAGGGTTTAGGGTTTAGGGTTTAGGGTTTAGGGTTTAGGGTTTAGGGTTTAGGGTTTAGGGTTTAGGGTTTAGGGTTTAGGGTTTAGGGTTTAGGGTTTAGGGTTTAGGGTTTAGGGTTTAGGGTTTAGGGTTTAGGGTTTAGGGTTTAGGGTTTAGGGTTTAGGGTTTAGGGTTTAGGGTTTAGGGTTTAGGGTTTAGGGTTTAGGGTTTAGGGTTTAGGGTTTAGGGTTTAGGGTTTAGGGTTTAGGGTTTAGGGTTTAGGGTTTAGGGTTTAGGGTTTAGGGTTTAGGGTTTAGGGTTTAGGGTTTAGGGTTTAGGGTTTAGGGTTTAGGGTTTAGGGTTTAGGGTTTAGGGTTTAGGGTTTAGGGTTTAGGGTTTAGGGTTTAGGGTTTAGGGTTTAGGGTTTAGGGTTTAGGGTTTAGGGTTTAGGGTTTAGGGTTTAGGGTTTAGGGTTTAGGGTTTAGGGTTTAGGGTTTAGGGTTTAGGGTTTAGGGTTTAGGGTTTAGGGTTTAGGGTTTAGGGTTTAGGGTTTAGGGTTTAGGGTTTAGGGTTTAGGGTTTAGGGTTTAGGGTTTAGGGTTTAGGGTTTAGGGTTTAGGGTTTAGGGTTTAGGGTTTAGGGTTTAGGGTTTAGGGTTTAGGGTTTAGGGTTTAGGGTTTAGGGTTTAGGGTTTAGGGTTTAGGGTTTAGGGTTTAGGGTTTAGGGTTTAGGGTTTAGGGTTTAGGGTTTAGGGTTTAGGGTTTAGGGTTTAGGGTTTAGGGTTTAGGGTTTAGGGTTTAGGGTTTAGGGTTTAGGGTTTAGGGTTTAGGGTTTAGGGTTTAGGGTTTAGGGTTTAGGGTTTAGGGTTTAGGGTTTAGGGTTTAGGGTTTAGGGTTTAGGGTTTAGGGTTTAGGGTTTAGGGTTTAGGGTTTAGGGTTTAGGGTTTAGGGTTTAGGGTTTAGGGTTTAGGGTTTAGGGTTTAGGGTTTAGGGTTTAGGGTTTAGGGTTTAGGGTTTAGGGTTTAGGGTTTAGGGTTTAGGGTTTAGGGTTTAGGGTTTAGGGTTTAGGGTTTAGGGTTTAGGGTTTAGGGTTTAGGGTTTAGGGTTTAGGGTTTAGGGTTTAGGGTTTAGGGTTTAGGGTTTAGGGTTTAGGGTTTAGGGTTTAGGGTTTAGGGTTTAGGGTTTAGGGTTTAGGGTTTAGGGTTTAGGGTTTAGGGTTTAGGGTTTAGGGTTTAGGGTTTAGGGTTTAGGGTTTAGGGTTTAGGGTTTAGGGTTTAGGGTTTAGGGTTTAGGGTTTAGGGTTTAGGGTTTAGGGTTTAGGGTTTAGGGTTTAGGGTTTAGGGTTTAGGGTTTAGGGTTTAGGGTTTAGGGTTTAGGGTTTAGGGTTTAGGGTTTAGGGTTTAGGGTTTAGGGTTTAGGGTTTAGGGTTTAGGGTTTAGGGTTTAGGGTTTAGGGTTTAGGGTTTAGGGTTTAGGGTTTAGGGTTTAGGGTTTAGGGTTTAGGGTTTAGGGTTTAGGGTTTAGGGTTTAGGGTTTAGGGTTTAGGGTTTAGGGTTTAGGGTTTAGGGTTTAGGGTTTAGGGTTTAGGGTTTAGGGTTTAGGGTTTAGGGTTTAGGGTTTAGGGTTTAGGGTTTAGGGTTTAGGGTTTAGGGTTTAGGGTTTAGGGTTTAGGGTTTAGGGTTTAGGGTTTAGGGTTTAGGGTTTAGGGTTTAGGGTTTAGGGTTTAGGGTTTAGGGTTTAGGGTTTAGGGTTTAGGGTTTAGGGTTTAGGGTTTAGGGTTTAGGGTTTAGGGTTTAGGGTTTAGGGTTTAGGGTTTAGGGTTTAGGGTTTAGGGTTTAGGGTTTAGGGTTTAGGGTTTAGGGTTTAGGGTTTAGGGTTTAGGGTTTAGGGTTTAGGGTTTAGGGTTTAGGGTTTAGGGTTTAGGGTTTAGGGTTTAGGGTTTAGGGTTTAGGGTTTAGGGTTTAGGGTTTAGGGTTTAGGGTTTAGGGTTTAGGGTTTAGGGTTTAGGGTTTAGGGTTTAGGGTTTAGGGTTTAGGGTTTAGGGTTTAGGGTTTAGGGTTTAGGGTTTAGGGTTTAGGGTTTAGGGTTTAGGGTTTAGGGTTTAGGGTTTAGGGTTTAGGGTTTAGGGTTTAGGGTTTAGGGTTTAGGGTTTAGGGTTTAGGGTTTAGGGTTTAGGGTTTAGGGTTTAGGGTTTAGGGTTTAGGGTTTAGGGTTTAGGGTTTAGGGTTTAGGGTTTAGGGTTTAGGGTTTAGGGTTTAGGGTTTAGGGTTTAGGGTTTAGGGTTTAGGGTTTAGGGTTTAGGGTTTAGGGTTTAGGGTTTAGGGTTTAGGGTTTAGGGTTTAGGGTTTAGGGTTTAGGGTTTAGGGTTTAGGGTTTAGGGTTTAGGGTTTAGGGTTTAGGGTTTAGGGTTTAGGGTTTAGGGTTTAGGGTTTAGGGTTTAGGGTTTAGGGTTTAGGGTTTAGGGTTTAGGGTTTAGGGTTTAGGGTTTAGGGTTTAGGGTTTAGGGTTTAGGGTTTAGGGTTTAGGGTTTAGGGTTTAGGGTTTAGGGTTTAGGGTTTAGGGTTTAGGGTTTAGGGTTTAGGGTTTAGGGTTTAGGGTTTAGGGTTTAGGGTTTAGGGTTTAGGGTTTAGGGTTTAGGGTTTAGGGTTTAGGGTTTAGGGTTTAGGGTTTAGGGTTTAGGGTTTAGGGTTTAGGGTTTAGGGTTTAGGGTTTAGGGTTTAGGGTTTAGGGTTTAGGGTTTAGGGTTTAGGGTTTAGGGTTTAGGGTTTAGGGTTTAGGGTTTAGGGTTTAGGGTTTAGGGTTTAGGGTTTAGGGTTTAGGGTTTAGGGTTTAGGGTTTAGGGTTTAGGGTTTAGGGTTTAGGGTTTAGGGTTTAGGGTTTAGGGTTTAGGGTTTAGGGTTTAGGGTTTAGGGTTTAGGGTTTAGGGTTTAGGGTTTAGGGTTTAGGGTTTAGGGTTTAGGGTTTAGGGTTTAGGGTTTAGGGTTTAGGGTTTAGGGTTTAGGGTTTAGGGTTTAGGGTTTAGGGTTTAGGGTTTAGGGTTTAGGGTTTAGGGTTTAGGGTTTAGGGTTTAGGGTTTAGGGTTTAGGGTTTAGGGTTTAGGGTTTAGGGTTTAGGGTTTAGGGTTTAGGGTTTAGGGTTTAGGGTTTAGGGTTTAGGGTTTAGGGTTTAGGGTTTAGGGTTTAGGGTTTAGGGTTTAGGGTTTAGGGTTTAGGGTTTAGGGTTTAGGGTTTAGGGTTTAGGGTTTAGGGTTTAGGGTTTAGGGTTTAGGGTTTAGGGTTTAGGGTTTAGGGTTTAGGGTTTAGGGTTTAGGGTTTAGGGTTTAGGGTTTAGGGTTTAGGGTTTAGGGTTTAGGGTTTAGGGTTTAGGGTTTAGGGTTTAGGGTTTAGGGTTTAGGGTTTAGGGTTTAGGGTTTAGGGTTTAGGGTTTAGGGTTTAGGGTTTAGGGTTTAGGGTTTAGGGTTTAGGGTTTAGGGTTTAGGGTTTAGGGTTTAGGGTTTAGGGTTTAGGGTTTAGGGTTTAGGGTTTAGGGTTTAGGGTTTAGGGTTTAGGGTTTAGGGTTTAGGGTTTAGGGTTTAGGGTTTAGGGTTTAGGGTTTAGGGTTTAGGGTTTAGGGTTTAGGGTTTAGGGTTTAGGGTTTAGGGTTTAGGGTTTAGGGTTTAGGGTTTAGGGTTTAGGGTTTAGGGTTTAGGGTTTAGGGTTTAGGGTTTAGGGTTTAGGGTTTAGGGTTTAGGGTTTAGGGTTTAGGGTTTAGGGTTTAGGGTTTAGGGTTTAGGGTTTAGGGTTTAGGGTTTAGGGTTTAGGGTTTAGGGTTTAGGGTTTAGGGTTTAGGGTTTAGGGTTTAGGGTTTAGGGTTTAGGGTTTAGGGTTTAGGGTTTAGGGTTTAGGGTTTAGGGTTTAGGGTTTAGGGTTTAGGGTTTAGGGTTTAGGGTTTAGGGTTTAGGGTTTAGGGTTTAGGGTTTAGGGTTTAGGGTTTAGGGTTTAGGGTTTAGGGTTTAGGGTTTAGGGTTTAGGGTTTAGGGTTTAGGGTTTAGGGTTTAGGGTTTAGGGTTTAGGGTTTAGGGTTTAGGGTTTAGGGTTTAGGGTTTAGGGTTTAGGGTTTAGGGTTTAGGGTTTAGGGTTTAGGGTTTAGGGTTTAGGGTTTAGGGTTTAGGGTTTAGGGTTTAGGGTTTAGGGTTTAGGGTTTAGGGTTTAGGGTTTAGGGTTTAGGGTTTAGGGTTTAGGGTTTAGGGTTTAGGGTTTAGGGTTTAGGGTTTAGGGTTTAGGGTTTAGGGTTTAGGGTTTAGGGTTTAGGGTTTAGGGTTTAGGGTTTAGGGTTTAGGGTTTAGGGTTTAGGGTTTAGGGTTTAGGGTTTAGGGTTTAGGGTTTAGGGTTTAGGGTTTAGGGTTTAGGGTTTAGGGTTTAGGGTTTAGGGTTTAGGGTTTAGGGTTTAGGGTTTAGGGTTTAGGGTTTAGGGTTTAGGGTTTAGGGTTTAGGGTTTAGGGTTTAGGGTTTAGGGTTTAGGGTTTAGGGTTTAGGGTTTAGGGTTTAGGGTTTAGGGTTTAGGGTTTAGGGTTTAGGGTTTAGGGTTTAGGGTTTAGGGTTTAGGGTTTAGGGTTTAGGGTTTAGGGTTTAGGGTTTAGGGTTTAGGGTTTAGGGTTTAGGGTTTAGGGTTTAGGGTTTAGGGTTTAGGGTTTAGGGTTTAGGGTTTAGGGTTTAGGGTTTAGGGTTTAGGGTTTAGGGTTTAGGGTTTAGGGTTTAGGGTTTAGGGTTTAGGGTTTAGGGTTTAGGGTTTAGGGTTTAGGGTTTAGGGTTTAGGGTTTAGGGTTTAGGGTTTAGGGTTTAGGGTTTAGGGTTTAGGGTTTAGGGTTTAGGGTTTAGGGTTTAGGGTTTAGGGTTTAGGGTTTAGGGTTTAGGGTTTAGGGTTTAGGGTTTAGGGTTTAGGGTTTAGGGTTTAGGGTTTAGGGTTTAGGGTTTAGGGTTTAGGGTTTAGGGTTTAGGGTTTAGGGTTTAGGGTTTAGGGTTTAGGGTTTAGGGTTTAGGGTTTAGGGTTTAGGGTTTAGGGTTTAGGGTTTAGGGTTTAGGGTTTAGGGTTTAGGGTTTAGGGTTTAGGGTTTAGGGTTTAGGGTTTAGGGTTTAGGGTTTAGGGTTTAGGGTTTAGGGTTTAGGGTTTAGGGTTTAGGGTTTAGGGTTTAGGGTTTAGGGTTTAGGGTTTAGGGTTTAGGGTTTAGGGTTTAGGGTTTAGGGTTTAGGGTTTAGGGTTTAGGGTTTAGGGTTTAGGGTTTAGGGTTTAGGGTTTAGGGTTTAGGGTTTAGGGTTTAGGGTTTAGGGTTTAGGGTTTAGGGTTTAGGGTTTAGGGTTTAGGGTTTAGGGTTTAGGGTTTAGGGTTTAGGGTTTAGGGTTTAGGGTTTAGGGTTTAGGGTTTAGGGTTTAGGGTTTAGGGTTTAGGGTTTAGGGTTTAGGGTTTAGGGTTTAGGGTTTAGGGTTTAGGGTTTAGGGTTTAGGGTTTAGGGTTTAGGGTTTAGGGTTTAGGGTTTAGGGTTTAGGGTTTAGGGTTTAGGGTTTAGGGTTTAGGGTTTAGGGTTTAGGGTTTAGGGTTTAGGGTTTAGGGTTTAGGGTTTAGGGTTTAGGGTTTAGGGTTTAGGGTTTAGGGTTTAGGGTTTAGGGTTTAGGGTTTAGGGTTTAGGGTTTAGGGTTTAGGGTTTAGGGTTTAGGGTTTAGGGTTTAGGGTTTAGGGTTTAGGGTTTAGGGTTTAGGGTTTAGGGTTTAGGGTTTAGGGTTTAGGGTTTAGGGTTTAGGGTTTAGGGTTTAGGGTTTAGGGTTTAGGGTTTAGGGTTTAGGGTTTAGGGTTTAGGGTTTAGGGTTTAGGGTTTAGGGTTTAGGGTTTAGGGTTTAGGGTTTAGGGTTTAGGGTTTAGGGTTTAGGGTTTAGGGTTTAGGGTTTAGGGTTTAGGGTTTAGGGTTTAGGGTTTAGGGTTTAGGGTTTAGGGTTTAGGGTTTAGGGTTTAGGGTTTAGGGTTTAGGGTTTAGGGTTTAGGGTTTAGGGTTTAGGGTTTAGGGTTTAGGGTTTAGGGTTTAGGGTTTAGGGTTTAGGGTTTAGGGTTTAGGGTTTAGGGTTTAGGGTTTAGGGTTTAGGGTTTAGGGTTTAGGGTTTAGGGTTTAGGGTTTAGGGTTTAGGGTTTAGGGTTTAGGGTTTAGGGTTTAGGGTTTAGGGTTTAGGGTTTAGGGTTTAGGGTTTAGGGTTTAGGGTTTAGGGTTTAGGGTTTAGGGTTTAGGGTTTAGGGTTTAGGGTTTAGGGTTTAGGGTTTAGGGTTTAGGGTTTAGGGTTTAGGGTTTAGGGTTTAGGGTTTAGGGTTTAGGGTTTAGGGTTTAGGGTTTAGGGTTTAGGGTTTAGGGTTTAGGGTTTAGGGTTTAGGGTTTAGGGTTTAGGGTTTAGGGTTTAGGGTTTAGGGTTTAGGGTTTAGGGTTTAGGGTTTAGGGTTTAGGGTTTAGGGTTTAGGGTTTAGGGTTTAGGGTTTAGGGTTTAGGGTTTAGGGTTTAGGGTTTAGGGTTTAGGGTTTAGGGTTTAGGGTTTAGGGTTTAGGGTTTAGGGTTTAGGGTTTAGGGTTTAGGGTTTAGGGTTTAGGGTTTAGGGTTTAGGGTTTAGGGTTTAGGGTTTAGGGTTTAGGGTTTAGGGTTTAGGGTTTAGGGTTTAGGGTTTAGGGTTTAGGGTTTAGGGTTTAGGGTTTAGGGTTTAGGGTTTAGGGTTTAGGGTTTAGGGTTTAGGGTTTAGGGTTTAGGGTTTAGGGTTTAGGGTTTAGGGTTTAGGGTTTAGGGTTTAGGGTTTAGGGTTTAGGGTTTAGGGTTTAGGGTTTAGGGTTTAGGGTTTAGGGTTTAGGGTTTAGGGTTTAGGGTTTAGGGTTTAGGGTTTAGGGTTTAGGGTTTAGGGTTTAGGGTTTAGGGTTTAGGGTTTAGGGTTTAGGGTTTAGGGTTTAGGGTTTAGGGTTTAGGGTTTAGGGTTTAGGGTTTAGGGTTTAGGGTTTAGGGTTTAGGGTTTAGGGTTTAGGGTTTAGGGTTTAGGGTTTAGGGTTTAGGGTTTAGGGTTTAGGGTTTAGGGTTTAGGGTTTAGGGTTTAGGGTTTAGGGTTTAGGGTTTAGGGTTTAGGGTTTAGGGTTTAGGGTTTAGGGTTTAGGGTTTAGGGTTTAGGGTTTAGGGTTTAGGGTTTAGGGTTTAGGGTTTAGGGTTTAGGGTTTAGGGTTTAGGGTTTAGGGTTTAGGGTTTAGGGTTTAGGGTTTAGGGTTTAGGGTTTAGGGTTTAGGGTTTAGGGTTTAGGGTTTAGGGTTTAGGGTTTAGGGTTTAGGGTTTAGGGTTTAGGGTTTAGGGTTTAGGGTTTAGGGTTTAGGGTTTAGGGTTTAGGGTTTAGGGTTTAGGGTTTAGGGTTTAGGGTTTAGGGTTTAGGGTTTAGGGTTTAGGGTTTAGGGTTTAGGGTTTAGGGTTTAGGGTTTAGGGTTTAGGGTTTAGGGTTTAGGGTTTAGGGTTTAGGGTTTAGGGTTTAGGGTTTAGGGTTTAGGGTTTAGGGTTTAGGGTTTAGGGTTTAGGGTTTAGGGTTTAGGGTTTAGGGTTTAGGGTTTAGGGTTTAGGGTTTAGGGTTTAGGGTTTAGGGTTTAGGGTTTAGGGTTTAGGGTTTAGGGTTTAGGGTTTAGGGTTTAGGGTTTAGGGTTTAGGGTTTAGGGTTTAGGGTTTAGGGTTTAGGGTTTAGGGTTTAGGGTTTAGGGTTTAGGGTTTAGGGTTTAGGGTTTAGGGTTTAGGGTTTAGGGTTTAGGGTTTAGGGTTTAGGGTTTAGGGTTTAGGGTTTAGGGTTTAGGGTTTAGGGTTTAGGGTTTAGGGTTTAGGGTTTAGGGTTTAGGGTTTAGGGTTTAGGGTTTAGGGTTTAGGGTTTAGGGTTTAGGGTTTAGGGTTTAGGGTTTAGGGTTTAGGGTTTAGGGTTT
>JAPQVY010000136.1:55000-58057 GCA_028535165.1 Quercus tomentella | reverse complement strand
TGCCTTCCTTGGATGTGGTAGCCGTTTCTCAGGCTCCCTCTCCGGAATCGAACCCTAATTCTCCGTCACCCGTCACCACCATAGTAGGCCACTATCCTACCATCGAAAGTTGATAGGGCAGAAATTTGAATGATGCGTCGCCGGCACGATGGCCGTGCGATCCGTCGAGTTATCATGAATCAGCAGAGCAGCGAGCAGAGCCCGCGTCAGCCTTTTATCTAATAAATGCATCCCTTCCAGAAGTCGGGGTTTGTTGCACGTATTAGCTCTAGAATTACTACGGTTATCCGAGTAGCAGGTACCATCAAACAAACTATAACTGATTTAATGAGCCATTCGCAGTTTCACAGTCTGAATTAGTTCATACTTACACATGCATGGCTTAATCTTTGAGACAAGCATATGACTACTGGCAGGATCAACCAGGTAGCATTCCTCGTCGATGCCGGCGCCGCCCGGAGGCCCTGGCTCGCCCGAGGGCAAGGAAGGGCACGGACGAGCACGGCGATCGTGCGGGGCAGAGCGATGACGCTCGCTTGGTATGTTGGCAAAGGGGGCCAAAGGCCCCAAACCCACATGGTGTTCTGCATCCAAGGCCACGAGCACGCCCACGTGCTCCACATCGGCAACGCGGAGGCCGCGAGGCACGCGTGGGACACGAGGACGGCTTCGAGGTCCTACCGACGCCCCGCGAGGAGCGTCGACTAGGAACGAATCAACTAGAGGGACGAGTGCCTTCGAGGCAGGTATGCAACACAGGGACCCGAATTGCGTCCGAGCGACGCTCGGAACAACGCTGATTGGGAGCACGCCGGACAGTTCGATGCGCGAGCACGGAGCCTGCCAAGCCATGCAACCCTGCCACCACTCACACGCTATCACGTACACTAGACCGCAACACCACCAAACGTACCCCACAACGACACGCCACAAGGCCTGCCGTGCATGAGGAAGCATCGAGTGGCGCCGAGTCCGCACCGCTGGGCGTGAAGGACAACACTACTAAACCACGTGCCTGCAAGGATGGGTCGTCGCCACGCAAAGGCCCGATGGTCGCCGTGGGACTTGCTTCGCGCAGCAATGGGTGAAACGAACACCGTCCGCTTTGCGAGAGCGTGCCCAAGCTATACCAAGCTTGCGTGGCTCACCAACCACACACAGGAACTACAAGGGACATCGAGGGACATCGAGGGACACTGCTGTTGCTGCTGCCGCCGTCGTCGTCGTCGCCGCCGCCGCTGCTACCACGCAACCGCGTAGTAAGAAAGACACACACAAGCCCGATAGTCGCATGGAACTTGCTTCGCGCAGCAATGGGTGAAACTAACACCGTCCGCGTTGCGATAGCGTGGCCAAGCTAAACCAAGAATGCATGCATCCCCCCACCACGCGGCTACTGAGACCATCAACCCCCCGCCACTGGGCACGGGTGATTGTGGCCTCGAGGAAAAGTGGCACCAGAGAAAGCTTTCACAATGCGTTTGATCATCACCTTAGGCTTGCTTTGCGTGGCAATGGGTGAAACTAACACCGTCCGCGTTGCAAGAGCGCGCCGCAGCTATACCACGTACACGTGAAATGCCAACCTGGGTCCACCCCGGCGATGCATTTAGGGCCCACCTCGCGCCATGGAGCACGCGGGGTTGGGTGCCTGAGGGCTCGTCATGAGCATGCCTACCCGTGGCCAAGCTCAAGAGGGGTCGCCCCTGTGCATCGCCGAATACCTCCTCCCCCCTAAAGAGCCCTTAGGAAAAAATCCGCTCTGGCACGAGGAAACATTGATTTGTTGAGGAGGAATAATGGGTCATTTTTGGAGCAATTCTTGGAGTCTTGCCCTGATTTTTTGCAGACATGCTAAGAAAAATCCAACCTTCAACCTGTCAAAATTTGGATGCCAGATTCAACATATTTTATTTTTTATGATTTTCTGAAGCCGAAAAATAGGAAAAATCATAAGAAATTCAAAAACGCTCGGAACGCCGAACCGCTTGCTGGAATCCTCCTCTAAAATCATGGAATGAATTTAGGGACATAAAAATGGAAAAAGGCACGAGCCAATTTTGCTAGAGTGCGGGACGATGCGGGACGATGCGGCGCGGCGTGCATGCTGGCATGCCCCTGGGATGCCCACTGCCTGCCCAGGGCATGCAGCAGCGAAGGCCAAGGCAGCCCCCATGGGCAGGCAGCCAAGGCCAGGGCGTGCAGCAGCCAAGGCCAAGGCAACCCCCCATGGGCATGCAGCAGCGAAGGCCAAGGCAGCCCCCATGGGCAGGCAGCCAAGGCCAGGGCGTGCAGCAGCCAAGGCCAAGGCAACCCCCCATGGGCACGCAGCCAAGGCATGGGCATGCCGCAGCCAAGGCCGAGGCAGCACCCCATGGGCATGCAGCTGCCAAGGCCTGGGCATGCATGCATGCAGCAGCCAAGGCCAAGGCACGCAGCCAAGGCCGTGGCATGCTTGCGTGGGCACGCTGGCATGCCCCTGGGCGCGGGCAGCAAGGCCCCTGGGGGCACGCAGCCAAGGCCCTAGCATGCACGCTGCCTGAAGGGCAGTGGCAGCACGGCGAGGGCGTGGCATGCCCCGTGGGTGGGATGCCAAGGCCATGGCATGCCCTTGGGACCCCTACAAGGCCATGGCAGCACTTGGGGGGGGGGGGGGGGGGGGTGCTGCAGCCAAGCCCAGATAGCCTCTTCGGACGCCTCCTACTCTTCCCCCCCTAAAGAGCCCTTAGGAAAAAATCCCATCTGGCACGAGGAAACATTGATTTGTTGAGGAGGAATAATGGGTCTTTTTTGGAGCAATTCTTGGAGTCTTGCCCTGATTTTTCGCACACATGCTAAGAAAAATCCAACCTTCAACCTATCAAAATTTGGATGCCAGATTCCACATATTTTATTTTTTATGATTTTCTGAAGCCGAAAAATAGGAAAAATCATAAAAAATTAAAAAACGCTCGGAACGCCGAACCGCTTGCTGGAATCCTCCTCTAAAATCATGGAATGAATTTAGGGATACAAAAATGGAAAAAGGCACGAGCCAATTTTTCCGGAGTGCGGGAC
>JAPQVY010000135.1:57500-58718 GCA_028535165.1 Quercus tomentella | reverse complement strand
GCTGCCACGATCCACTGAGATTCAGCCCTGTGTCGCTTCGATTCGTCCCTCCCCCCCTCCTCCCTCAAAATCTCCCCCCCCCCCAAAAAAAATTAACTCTTTGCCCCGTGCCCTCCGGAGGCTAACCCCCCGAGTGCCCTCGCCCTTTAGCCTTCGCTGCATGCCTTGGTTGCGTGCCCCTTGCCTTGGCATCATGCCGATGGGGGTTGCCTTGGCTGCTGCATGCATTGCCTTGGCAGCGTGCCCATAGGGGTTGCCTTGGCCTTGGCTGCGTGCCATGAGGGTGCTGTTGCCTTGGCCTTTGGCTGCTTGCCCATGGGGGGCTGCCTTGGCAGCATGCCCATGGGGGTTTGCCTTGGCCTTGGCTGCGTGCCATGGGGGGCTGCTGCCTTGGCTGCGGCCTTGACTGCGTGCCCTAGCCTTGGCTGCGTGCCATGGGGGGCTGCTTTGGCCTTGGCAGCATGCCTTGTCCTTGGCTGCTGCATGCCCATGGGGGGCTGCATGCATGCCTTGTGGCCTTGGCTGCGTGGCCATGGGGGGCCGCACGCCTTGGCCTTGGCTGCGTGCCTTGGCCATGGGGGGCTGCTGCCATAGCCTTGGCTGCGTGCCTTGGCCATGGGGGGCTGGCTGCATGCCTTGGCCTTGGCAGCGTGCCCATGGGGGCCTTGGCTGCGTGCCTTGGCCATGGGGGGCTGGCTGCATGCCTTGGCCTTGGCAGCGTGCCCATGGGGGCCTTGGCTGCGTGCCTTGGCCATGGGGGGCTGCTGCTGCTGCCTTGCCCACAAATTGTGAGTGATTTCCCAAAAAATGAGGGTTTTTTGGAAAAGGAGGTTATTTGCCCCAAAGAGGCATGGCAGGGTGCCCAGGGGCACGCCCGCGTGCACGCCACGCCGCATCGCCCCGCATCGTCCCGCACTCCGGAAAAATTGGCTCGTGCCTTTGCCCCTTTTTGTGTTCCTAAATTCAGTCCATGATTTTAGAGGACGTTTCCAACAAGCGGTTCGGCGTTCCGAGCATTTTTGAATTTTTTATGATTTTTCCTATTTTCTGGCTTCCGAAAATCATAAAAAATAAACTATGTTGAACCTGGCCCCCAAATTTTGACAGGTTGAAGGTTAGATTTTTCTTAGCTTGTGTGCAAAAAATCAGGGCAAGAATCCAAGGATTGCTCCAAAAAAGACCCATTATTCCTCCTCAACAAATCAATGTTTCCTCGTG
>JAPQVY010000135.1:35000-37500 GCA_028535165.1 Quercus tomentella | reverse complement strand
TGTTGAACCTGGCCCCCAAATTTTGACAGGTTGAAGGTTAGATTTTTCTTAGCTTGTGTGCAAAAAATCAGGGCAAGAATCCAAGGATTGCTCCAAAAAAGACCCATTATTCCTCCTCAACAAATCAATGTTTCCTCGTGCCAAAGGGGATTTTTTCCTAAGCGCTCTTTAGGGGGGGGAGAGTTGGAGGTGTCCGAAGAGGTTATCTAGGCTTGGCAGCAGCAGCCCCCCCAAGTGCTGCCATGGCCTTGTAGGGGTCTCAAGGGCATGCCACGGCCTTGGCATCCCACCCACGGGGCATGCCACGCCCTCGCCGTGCTGCCACTGCCCTTCTTCAGGCAGCGTGCGTGCATGCTAGGGCCCTGGCTGCGTGCCCACGCAAGCATGCCATGGCCTTGGCTGCGTGCCTTGGCCTTGACTGCCAGCCCATGGGGGCTGCCATGGCCTTGGCCTTGGCTGCGTGCACGCAAGCATGCCTTGGCCTTGGTTGCCTGCCCATGGGGGCTGCCTTGGCCTTGGCTGCTGCATGCCCCGGCCTTGGCTGGCTGCATGCCCGTGGGGGGCTGCCTTGGCCTTCGATGCATGCCTTGGGCCTTGGCTGCTGCTTGCCCACATATTTGGGGAGTGATTTCCTAAAAATGAGGGTTTTTTGGAAAATGAGGTTATTTCCCCCAAGGAGGCAGGCAGTGGGCATGCCCGCGTGCACGCCGCGCCCCATCGGCCCGCATCGTCCCGCACTCCGGAAAAATTGGTTCGTGCCTTTTTCCATTTTTGTGTCCCTAAATTCATTCCATGATTTTAGAGGAGGATTCCAGCAAGCGGTTCGGCGTTCCGAGCGTTTTTTAATTTTTTATGATTTTTCCTATTTTTCGGCTTCAGAAAATCATAAAAAATAAAATATGTGGAATCTGGCATCCAAATTTTGATAGGTTGAAGGTTGGATTTTTCTTAGCATGTGTGCGAAAAATCAGGGCAAGACTCCAAGAATTGCTCCAAAAAAGACCCATTATTCCTCCTCAACAAATCAATGTTTCCTCGTGCCAGATGGGATTTTTTCCTAAGGGCTCTTTAGGGGGGTGAAGAGTAGGAGGCGTCCGAAGAGGCTATCTGGGCTTGGCTGCAGCACCCCCCCCCAAGTGCTGCCATGGCCTTGTAGGGGTCCCAAGGGCATGCCATGGCCTTGGCATCCCACCCACGGGGCATGCCACGCCCTCAGCCGTGCTGCCACTGCCCTTCAGGCAGCGTGCATGCTAGGGCCTTGGCTGCGTGCCCCCAGGGGCCTTGCTGCCCGCGCCCAGGGGCATGCCAGCGTGCCCACGCAAGCATGCCACGGCCTTGGCTGCTGCATGCATGCATGCCCAGGCCTTGGCAGCTGCATGCCCATGGGGTGCTGCCTCGGCCTTGGCTGCGGCATGCCCATGCCTTGGCTGCGTGCCCATGGGGGGTTGCCTTGGCCTTGGCTGCTGCACGCCCTGGCCTTGGCTGCCTGCCCATGGGGGCTGCCTTGGCCTTCGCTGCTGCATGCCCTGGGCAGGCAGTGGGCATCCCAGGGGCATGCCAGTATGCACGCCGCGCCGCATCGTCCCGCATCGTCCCGCACTCTAGCAAAATTGGCTCGTGCCTTTTTCCATTTTTATGTCCCTAAATTCATTCCATGATTTTAGAGGAGGATTCCAGCAAGCGGTTCGGCGTTCCGAGCGTTTTTGAATTTCTTATGATTTTTCCTATTTTTCGGCTTCAGAAAATCATAAAAAATAAAATATGTTGAATCTGGCATCCAAATTTTGATAGGTTGAAGGTTGGATTTTTCTTAGCATGTCTGCAAAAAATCAGGGCAAGACTCCAAGAATTGCTCCAAAAATGACCCATTATTCCTCCTCAACAAATCAATGTTTCCTCGTGCCAGAGCGGATTTTTTCCTAAGGGCTCTTTAGGGGGGAGGAGGTATTCGGCGATGCACAGGGGCGACCCCTCTTGAGCTTGGCCACGGGTAGGCATGCTCATGACGAGCCCTCAGGCACCCAACCCCGCGTGCTCCACGGCGCGAGGTGGGCCCTAAATGCATCGCCGGGGTGGACCCAGGTTGGCATTTCACGTGTACGTGGTATAGCTGCGGCGCGCTCTTGCAACGCGGACGGTGTTAGTTTCACCCATTGCCACGCAAAGCAAGCCTAAGGTGATGATCAAACGCATTGTGAAAGCTTTCTCTGGTGCCACTTTTCCTCGAGGCCACAATCACCCGTGCCCAGTGGCGGGGGGTTGATGGTCTCAGTAGCCGCGTGGTGGGGGGATGCATGCATTCTTGGTTTAGCTTGGCCACGCTATCGCAACGCGGACGGTGTTAGTTTCACCCATTGCTGCGCGAAGCAAGTTCCATGCGACTATCGGGCTTGTGTGTGTCTTTCTTACTACGCGGTTGCGTGGTAGCAGCGGCGGCGGCGACGACGACGACGGCGGCAGCAGCAACAGCAGTGTCCCTCGATGTCCCTCGATGTCCCTT
>JAPQVY010000135.1:25000-27500 GCA_028535165.1 Quercus tomentella | reverse complement strand
TTCCGAGCATTTTTGAATTTTTTATGATTTTTCCTATTTTCTGGCTTCCGAAAATCATAAAAAATAAACTATGTTGAACCTGGCCCCCAAATTTTGACAGGTTGAAGGTTAGATTTTTCTTAGCTTGTGTGCAAAAAATCAGGGCAAGAATCCAAGGATTGCTCCAAAAAAGACCCATTATTCCTCCTCAACAAATCAATGTTTCCTCGTGCCAAAGGGGATTTTTTCCTAAGCGCTCTTTAGGGGGGGGAGAGTTGGAGGTGTCCGAAGAGGTTATCTAGGCTTGGCAGCAGCAGCCCCCCCAAGTGCTGCCATGGCCTTGTAGGGGTCTCAAGGGCATGCCACGGCCTTGGCATCCCACCCACGGGGCATGCCACGCCCTCGCCGTGCTGCCACTGCCCTTCTTCAGGCAGCGTGCGTGCATGCTAGGGCCCTGGCTGCGTGCCCACGCAAGCATGCCATGGCCTTGGCTGCGTGCCTTGGCCTTGACTGCCAGCCCATGGGGGCTGCCATGGCCTTGGCCTTGGCTGCGTGCACGCAAGCATGCCTTGGCCTTGGTTGCCTGCCCATGGGGGCTGCCTTGGCCTTGGCTGCTGCATGCCCCGGCCTTGGCTGGCTGCATGCCCGTGGGGGGCTGCCTTGGCCTTCGATGCATGCCTTGGGCCTTGGCTGCTGCTTGCCCACATATTTGGGGAGTGATTTCCTAAAAATGAGGGTTTTTTGGAAAATGAGGTTATTTCCCCCAAGGAGGCAGGCAGTGGGCATGCCCGCGTGCACGCCGCGCCCCATCGGCCCGCATCGTCCCGCACTCCGGAAAAATTGGTTCGTGCCTTTTTCCATTTTTGTGTCCCTAAATTCATTCCATGATTTTAGAGGAGGATTCCAGCAAGCGGTTCGGCGTTCCGAGCGTTTTTTAATTTTTTATGATTTTTCCTATTTTTCGGCTTCAGAAAATCATAAAAAATAAAATATGTGGAATCTGGCATCCAAATTTTGATAGGTTGAAGGTTGGATTTTTCTTAGCATGTGTGCGAAAAATCAGGGCAAGACTCCAAGAATTGCTCCAAAAAAGACCCATTATTCCTCCTCAACAAATCAATGTTTCCTCGTGCCAGATGGGATTTTTTCCTAAGGGCTCTTTAGGGGGGTGAAGAGTAGGAGGCGTCCGAAGAGGCTATCTGGGCTTGGCTGCAGCACCCCCCCCCAAGTGCTGCCATGGCCTTGTAGGGGTCCCAAGGGCATGCCATGGCCTTGGCATCCCACCCACGGGGCATGCCACGCCCTCGCCGTGCTGCCACTGCCCTTCAGGCAGCGTGCATGCTAGGGCCTTGGCTGCGTGCCCCCAGGGGCCTTGCTGCCCGCGCCCAGGGGCATGCCAGCGTGCCCACGCAAGCATGCCACGGCCTTGGCTGCTGCATGCATGCATGCCCAGGCCTTGGCAGCTGCATGCCCATGGGGTGCTGCCTCGGCCTTGGCTGCGGCATGCCCATGCCTTGGCTGCGTGCCCATGGGGGGTTGCCTTGGCCTTGGCTGCTGCACGCCCTGGCCTTGGCTGCCTGCCCATGGGGGCTGCCTTGGCCTTCGCTGCTGCATGCCCTGGGCAGGCAGTGGGCATCCCAGGGGCATGCCAGTATGCACGCCGCGCCGCATCGTCCCGCATCGTCCCGCACTCTAGCAAAATTGGCTCGTGCCTTTTTCCATTTTTATGTCCCTAAATTCATTCCATGATTTTAGAGGAGGATTCCAGCAAGCGGTTCGGCGTTCCGAGCGTTTTTGAATTTCTTATGATTTTTCCTATTTTTCGGCTTCAGAAAATCATAAAAAATAAAATATGTTGAATCTGGCATCCAAATTTTGATAGGTTGAAGGTTGGATTTTTCTTAGCATGTCTGCAAAAAATCAGGGCAAGACTCCAAGAATTGCTCCAAAAATGACCCATTATTCCTCCTCAACAAATCAATGTTTCCTCGTGCCAGAGCGGATTTTTTCCTAAGGGCTCTTTAGGGGGGAGGAGGTATTCGGCGATGCACAGGGGCGACCCCTCTTGAGCTTGGCCACGGGTAGGCATGCTCATGACGAGCCCTCAGGCACCCAACCCCGCGTGCTCCACGGCGCGAGGTGGGCCCTAAATGCATCGCCGGGGTGGACCCAGGTTGGCATTTCACGTGTACGTGGTATAGCTGCGGCGCGCTCTTGCAACGCGGACGGTGTTAGTTTCACCCATTGCCACGCAAAGCAAGCCTAAGGTGATGATCAAACGCATTGTGAAAGCTTTCTCTGGTGCCACTTTTCCTCGAGGCCACAATCACCCGTGCCCAGTGGCGGGGGGTTGATGGTCTCAGTAGCCGCGTGGTGGGGGGATGCATGCATTCTTGGTTTAGCTTGGCCACGCTATCGCAACGCGGACGGTGTTAGTTTCACCCATTGCTGCGCGAAGCAAGTTCCATGCGACTATCGGGCTTGTGTGTGTCTTTCTTACTACGCGGTTGCGTGGTAGCAG
>JAPQVY010000134.1:30000-32500 GCA_028535165.1 Quercus tomentella | reverse complement strand
CCGCGTAGTAAGAAAGACACACACAAGCCCGATAGTCGCATGGAACTTGCTTCGCGCAGCAATGGGTGAAACTAACACCGTCCGCGTTGCGATAGCGTGGCCAAGCTAAACCAAGAATGCATGCATCCCCCCACCACGCGGCTACTGAGACCATCAACCCCCCGCCACTGGGCACGGGTGATTGTGGCCTCGAGGAAAAGTGGCACCAGAGAAAGCTTTCACAATGCGTTTGATCATCACCTTAGGCTTGCTTTGCGTGGCAATGGGTGAAACTAACACCGTCCGCGTTGCAAGAGCGCGCCGCAGCTATACCACGTACACGTGAAATGCCAACCTGGGTCCACCCCGGCGATGCATTTAGGGCCCACCTCGCGCCATGGAGCACGCGGGGTTGGGTGCCTGAGGGCTCGTCATGAGCATGCCTACCCGTGGCCAAGCTCAAGAGGGGTCGCCCCTGTGCATCGCCGAATACCTCCTCCCCCCTAAAGAGCCCTTAGGAAAAAATCCGCTCTGGCACGAGGAAACATTGATTTGTTGAGGAGGAATAATGGGTCATTTTTGGAGCAATTCTTGGAGTCTTGCCCTGATTTTTTGCAGACATGCTAAGAAAAATCCAACCTTCAACCTGTCAAAATTTGGATGCCAGATTCAACATATTTTATTTTTTATGATTTTCTGAAGCCGAAAAATAGGAAAAATCATAAGAAATTCAAAAACGCTCGGAACGCCGAACCGCTTGCTGGAATCCTCCTCTAAAATCATGGAATGAATTTAGGGACATAAAAATGGAAAAAGGCACGAGCCAATTTTGCTAGAGTGCGGGACGATGCGGGACGATGCGGCGCGGCGTGCATGCTGGCATGCCCCTGGGATGCCCACTGCCTGCCCAGGGCATGCAGCAGCGAAGGCCAAGGCAGCCCCCATGGGCAGGCAGCCAAGGCCAGGGCGTGCAGCAGCCAAGGCCAAGGCAACCCCCCATGGGCATGCAGCAGCGAAGGCCAAGGCAGCCCCCATGGGCAGGCAGCCAAGGCCAGGGCGTGCAGCAGCCAAGGCCAAGGCAACCCCCCATGGGCACGCAGCCAAGGCATGGGCATGCCGCAGCCAAGGCCGAGGCAGCACCCCATGGGCATGCAGCTGCCAAGGCCTGGGCATGCATGCATGCAGCAGCCAAGGCCAAGGCACGCAGCCAAGGCCGTGGCATGCTTGCGTGGGCACGCTGGCATGCCCCTGGGCGCGGGCAGCAAGGCCCCTGGGGGCACGCAGCCAAGGCCCTAGCATGCACGCTGCCTGAAGGGCAGTGGCAGCACGGCGAGGGCGTGGCATGCCCCGTGGGTGGGATGCCAAGGCCATGGCATGCCCTTGGGACCCCTACAAGGCCATGGCAGCACTTGGGGGGGGGGGGGGGGGTGCTGCAGCCAAGCCCAGATAGCCTCTTCGGACGCCTCCTACTCTTCCCCCCCTAAAGAGCCCTTAGGAAAAAATCCCATCTGGCACGAGGAAACATTGATTTGTTGAGGAGGAATAATGGGTCTTTTTTGGAGCAATTCTTGGAGTCTTGCCCTGATTTTTCGCACACATGCTAAGAAAAATCCAACCTTCAACCTATCAAAATTTGGATGCCAGATTCCACATATTTTATTTTTTATGATTTTCTGAAGCCGAAAAATAGGAAAAATCATAAAAAATTAAAAAACGCTCGGAACGCCGAACCGCTTGCTGGAATCCTCCTCTAAAATCATGGAATGAATTTAGGGATACAAAAATGGAAAAAGGCACGAGCCAATTTTTCCGGAGTGCGGGACGATGCGGGGCGATGCGGCACGGCGTGCACGCGGGCATGCCCACTGCCTGCCTCCTTGGGGGAAATAACCTCATTTTCCAAAAAACCCTCATTTTTAGGAAATCACTCCCCAAATATGTGGGCAAGCAGCAGCCAAGGCCCAAGGCATGCATCGAAGGCCAAGGCAGCCCCCCACGGGCATGCAGCCAGCCAAGGCCGGGGCATGCAGCAGCCAAGGCCAAGGCAGCCCCCATGGGCAGGCAACCAAGGCCAAGGCATGCTTGCGTGCACGCAGCCAAGGCCAAGGCCATGGCAGCCCCCATGGGCTGGCAGTCAAGGCCAAGGCACGCAGCCAAGGCCATGGCATGCTTGCGTGGGCACGCTGGCATGCCCCTGGGGGCACGCAGCCAGGGCCCTAGCATGCACGCACGCTGCCTGAAGAAGGGCAGTGGCAGCACGGCGAGGGCGTGGCATGCCCCGTGGGTGGGATGCCAAGGGCGTGGCATGCCCTTGGGACCCCTACAAGGCCATGGCAGCACTTGGGGGGGCTGCTGCTGCCAAGCCTAGATAACCTCTTCGGACACCTCCAACTCTCCCCCCCCCCCTAAAGAGCGCTTAGGAAAAAATCCCCTTTGGCACGAGGAAACATTGATTTGTTGAGGAGGAATAATGGGTCTTTTTTGGAGCAATCCTTGGATTCTTGCCCTGATTTTTTGCACA
>JAPQVY010000133.1:54804690-54807038 GCA_028535165.1 Quercus tomentella | reverse complement strand
CACAAATTGTGAGTGATTTCCCAAAAAATGAGGGTTTTTTGGAAAAGGAGGTTATTTGCCCCAAAGAGGCATGGCAGGGTGCCCAGGGGCACGCCCGCGTGCACGCCACGCCGCATCGCCCCGCATCGTCCCGCACTCCGGAAAAATTGGCTCGTGCCTTTGCCCCTTTTTGTGTTCCTAAATTCAGTCCATGATTTTAGAGGACGTTTCCAACAAGCGGTTCGGCGTTCCGAGCATTTATGAATTTTTTATGATTTTTCCTATTTTCTGGCTTCCGAAAATCATAAAAAATAAACTATGTTGAACCTGGCCCCCAAATTTTGACAGGTTGAAGGTTAGATTTTTCTTAGCTTGTGTGCAAAAAATCAGGGCAAGAATCCAAGGATTGCTCCAAAAAAGACCCATTATTCCTCCTCAACAAATCAATGTTTCCTCGTGCCAAAGGGGATTTTTTCCTAAGCGCTCTTTAGGGGGGGGGGGGAGAGTTGGAGGTGTCCGAAGAGGTTATCTAGGCTTGGCAGCAGCAGCCCCCCCAAGTGCTGCCATGGCCTTGTAGGGGTCCCAAGGGCATGCCACGCCCTTGGCATCCCACCCACGGGGCATGCCACGCCCTCGCCGTGCTGCCACTGCCCTTCTTCAGGCAGCGTGCGTGCATGCTAGGGCCCTGGCTGCGTGCCCCCAGGGGCATGCCAGCGTGCCCACGCAAGCATGCCATGGCCTTGGCTGCGTGCCTTGGCCTTGACTGCCAGCCCATGGGGGCTGCCATGGCCTTGGCCTTGGCTGCGTGCACGCAAGCATGCCTTGGCCTTGGTTGCCTGCCCATGGGGGCTGCCTTGGCCTTGGCTGCTGCATGCCCCGGCCTTGGCTGGCTGCATGCCCGTGGGGGGCTGCCTTGGCCTTCGATGCATGCCTTGGGCCTTGGCTGCTGCTTGCCCACATATTTGGGGAGTGATTTCCTAAAAATGAGGGTTTTTTGGAAAATGAGGTTATTTCCCCCAAGGAGGCAGGCAGTGGGCATGCCCGCGTGCACGCCGTGCCGCATCGCCCCGCATCGTCCCGCACTCCGGAAAAATTGGCTCGTGCCTTTTTCCATTTTTGTATCCCTAAATTCATTCCATGATTTTAGAGGAGGATTCCAGCAAGCGGTTCGGCGTTCCGAGCGTTTTTTAATTTTTTATGATTTTTCCTATTTTTCGGCTTCAGAAAATCATAAAAAATAAAATATGTGGAATCTGGCATCCAAATTTTGATAGGTTGAAGGTTGGATTTTTCTTAGCATGTGTGCGAAAAATCAGGGCAAGACTCCAAGAATTGCTCCAAAAAAGACCCATTATTCCTCCTCAACAAATCAATGTTTCCTCGTGCCAGATGGGATTTTTTCCTAAGGGCTCTTTAGGGGGGGAAGAGTAGGAGGCGTCCGAAGAGGCTATCTGGGCTTGGCTGCAGCACCCCCCCCCCCCCCCCCCCCAAGTGCTGCCATGGCCTTGTAGGGGTCCCAAGGGCATGCCATGGCCTTGGCATCCCACCCACGGGGCATGCCACGCCCTCGCCGTGCTGCCACTGCCCTTCAGGCAGCGTGCATGCTAGGGCCTTGGCTGCGTGCCCCCAGGGGCCTTGCTGCCCGCGCCCAGGGGCATGCCAGCGTGCCCACGCAAGCATGCCACGGCCTTGGCTGCGTGCCTTGGCCTTGGCTGCTGCATGCATGCATGCCCAGGCCTTGGCAGCTGCATGCCCATGGGGTGCTGCCTCGGCCTTGGCTGCGGCATGCCCATGCCTTGGCTGCGTGCCCATGGGGGGTTGCCTTGGCCTTGGCTGCTGCACGCCCTGGCCTTGGCTGCCTGCCCATGGGGGCTGCCTTGGCCTTCGCTGCTGCATGCCCATGGGGGGTTGCCTTGGCCTTGGCTGCTGCACGCCCTGGCCTTGGCTGCCTGCCCATGGGGGCTGCCTTGGCCTTCGCTGCTGCATGCCCTGGGCAGGCAGTGGGCATCCCAGGGGCATGCCAGCATGCACGCCGCGCCGCATCGTCCCGCATCGTCCCGCACTCTAGCAAAATTGGCTCGTGCCTTTTTCCATTTTTATGTCCCTAAATTCATTCCATGATTTTAGAGGAGGATTCCAGCAAGCGGTTCGGCGTTCCGAGCGTTTTTGAATTTCTTATGATTTTTCCTATTTTTCGGCTTCAGAAAATCATAAAAAATAAAATATGTTGAATCTGGCATCCAAATTTTGACAGGTTGAAGGTTGGATTTTTCTTAGCATGTCTGCAAAAAATCAGGGCAAGACTCCAAGAATTGCTCCAAAAATGACCCATTATTCCTCCTCAACAAATCAATGTTTCCTCGTGCCAG
>JAPQVY010000133.1:54724690-54794690 GCA_028535165.1 Quercus tomentella | reverse complement strand
CCTTGGCCTTGGCTGCTGCATGCATGCATGCCCTCCGGCAAAATTGGCTGCGTGCCTTGGCCTTCGCTGCTGCATGCCCATGGGGGCTGCCATGGGCTTGGCCTTGGCTGCGTGCACGCAAGCATGCCTTGGCCTTGGCTGCCTGCCCATGGGGGCTGCCTTGGCCTTGGCTGCTGCATGCCCCGGCCTTGGCTGCATGCCCGTGGGGGGCTGCCTTGGCCTTCGATGCATGCCTTGGGCCTTCGCTGCTGCTTGCCCACATATTTCGAGTGATTTCCTAAAAATGAGGGTTTTTTGGAAAATGAGGTTATTTCCCCCAAGGAGGCAGGTGGAGGCAGGCAGTGGGCATCCTAGGGGCATGCCCGCGTGCACGCCGCGCCCCATCGGCCCGCATCGTCCCGCACTCCGGAAAAATTGGTTCGTGCCTTTTTCCATTTTGGTGTCCCTAAATTCATTCCATGATTTTAGAGGAGGATTCCAGCAAGAAATCCTCGGGGCAAATATAACAACTCAACCACAAGCCCAAGTAGACCACTAGAATATCATTATAATCTAAGAACAAGTGTAATAAAGGGCAAATATAACGCATCCGAGACTACTGTTAATCAATTCCCTTGTCTCATTCTCATTCCTAGCTCTTTTTCTCTCTATAAATTAATTGTGTGAGGTAAAACGCTAGCTTTGTGGCCTATTATTCCCGCCAGAAAAATTTGGTTGGGAAAGTTTTTAAATTGATAGAAAATGAAAATTGTTGCACTAAAAAGATATTATACTTTCAATCGTGTATTGTTCAAAAATGGGGGGTGGTATATGCAATGCAGAGGAGGAATCTTCAGCCCAATTGTTTCTGTTGTGTCCTTTTGCTAGAGCCATTTGGCATGGGTCAACTCTAGCCATACATACTTCTGAGTTTAGCAATATATCCATACAACAGTGGCTAAATTATGCAATCATTAATCACAAGGGAAGGATGACAGTTCAATGGCTTATCTACAAGCTGTTTTCACTACCTTGTGGCCCATATGGACCTAGTCATCAAGAATGCTGCTGCAAAGGGTCGAAGAAGTTAAAGAAGAGCTTTTGCCTATAATGCCAGCAATATGGAGGGAGTTTGTGTTTTGTCTGGTGTAGCTAGTACTTTGGCAAGTTCAACCACAGGGGCCCTGTTTGAAGCAATGATAGCAGCTGCTACCATAGCAAGTGATCATGCCTTTCAACATATTTTGTTTATGTAGCTCAAGTCTTTAAGAAGGAAAAGGCAACAGATTGTCTTGATATCATTAGAGTGGCTGATTTGAATTTTCTTATCCTTGAAGGTCTGATCTGTAAGGTATTTTGTGTGCCTCATGTAGTGGTTAAATCTGTCTGGTCTGTAGCTAAGAGAG
Organism: Quercus tomentella; assembly: GCA_028535165.1. Classification (NCBI taxonomy): domain Eukaryota; kingdom Viridiplantae; phylum Streptophyta; class Magnoliopsida; order Fagales; family Fagaceae; genus Quercus; species Quercus tomentella. The sequence goes on along the minus strand of JAPQVY010000133.1, from coordinate 54,793,305 downwards.
CAACTATAATGCCCATGAACAGTAACTGGTTTAATCCATTTTTTTTTGTAACTGTGTACTCCCTTTGACTGGTATCAAAAAAAAAAAAAAAAAAAAACATAAGGGGTGGGGGGACGAAATAATATATTGCATGTCCCGTGAAGAAAAAAAAAATTGCAATTGCCAAAGTGAGGGACCGAACATGAGAATGGTAATTGGCGCAGAGGTACCGCTAATATATTATCATACTAAATAATATATTGTCTGTTCCATGAAGAAAAAAAAATACATGATAATACTACATAATATATTACATGTTCCATGAAGAAAAAAGAAAAGTATTTTGCAATTGCCAATGTGGGGGACCGAACATGAGAATGGTAATAGGCACAGAGATACCAGACCAATAGACCAAAGAATATCAGTTGTAATTAGCCTGACGATAAACTAATTTGTACTCTTCTTGTCCGACGCTTGCATTTTTGATGCTTATAATTACACAGCAGTAATATTTACCATCAGTTATTTAGGATCCTGTATACAAAACTTAGCCTTGGTAGACCGTTATAGGAAAAAAGAGCTTGGAAAATAAGAAAATTATGGGAAAAAAACTTAAAAATTCCATATCTCTAAAAATAAGTGGAATTTGGCAAAAAAGTTGGGGCAAACCGCCTCCGGCAGTTTGGGCTGCGTAGATCTCGAAAAGTTATATGAAATCAAAAAAAAATGCGTCCCAAACGGATGACCGAGCCAAAAGTTATGGCATTTCGAAGTTTCCGAATTTTTACACGCATTTTATGCTTGTCTAATCACCTTGGATGCTTGTTTTCTCTTTACCTGCTCGTAGATCTCGCAAAAACGTATGAGAACGAGTGGTCACAATGCTCGAATGACCAAATTATCAAAAACTTATGGCTTCCGGAAGTTCGTAATCTTCTTATGCAATGTTATGCAGCTCAATATTGCAAAATGACCTAGCATCTGTTACACCATGGGCTGAAATTACCTTGGCCATCCTTTTATAATGTCACGCACCAACAAATAAGGTGGTGGCATTGCCGTCTTCTCAGATTTTTGTGTTTTTTAAACCTGATGGGATTTTAATTTACTCTTTTACCCTTAATTTACTCTATGACCTCTGAGGGCTTTTGTTGGTATTTTAGTTGTCATGCTCATTCTTATTCCTTTCACTACTAAACATAAAATATTATGTGTAAATGTGTTAACCTTTCCTTCTCTCTCTCTCTCTCTCTCTCTCTCTCTCCCACGCAGACTGAGACTGTAATGTAATCCAGCAGTTGCCGCCGACAGACAGAGCCCATTCCTTTCTTCCATGGTCGCCGACTCAGAGCTCTTTTCCCATTTCCCATGATTGAAGAAGTATTGTTGAGATTTTGATAATGGGTATGAAAATATAATCGTAGTAGTGAAATTTTCTCATACAATCTGAGATTTTGATAAGAAATTGTTCAATGAAATGAAATGTCTGTGTGAGTTGTGTATTCTAATTTTTAATGCATGCATCAGTTGTGTATTCTCTGAGATTTTGAGCAACTAAAATGTTCTTCTTGTCAAACCTAACTCCCCTCCCTCCCTATTAATCTATTTATCTGTTGCAGAAGAGCTCTTATTTTGTGTTCTTTGAATTGTGGTTTATTAAAAATTTAGTAATTTTATTTGGGTGAAGGTTTACTCTGTCAATTGTTCAGCTCTCTCTAATATTTGACTGCTGCTTTTAGTTCAGGCTTAGAATAATTTTGATTTCTTGGCTTTGTTTGTTACAATGACAACTGCACAGAAAATCTAAACCAATGTTAAATGCTATAAATCTATTTTTTAACGTCAAATTAAAAAAAAGCGCACAATACATCAAAGATGCTATTAATTTTGACATCTAGCTACAGGAGCTGCTAGCAAGATGTTAAAAAAGAAGAAGATTTGTTTAATATAACACGTGTGTCCCTTTTCCCCTCACACGCTCCACCTTTTCTGCCTTTTCGCGCCTATCTGCTTCTTGTTTTCCCCCCCCTTTTTTTTTTTCCCTGGTTCTCTCTTCTCCCACGCCTACGCCTCTCTTTTTTATTTTTTATTTTCTTCGTTGTTCTCCCTCAACCCACGCCGCCAAACCCTTCACAATCACAAACCCCAAGCACTCTCTCTGACCGAACCCACTCTCCTCTCCCTGACCGAACCCACTCTCCTCTCCCTGACCGAACCCAAAAACCCAGTCTTGAAACCCATATTCTCATCTCAAAACCGAAGATTCAAGGGAGGGGAGAATTAGGCTTCCATTTGGGTCAAGCTCCATGGGTATAAACAATGGGTTATTAGGTTTTGGTTAGGGATATTTGTGGGTCTTGTATTGCTGAGTTTGTATGCAGATTCTGACATGGGGAATGCACAGAAACTGTTTGATGAAATGTGTGAAAAAGATGTTATCTCTTGGACTCTGATAATTACTGGTTATGTGCAAAATGAGGAAGCTCAGGTTGGTTATGTGCAAAATGATTCTGTCTTCATTTTTTTGCAGCACTCCCCTTCCCTTGTTGTGCTTTTTATTGTTATCTATGAGACTTTAGGATTTGTTAGTGCTTGGTGTCTATAAAATTTTGCTGGGGTTGTTTGGTTTGCCTTGCTTTGTGAATTTTGGTATTGTGAATTTGTGTGTGCGATTGTTCATTGGGAGTGATATGAACCATTGAAGGACTTTGGTGTACGGAATTCTGGGGTGGCCACGTTGGTGAGTGAGAGATAAGAAGACAAAAGAGCTTGTTGCAGTCAAATACATAGAAGGTAATTTCAATTTGGAGTAAAGTTAATTCAGTCATGCTTTGAGTTCTGCAAATGTTGGTGCTAGAATTTGTAATATGTTTCTTCTTTCTTATGTTTTACTTCTTGCTTGATCTTAAATTGTAAATTAGGCTTGTTTCCCCTGGCTGGTACGTAGAAATGGCGTGCTGGCTTTGGCAAAATTAAGCATTGTTTTGCTTAGATATAGCTTATTGTTTGGTAGAGATTTCCCATTTTTTATGGGCATCCATAAGAAACTGTTTTGCTCATTGTTTGTGTACTCAAAACTCTGTTTGTAAAACACTATATATATATAATGTATATTTGGCACATTTCAAATAAAAGATGTTTTTAAGATATATTTTGCCCTCGATTCCCCATTTATCATTCTTTAGCAACTGTATATCGTACACCACACCCCCAAGCTACCTTTGGGGTCTGGTTGAAACAAAAGCATTTAGTGATTGGCTGTTCAATGGTGTTACATACTACTATACTACCTTAGCTTTGCTGGTTTGATCTCTGTCTTTAGGTTTTGTTCATTCTACGAGCTTTGCGGTGCTAGGGATATATATTACAGGTTGAACAATTGCAATTTATTCATCTTCAGATCGTTGCTGTATATTCTGTCTTACGCAATTCTTTTTCACATTGTATTAAGAATTTTGCACATAAAAAACATTGTATAATTCATAAGAAAACTTTTAAATTTTTTTTTTACCAAGAAAACTTTTTTTTTTTTTTTTTTTATAATTTAAATTTTTTTTTTTTTTACTTTTGTTCTAACAAATGTGACCTATTATAAGTCAAACCCATTGAATATCTTTAGACTAATATGACATTTTACATTAAATGTGAGATATAAATCTATGTTAAGGTCTAATGGCAATCAGCTATTCTGGATTCTACAACTTCTTGGCGCTTTCAAATATTATGATTGGTTGGTTAGGGATACAAGGGTAGTAAATTGTAAATTGTAAATTGTGCAAGTACTGAATCATGTATAATTTACTGTTTTCATTGAACCTTCTTCATGGATTTATGCTTAAGTCATTGTGCTATTGCAGAATTTGAGCAGCACAGCAGCCTTGACATTCTAGGTTCTACTTCTTCCTAGGGCGATTGGCTAGGGATGGCCAAGGTAACTATTCCAAAAATATTTTCAGTAAATTGGATTGGTTAGACAACAAATATTAAAGAATTGTACCATATGCATTTCTCTGTGTGTGTGTGTATTTAGAGAGAAAGTTTGTTAATTCTATGTTCATCCTATTCAATATTAAATTTTGCAACTACGAATTTGGGATAGTTAGTTAACTTTTAGGTTAATAAAATCTATACATAGTTGTCAAAACGTGAATCATATTGCTAATTATTCTTTCATTTTTATGTATCATTTATTGTATTGTAGAGACACTCATGACTACTTTAATTATCACTTCTGCTGTAATATTTGACAAAACTAACCAAATATCACTTCTACGGTAAGAGCGGCGTCTACGAACGCTAGGATCTGGCTCAGCTAAGTCATCGACCTCTAAATCAGCCTCCTATCCTCGGGACGAGTGACCTATGAAGGGCCGACTCCAGAAGCAGTATATGACTGCATGGACACATTAGCCGTCTCAACTAAACCTCTGAAGGACCGTGCTCGTTTAATCCTATCATTATCTAAAACTTCGTTTAAGGGTTTGATTCGACCGTGCTCATTTAACCTAGGGCTGAGCATTTTTCGTAGCTTGGAAAGCTATGCTCGCCTTCCAAGAGTTATTTGACGGAGGTCCATAATTCTTTGCAAAACTTGATTTGGCCGTGCTTGTTTAGTTCTGTTCGAAAATCACTTGATGACAATTGCTGATTTTCATCTTATCGAGATTTGATTCGACCATGCTCGTTTAACTCGAGCCTCGAGTATTCTACACTCTGTGCGTCGTGCTCACCTTTTTACAATTATCTAACGACAGTCCATAATTCATTCTAGGATTTGATTTGACCGTGCTCATTTAATCCTATCCTAGCATCCCGCATTTACATGGTAATCTATGTTGCCTAGACATTTTAAAAATTAAAAAATTTCCCCTGGGTATTCGTGTGTGTAAACCCGGCTATACATATATGCAATTTGCTTGTATATATATGACTGTACATCTATGTGCATGCATGCATATATGCACATGTGGAAGCATACAAGTATGTTTATGTTTACAATTCTACTTCTGCACGTGAACTAAAATATTTTCCCTTAGGATAAATGATAAAAACAAAAAATATATATTAATGCCAAAAATATAAATATAAACAAAAAAAATAAGAAATGGACACTTACCTCAAATGCAGAGTAGGAGTCTGAAGTTGGGGATTGGACCCGCTAAACCAAGACTTGCCTCGATGAAGAGAATTTTTGGTGAGAGAGTGGAAAATGAGAGTTGAAATGGTCAAAATGAGGAGTTGGGGCCTAATTATAGCTGTCCGTAAGGACATGTTGGCCGGGGCACACTTAGGGTGCGCCTAGGTGATCGGCGCACACTAAGGGTGTTCCGGCCAATGTTGACTGGGTCAACATTGACCAGTTGACCAAAAAAAAGGGGGGAAGTTTTTCATAGTGTCAAAGGTGCTGGATCAAGAAAAGGATTTTCAAATCCTTTGTAGTAGCTTCACCTTATCAAGGTAAGATCGGTTTTGGCCCAAAAACAGTGTTCTTTTCCTCATGAAATTTGGGGCCAAGAAAATGCATAATTACATTCTTTATCCATCACCTTTCATTGCAATTGAGATGTTGGATAAAGATGGGGCAACTGTAGATACTGTATTTTGTCAGTCCTTAATTTGCGTGTCAAACCTCGAAATTCCAAAAATATCAATTTTTTCACTGGGGGACTGTGGGAACATCTAGATTGACATAGTACAACCTGCTAGAGTAAAATGCGACTGGTTAACCCAGGAATGACCGAAGGTCAAATTGGTCAAAACCACCCCAAAACAACATTTCTCATGTTTTTACATCAAATCTGAGGTTTGATGAGACCTAGCACTAGAGAATGAACACCGAATGCCAAATTTGGTAACGTTAGTAAGTTTACTAGGAATAGGGTTATTCAATAAAACTTCCAATTAGTCATTGGATTTGTTTTGCCTTGGGATTGATAGGTTAATAATCCCTATAGGGATTTTACGGTGGTATTTCAGTTTTTATTCCATTGGTTTTCCCTGAGTCACCATAATGATGTGTACTTTTTTATTTCCATTTTGCTTATGTATATTGGTGATTATTGCATTAAACAAAGGTAGTTCATATGTGATCTAAATAACAACTTGGGCCTAAAATTGGTTAATTATGTGTTCTAAGAACCAACAAATGTGTTTCGTTTTTGTTTTTACATGGATTCATATTTATATTTAAAGCTTGTGTTAGCAAAGAAGAAACAGAAAAAGTGACAAGCAGGAACTATTCTATGTCATTCCTGGAACGTTATATATATCAGGTGGAAAAAAAGTGACAAACACATACAATTTAATTTATATTACTAGTTTTATTTTTGGTAAATCTTAATATAAAAAGTTACACACATAACAGATGTAGCGTATTACATGAAAAAACATGCGATTATTTAGAAAGTAAGGCTCCTTATTATGAAAAAATCAATTATGATTATCTATATATATATATATATATATATATATATATATATATATATCTAATACTATATATAAAAGTAGAAACCTTTTCTTGCAATTAAGGCCGTGCTGCCACATAGGAAAAAAGACCCATCTAAAAATATGCCGCCTTCACAATTAAAAGGCGATAAATTACATTGTTTCACAAGGTTAAAACACCATTTGAGAGGCACAATTAAAAAGCAATAAATTATAATGTTTTACTACGTTACAACTCTGTTTGGTTTTGGGAGCCTCTCAGCTAGTATAAAAAGATTGCTACACGGAGAAAGAGAGATCGAGAGAAAAGAGATTCAGGGAAAGGCTTAGAGATTTAGAGGTAGAGAGGGAGAGAGAATTTGTCATAGCTGGCCACCTCCATCAGTTTTCCTGCCACCGATCGTCTGAACTAACACCGGTAGAGAGAGACAGATACAAAGAAATCAATGTTTGGGCGCCACCCAGATCTTCTGCCATCACCGTAAGCTTCCCCTCACTACCCGACTATTAGAATCGCTACTAGTAAAGTTTTGTTTTAAATTTAAAAATTTAGGGTTTTTGGTTTTTATTTGGAGAATCAATTGGGTGTTAATTATGATTTAGATTGGTATTTTGGGTCAGATTTGGTGTTGGTTTTGATTTACATTGTTTGAGGATTCTTTATAAGGGAAAAAAAAAAAAAAAAAAAACCATTTAAAAACAGTCACTCAAAAAACAAACTCTGAAACACTGCAACCCCAAACTGTTTGTGCCAATATTCACTAATTCAAACAAAACACTGATATACTCCAACCCGTCTTCTATTTCTTCATCTTCATTGCCCAAATCTCAAACAAACCCTTCAAAACCTCATAAATCTCCCCTCAGACCCTTCTTCTGCATCTCCAACATCCCCAAACCACCACCTATTTTTCCATTCTCAAGGTTTAGGTTGGCGTTTACAATGTCTGAGTATTGGTCGTGTATACACTGTTGTTTTTGGCATGCCGACTAATTGGTGGTTGAGACGGATCAAGTTTCAGGGACTAAGATAGTTTCGTTGGGGAGACGCTATGTTGTTTTCGCTTAATGGGTTTTGGCCAGAATCATATCGGTGTCGGGTAGACAATACGGTGTGTTGACTTTTGTTTTTGATTTTGCTATTACTCTTGCTCTGCCTCTGCCTTTGCGTGCCATTTGGTTTCATTGGGGTTGCGTTGCTCTGTGTTGCTTATGCTTTTTTGCCATTTACTCTCTATAATTCTCATGTTACCCCATTTTTGGGTTCAATCCCTTTTGTTTTGTATTTGTATTTTCCCCTAATCATAATATAAGAATATGCATTTATTAAAATTGATGGAGGACTCGAGGTTTTGGTAAATGGTAATAAGAATTGGGATAACGTGAGGCTTTTTTTGTTGTTCTTAAATTCTTAATTATCTTAAGAGTGCATATTTGATAGTTTGATTGGTGGTGCATTATAGAGTTTCAATGTTAAGGATAATAATTATAATTACTATGAGTATCCATTGGTTGGTATGCATTGGTTGTGAAAAATGCAGTGATCGTTTGAGTGGACATGTTGAGAGAGATACTATTTATTCATAATAATTATACTAATATTAGTCTGTCACTGTACACTGGTGATTGATTTGTGGCTTAGCCAATTTTATAGAAATTATTGTATTAGTGACATAACTATTATTGTATAAATTTGTTATGGGCATAGCCAGTTTTGTAGAAATTATTGTCCCGTTACTATAAGATTTCTTAAAAAATTAGTTTACTCAAACATATTAATTCCAGCTGCATAAAATGAATAAATAAATAAAGAAAATTCACAACTGCAAGAAAAACTCAGTGATGACACAATTCTACTACTTTGCTATTTGAGAATGCTGAAATCAATCTAAACTACTGAAGTAAAAAATTGAAAGAAGAGACAAAAGAGGGAAAAAAACCAAGTGCTCACACAAATGAGTTCTATTGAAACTCTACTACTCTACTAACAAATAGATGAAAAGGAATCAGAATCAATGTGTTTAAAAAATGACAAATTATTTTAAACAAGAAGATGTCAATAATGTTTAACATGAGTTAACTAATTAAATATTTTGGACCTCTGAAAGGCCAAACCTGTTTGGAAGCTGAATTCAAGGACAACTGGACATCCAGAACAGAGTGATAGGGAGATAGAGAGATAGAAAGTTTATGTAATCTGATGAACAATCTACTTGCTTGATTAATAGCCTTAGGCCTTTTATACAAGATTGTTACCAAATATCCAACCAACTAATTTCTTCACAACACTAACTAACTAACTAACCCACTCAGCAACTAACAGCAGTTATCCTCACTTAACCAAGCAGTGACTAATCATTAACCACAGTTAACTAACACAAGCAGCAACAGTAATGTGAACAGTAAATCAATACAACAGTACAGTAATAGTAAACTCTAACAACCTCTAACGCACTAATATGTGTATGTTAGATTACACGTAAATAATATAAACAATGTTTTGAATTCTATAAAAACGCTACATAGAAACAATATTTTTTATTATTTTTAATATTCTTTATATTAGACTTTAACTACGAAGATTAATGAAAAGGAAACAATATTTTTTATTATTTTTAATATTCTTTATATTAGACTTTAACTACGAAGATTAATGAAAAGGTTCAGCAATCGAGTTATCTTTAGAAAGAGAATGTAAATCAGCAGTTTATATGTATGTTTACCTATCTATTTTCATGAAATTTCAAGCCAATTGAGTTACAAGTGAAAAGAAAAGAGTTGAAAATATATGATAAATTTAAGAAACAAAGAAGACGAGAAATAGAAAAAATATACCTTTTATTGGAAGAATTTCATCTTTTTGGTTAAAATCAGAGTGACAATATTTTGAATATGATAATTTTTTTCATAATAGCTCCTGTTTTAAAATCTGTTTTTCATTTTCTCATACAAGTTGTGTGAATGTGGGAAAAAGGGACTTACTGTAACTATGATATCAAATACTTACTCACACAAAACACGCGAAAACAAATGGAGGCACGCTCAAAAAACCGAAACCTCTCTAGGGAAGAGGAAGCTGAACTAGCTAGGAGTAAAAAGAAGGTTAAGGATGTTCATCACTCTGATTTTGCCAATGATGCTTGTGAGAATATCCATTCCCAGGCTTTTCAGAACACGTGGGGAGCTAACCAAACAACTTTTAAAGAGAAACTGGTGGGGGAAATACCAGGTGCCTATGCCAAAGCTTTCGACTTCACGGACTTTCTGGATATGGAAGCAGATTCCGATGAAGAGATGGATGAGCTACGTGAGGGTCTAGTGGCGGTGAAATTATCCAGGGAAACAAAGCTCCGGATTAGGAAGCCATGGGCAAACACCTTGATTATTAAGTTGTATGGTAGAACGGTGGGATTTAATTTTCTGCAGAACAAGCTCAATCTCCTGTGGAAGCCAACTGGGAGATTAGACTGTGTAGACTTAGGTGAAGATTTTTATTCAGTCAGATTTTCAATGAGAGAAGATATGGAGGCAGTCCTCAAAAGTGGGCCGTGGTTCATTGGCGGTCAGTTTCTTTCTATCCGTCCATGGGAGCCTTTTTTTAAGCCTGCGAGTGCGAGTGTTTCATCCATAGCTATTTGGGTTCGTCTGAATCAGCTTCCTATGGAACTCTATGAATCTGAGGTTCTTCAACAGATAGGAGGAGCCATTGGTAAGGTGCTTAGGATAGACACTCACACAGCTATGGAGGCCAGAGGAAGGTACGCTAGGCTCTGTATACAGGTTGATGTTAACAAGCCTCTTGCTAACACGATCCTTATAGGGAGATTTGAGCAGACTGTGGTTTATGAGGGAATACACAAGCTGTGTTTCTCTTGTGGAAGAATTGGACACAAGAAAGAATCATGTCCGTTCACCATTAGAGGTCCTGAACCGCCGGAGGTTGATCAGTCAGCAAGCGTAGGAGAAGGAGATGGTACGTCCCAGGAAGCCAAAACACGCGAGGTGCATGGCAAGCATAGTACAGAGCCAGCTAACGGGTCGTTGGTGGACAGTGGTACAGACAAGGACGAGGAATTGTTTGGTCCCTGGATGCTAGTGACACGCAGGAAGGCTGGGCAGAATAGGACAAAAAATTCTGTTAATACGGCAGGTCCCACATTTGCTGGTTGGGGATCTCTGCCTCATGGTTTGAGACAAAGCCATTTGAATGGGCCTACGACACGGGTGAATGATTTGGGCACTAATAGAACAAATACTGAGGCCTTGGAGAGTAGGGTGGTTGATGGGCCGGCAAAAGTGGGCCGAGAGGAAAATGTTAGTAAGGATAGATTTAGTGGGAGGCTGCCTAACCGATCCAGTGCCTCTGTCAAGGGTAAAAAAGAGATGGCGAGAAATAAGGTGACTAAGTGGAATGTTAAGGAAGACACTGGAAGTATTGGGAAACCGGGTTTCAAGAACTCTCTGAAGTGGCCTTCGCTCAACTCCATTGGCGATGGCTGTCTCGCTAAAGATCAATTCCAGTTTTCAGCGGCTAGCCGATCTGAAAGGGGCTTTCAACTCCGGAGACACTCCGGTGAAGGTGGGCAGAGTGGTGATGGGGTCTGTAATATCGACGACCCAAATTTGGGGCTGGATGCCCATTGCACGGGGGCTGGTCCAAGCAATAGGTCTGGTGCCGATGGAAGAGATATGGAGTGCGTGGAGGTTGCTCCTAATTTTGCTCAAGAAAATTCCACTGTAGTCGATACCGGGGGAAAGGGGAATGGTCGTCCTCATCAAGTCCAAGAATATTCAAGTAAGCAGATCAATTCTAGGCTTCAACAACCGTGCCATGGTGAGGGGATTGATGATGGGTATTTGGATGCTGTTGTTGACGTTGTTCCTAGGAATGGAGATAATAAAGGAGCGGCGGAAGATGATGGGATGGAATTTGAGGAGAGTAGTGGAGTTGCTATCTCTTGTTGAGTTGGTCTTTCTTTGCCATCAGGTATCTATGAATATAATAGTTTGGAATTGTAGGGGCGCTCTGAAGCCCAATTTTCAGAGTCATGTAAGGGAGCTTGTGAGGAATCATAATCCGGGCATCATGGTGATTATGGAAACCCGTATTGGGGGAATAAGAGCTAAGGAGATTTCGGACCGTTTGCCTTTTGATGGCGCTTTTCATACGGAGACGATGGGTTTTGCTGGTGGCATTTGGCTTCTTTGGAACTCTGATAGGGTGGAGGTCGTGCATCTTGCTAATACGGAGCAAGAAATTCACGTGGAAGTTAAGGTATTACCTTCTAACCTATCCTGGATTTTTACTGCTGTGTATGCTAGTCCTAGATACGCTGAGAGACAAATTTTGTGGGGGAATCTTTCCAAGGTTGCTGAATTACATAATTTGCCTTGGGTTATAGCTGGGGATTTCAACGAACCCCTCGTGGATGAGGATAAATTTGGGGGTAGGCCGGTTAGCATGCCTAGATCTATTCTTTTTAAGGAGTGCCTAGATAAATGCAATATGGTGGATATGGGGTTCAATGGGCCAAAATATACCTGGTCTAATAGGAGGGAGGTCAGCAGTCTTATTCAGGAGAGAATAGATAGATTTTTCATGAACCCTAGCTGGTGTCTGCTTTACCCGGATGCAAAAATTTCCCATCTTACAAGGTGCCACTCGGATCATTGTCCTGTGCTAATGGAAACTAATCCTAGAGGGCACATGTTCCTTAATAGGCCCTTCAAGTTTCAAAGTTTGTGGCTATCCGATCCCTCATTTCCTGCTGTTGTGAACCAGGCTTGGAGGCAGCCAAGGAAACTTATGGAAGCTATTGACACTTTCGCTAAGCAAGCTACTCTGTGGAATAAAAACCACTTCGGTAATATATTTCATAAAAAGAGGAGAATTATGGCCCGGCTAGATGGTGTTCAAAGGGCTATGGCCTCGGATCCATCTGCCTCTCTAGTGAGTCTGGAGAATTTTCTTATTAGGGAGTTGGATGTTGTGTTGGAGCAGGAAAAGGATCTTTGGGCTCTTAAATCTCGAATAAATTGGATGGTAATGGGTGATAGAAACACAGCCTTTTATCATGTTTCAGCAATTGCCCGTAGGAAGCGCAATCTCATTACAGCAATCAAGAATGAACTGGGAGATTGGTTAACCGAGGAGAGAGATGTTGCCAATCATATCAGGGAGGGTTTTATAAAGCTGTATACCACTAGTCAGGAGGCAGCTGCCGGAGGTATTGGGTTTAGTCAACATTGGCAAGTTAGACTTACAGATGCTGAGAAGGAAAGCATTAGCCATATGGTGACTGATGAGGAAATTACCACAGCAATTTGGTCTCTTAAAGCCTTTAAAGCTCCCGGACCTGATGGGTTGCACGCCGGGTTCTTTCAAAGGTTTTGGCACATAGTAGGAGGGTCGGTCAAAGATGAAGTGAAGGCTGTGTTTAGGGAAAGAAAGGTTCCGGAGTATCTGAATAAAACCAACATTGTGCTCATTCCTAAGAATCAAGGGCCCGAATCCATCAACAATTACAGACCCATTAGTCTTTGTAACTCGGTGTACAAGATCGTATCCAAAGTCATAGTTAGCAGAATTAGACCACTGCTGGATCAGCTTGTTTCGCCTTGTCAAGCGGCTTTTGTGCCAGGAAGAAGGGGGGTGGACAATGCTATTATTGTTCAGGAGATAATCCATACTATGGGGAAAGCTAAGGGGAAAGTGGGCTATATGGCGCTTAAGATTGACTTAGAAAAGGCCTATGACAAGCTTGAGTGGAGCTTCATAAAGGGCATGTTGTGCAGATACAATTTCCCGGAAAATCTCATCGAGATTATGATGAGCTGCATATCTTCGGTTTCCACCTCAATCTTGTTTAATGGGGGTAGTCTTGACCACTTCCTGCCTACCAGAGGCATAAGACAGGGGGATCCTTTATCCCCTTATATATTCATTCTTTGCATGGATTTCTTAGGCCAACTTATTCAAGAAAAATGCGAAGAAAAAGTTTGGTGCCCGGTAAAAGCTTCTAGGAGTGGCCCCCCTTTCTCTCACTTGTTTTTTGCGGATGATTTGATGCTTTTTGCTAAGGCTAATGCAGAAAATTGCGTAGCCATTAGGGAGGTTCTTGACAACTTTTGTAGTCTATCTGGGCAAACAGTGAGTGAAGCAAAGTCTAGGGTCTATTTTTCCCCTAACATTGACTCTAGTGACAAAGAGGCTCTTAGTGACATTCTTGGCTTTCAACAGACGGAGAGTTTGGGAAAATACTTAGGATTCCCCATCAAGCACAAAGGGGGCAGCAGGCAGGATTTTAACTTTGTATTGGATAGAGTGAAGAGTAAGTTGGCGGGGTGGAAGGCTAATCTCCTCTCCATGGCCGGAAGAATGGTTCTAGTTCAAGCTTCATCGTCTTCGATTCCAGCCTATGTTATGCAAAGCAACCAGCTGCCTGCTAGAGTTTTGGAAGGCATTGATAGGGTGAATAGAAACTTCCTATGGGGTTCAGATGAGAGTAAGGGAAGAATGCACTGGGTGGGTTGGCAGAAGGTAACCAGACCAAAGGAAGAAGGGGGTTTGGGTCTTCAAACTGCAAAAGGTAGGAACACAGCACTCTTGGCAAAGTTGAATTGGAGATTTCACACTGAGGAAAAGGCCCCTTGGGCTAAAGTTCTTAGGCTGAAATACTGCAATCCTCAAAGGCTTAGTTCCAGGAATGCTAATTGCCTTCCGAGTTCCAGAACTTGGAAAGGCTTAAAGCAAGGGGAAGAGACTTTTAGAAAGGGAATCAGATGGCTGCCTGGTTCAGAAAGTAAGCTTGATTTCTGGTATGATAGTTGGTCTACTCTCGGACCGTTGAGGAATGTTATTCATGGTCCTTTGACTTGGGAAGCTTCGAAGTTACAATTTAAGGATGTTGTAGATTATGCAGGCACTTGGAATTGGAGTATTCTTCAAATGGTGTTACCTAGTGAAGTCATTAGTGAGCTTAAAGCTACGCCTACCCCCCATTTTGCTCAAGTAGAAGATAGATTAGCTTGGAAGTACTCTCCGAGAGGAGGTTTTGACCTTAAGAGTGCATATCTTTTATCCATAGACTATAGAGGGGATGCTTCTTTTAACGGAAAATGGATTTGGAAATTGAGCACCTTGCCGAGAATTCAAGCCTTTGTTTGGAAGTGTATGCATAATAGCATCGGAGTAAAGCAATGTTTGATGAAAAGAGGAATTCAGGTAGATGCCTACTGTCCCCGCTGCCACATTGAAGCAGAGTCCATCCTTCATGCCTTGCGTGATTGTCCTGCTAGTAAAAGGATTTGGCAGCAGCTGGGTAGGCAAGTTACAGATTCTTTTTTCTCTATCCAAAACCTTCAAGAGTGGCTTAGATCAAATGCAAATTCTGGTCAGCACCACAGCTCTGGTTCCGTTCCATGGTATCAGGTTTTTCTCTTTGCTATTTGGATGATTTGGAAAGATAGGAACCATCACGTGTTTAGGAATAAAAGTCTGAACCCAAATCTGGACAGAATAATCTTGGACCGTGCCGTGGAGTTTGTTTTCTGCGCTTGCAATCATCCAGCTACCAAAAGGAGGATCTTGAAGAGTATAAGATGGGAGAAGCCTAGTGAGGGGTGGTTGACTCTCAACACTGATGGTTCGGCAACTGGAAGTGGTGGGTTGGCTGGAGGAGGTGGTTTAATTAGAGATGGCAATGGCTCTTGGGTAACAGGGTTTGCAAGGAAGATCGGGACTGCTACCAGTTTCTTGGCGGAACTTTGGGCTCTCCGGGACGGCCTTCGCCTCTGTCTTCAAATTCAAGCACAGGCTGTTTGTATTGAATTAGATGCGAAAGCCGTAGTTGACGCCTTAAACACTCATAGCTGCACTAATACTGTTATCTACTCTATCATGGAAGATTGCAGGCACCTGGTTAATCAAATTCCCCAAACGAGAGTCAGACATGTGTACCGAGAAGCCAATAGATGTGCAGACCTCTTAGCTAAAATAGGCACGGGCCTTCAGAATGATTTTGTAATATTTTCTAATCCTCCTGTGGATCTGCTTTCTATTTTGGAGGATGATGTCTGTGGTGTTTCTGTAAACAGACTTTGTCCGGTTTTGTTGGCTGTTGTTTAGCTTTAATATATTCCTTTTCTACCAAAAAAAAAGATATCAAATACTTAAGGTTCTTTCTCTTCAGCCTTGTTTTCTTTTACTAAAATTTTTTTCCGTGTTTTTTATTGTGTTTTTTTTTTTTTTTCACCATTGTATATGATTAACATGATAAAGCATCGTATTGAGATTATCTAATATATGATTAATATATGTGTTAGATGAAAATGACATTACCACTTTCATTTTTGCGGAGCAATTGGTTATATGATTTTATTCTAAGGTCATAAATTTCATGCCTTTGATTTTTAATAAAGTGAAAATTTGCCGAAAAAATATGAAATAAAGGAAAATAAACGAAAGTCAAATAAATATATTTTTTTTTTAATGTAGAAAAAATAATAGTTGTTATAGCAATTGCAAAAATGATCTTCAGTTGCATCACATTTCTAGGTCTTGGAAGTATTTTGTGTGTCTTGATATTCCTCCTTCAACAAATGACTTTTAAGGATTACAAGAAATTTTATCATTAGTAGACTCTATATTATATTTTAGTTACTCACTAGCAAAAAAATTAACATATTTAGTGGCTTTCTTGGTGAATTTCTATTGTTACTTGATGCTTTTAGTGGCTTTTTACTAACAGATTGTAATCTGAAACACCAATGACTTAAATCATAGTTATTTTGCTAACATCCTATAAACTATTATGTCTTTTTGAGGAGCTGCATTTGTGGCATTCTAACTAATATTCTGGCTTTGTAGTTTCAACTGAATCAAATTATTGAGGAATATTAACAAAATTGCGGGTCGTAGTTATATGGTTGTTACAAATCACAAAAAAATGTTGGCTAGGGTAAAAAATACGAGGAACCTTTGTTTCAACCTATATGCATTGATTCGAAGAATAAGACATACTCTTTCAAGTTTATGTTTTATTTTTGGGTTCTATTACCTTTATGAAATTCTGTGTGGTACTTTATGTTTTTGTTAGTACAATGGGTTAAAAATGTGACAACATAAATGTGCAGAACTTTTGAACATTTGGATTTTTGTCTTAAAACCATGCAAGTTTAATAAGTATTTGAAATTTACAAGAGAAGTGAAATAATTGCTCTTTTTTTTTTTGATAGGTAATCAATGATTTATTTCATAAACAAGACATCATGTTCACGGTGAACACTCGAAACTTAAAACGAGTACAAGTACCTCAAGAAGAGATACGAATAGAAAGAAGAAAAGATTGCTCTTTTTTCCTTTCTACACATTGTATAATGCATTTGATTAATCAAATTTATTATTATTCTCCATTTTATATTTTATTATTATTATTTCTTCCTTCTCTCCGGTTAAGTTGCTTTTTTAGGAAAACATTTAAAGATGAAAAGTAACCCAAAAAAAAAAAAAAATTTGGAAGTGCAATAGAAGTTGCTTTGTAAGGAATATATTTAAAGATAAAACATAATGGATAAATAAAATAAAAAATTCCCGCGCATTGCGCGGGTTAAAAGCTAGTCTATATCTATATATTTATATAAAATCGAAACCTTTGCAGCTCTCACAATTTTCCACTTCAACACAATATAAAAAAAAAAAAAAAAAAACATAAACCAAAAAAAACTTTTCTAAGACTAAAAAAAACCGGCAGTATTAAAAAGAAAAAAAAAAAAAACACCCAAAAATTTCAACTAAAAAAAAAGCAAAAAGCCTAAAACCTGAAAATTTCTTTCTCCCCAGAACCAAAACCCGATTAAAAAAACACTCCCCCTTAAACGCAAATATAGTAAGACAAACTCATTAAACTCCCTCTCTTCTTCTTCATGCAGTCCCATCTCCTCTTCAAACACAATTTCCTCCATGCCTCTCTCTACATACAGGTTCCCCTGCCTCCAATCTTTTTCCCTTCTCTACCTTCAAACCCCTAAACTATAGTCCACGGGCGCCAACCTCCCACTCCTTTAGTGGCAGAAAGTTTTTGATTTTGAGACTTTACCATTAGACCAGATTCTCTCCGCAAACATTACCGGTAAGTTTTTTATTTTGTTCTATAATTTGGGTTGTTAAATATGATTTAGGGTTTCGTTTGAGAGTGTTTCTTTTGAATGATTAGCTTAGATTGATGGGGTTTTATTAATTTCAATTATTGGCCGCGAGAAAATCCATATGGGATTTTAGAGTTGTTATTTTGTTTCATTATAGCCCAATTTAATAGGTGTGTCTCTTTTCTTATATTTGGGTTGCTATTGACGGCCAAAATAATTTTTTGGACTTGGATATGTGACTTTTTGTTAGAATAATACACCTATTGGTATTTGATGCAAGTATCCTAAAGTTTATGTTGGTTGAAACTTGGATTCTTATTGTTGTTAATTGTTCTGCTGATTGGGAGCATTATAATTTTCTTGGTAGGATTGCAAAAATATGTCTTAACTAAATGGAATTCCCTGTGGGATGTAATGATAGTGTTGGGTAGTTGGGGAAACACCACTTTTGAAATTTAAAAAGCTTTAAGCAATATTAACAAAAAAAAAAGGGCTTTAAGCCATGGGTTTTTTGTTTCCCAGCAAGTATTGGTTATTATAGTTTATGATGGAAGCCATGAGATCAAGCTAACTTGAGTTACTCAAAAACAAATTCATAAAACACTCTTAAATTTGATCAAGAGTGTATGTCAACAGATTATGGTTTAAGAGTGTTTGATCATAAAGCACTGTTATGGTCATGGTTTAAGAGTGTTTGATCATGGAGCCATCCCAAGTTAACACTCTTAAGATCATAACGCCATGAGATCAACTGCTATTGATAATGGTGTCAATATATTTTCCATAGTTTGTCAACAGATTAATATTGAGAGATTTTATATTGCCATGGAGACCTACTGATAGAAGATGTTAAATATTATTTAGGTTTTGTTATTTTGGGTTAATTTTTTTAATTTAGTTATTTGGGTTAATGGTTTTAATTAAGGTTGAATGATGAGAAAAGCAGAGCATGATAGAAGACATCTACAACACCAACAAGCAAAAAAGGTGGAGATATAATTGAAAGGGTTTTTTGGTGTTGGTTTGATAGTCTCCCTCAAATGTGTGGGACTCTTTGATGGTGAGCATGCTTAGATTGGGGGATTTTGTGTTGATAAAGGAATTTGGGTTAGGGTATGGTGGCAGACCTATGTGTTTTAGTGTTTTTTTTTTTTTTTTTTTAATAATTTTAGTGTAGTTAATTTTTTCGTTTCAATCTCTTCCAACTCTCTCAGTCTACTCTCTACGCTTTACTCTGTAGTAAGTAGACTTAAGTTACATAGAACACGTCATATTGAATTATAAATATTTATCCATCTAATAATATAGTATTTTTTTTTTATTTCCCCTGTGTATGTTTAATAGTTACACTGTTATGCTTGGAGTTTTAATATCGTTTAACAATTTCTTATTCTTTGATATAGTTTATGTTAAGCTCTTTTGGAAAGTAAAAAATAAAAATTTGATGATTTCTGATGCATTCATTCATCTTATGCATTTAATTGTAGGAAAAGGAAACTGGGTAGCTAATTATTTCAAGAAACAACAAAGGATCCTTGAAGGTTGTTTAGGTATGCTCTCTTCTAAAACACAGCAAATATATGGTTGCTGTTTTAAATCAATATTCTGTTTTTTATTGTTTGATTGAAGGAACATGAGAGAGTTTGAATGTTAATGTTTTGATTAGAAATCAGTGTTTTTTTTTCATTTATTTTTGTAGATAAGTTTTGGTAATCAAATTTGTTTAGAAATCTGTAACTATAAAAAAATTTAATTAGGACTTTATAACCATTATCTTATAAATGGTTTTTGCAATAATGTTTATTCTTTTTTTTTTAAATATATATATTTTCTGTGCACCAAACCAATTCACGGCTGTTCAATTTATAATTCTTTGTACATTTGTGTTGTTCCTTTCCTTGCAACAGATTTAAAACAGCAGATTTCAATGAATACCAAATAGCAACAGATTTAATTCTTTGTACATTCATTTGCTGTTTTAAAGCAGGTTTCAGTCTTAATTTTTGTTCCTCCATTCACTTTTATTTAGATTTAATATTCCTGATTAATTTCTGCTTTTTTATTGCCTTTCTCTTCAATCTTTTCCTTCATTCAAATCAAGGTTAAAGGTATGGTATTTGTTTGCCTCTGTACTAAATTTCTATTTTTTTTTTTTTTTTAGTATAGGGTTAACTATTTGTCTATGTACATCTAATTTCTAAATATTGTGGTGTTCTGTTTACATTTAAAGAACTCATGATCTTGCAGAAATGAGAGAGGGAGTAAAGTGTTAACCCAATCAAAATGATCAAAGGATCAAATGTCTCGATGAGAAACATAAATGTCATGGCTATAGAGTATGTCTTTTAAAAAAAAAAAAATTATTTTCAATATATGTGCTTTTTTTTTTTTTTTTGATAAGCCAATACATGCACTTATATTATATGAACTTACACTGTAACATTGGAAAATATGAACAGAAGAAATGAAATAAAGCTTACACTTTCGGGATCAGTTGCAAATCAAGTTGAGGAGAGCTTCTTTACTGAAAATCCAGGCCCTTTTGTCATAATAGCTACATGTTTGACTGTCAAGACTTTTAAAGGCAAGTTCATTTCTCTTTATAAGTAATTATGCACCCAATCCTTGAAGACAAAAACCATCTTCTGAACTACATGAGAAATCATCCAATTGTTTGAAATACAAAGTATTTTGGCTGAATTATTATGTAAGCATCCAATTAAGAAGTTGTATAACTGGCTGGAAACTTAGATTTAGTTTGTTATTTTCTATTTGATTATTGAATGCCCTGTAGATTTTATAATTTTGAATTTGGTTGGAAATTTTTATTATTATTTGTGAATTTGAAAATTTTGGAGTGGGAGCTGGTATGGGGCCTATAAAGACTTAATTGAAAACAGAAATTTTTTATTATGTTTATCTTTTGCTGGTGAAGAGGGACTGGGGGAGAAAATTTAGGTGTTGAGGCTACTGGAGCTGGGGTTTTTCTCAAACTTTCAAGCCTCTTTGTGAAGATACATAGGTGGGTTTTGGTTAGGATGTCTCTAAATTGTAAGCTCTTCAGCCTTAATGGTAGATTACCAAACTGTTCCAAGCTGAAGGAGGCAAAGGAACCTTTACATGGGCCTAATTCTGTCAGAAAAAGGAGAAGAAAGCTTTTGTTTTTCTTCTGTCTTTTAGTTTCTGTTGTTCTGAAATAACTTTTAGATCAAAGTTGTGGGCTTCTATGTGCAAATTTTGGATTGGATATTAGCTTTAGGATGTTGATTATAATAACAGAATTTTGTATAACTTTATACACATTCTTATGCAGTGACCACATGGCATTTCTTAAAGCTTTTGAAGGATAGAAGGATGCAAACCGTAATGAAAAGAGTCCTGTCATCTTGCAAATGACAGAGAATATGAGAATGCAATTTGTAGATCTATTTAGCATTGGCTTTGTAAACAAATTGATGAGTGCTAATGTAACTTCTTTAAGATTTTCAAAGTTTAAAGCAATTGATTTGCTAAAATCTTATAGTTACTAAAAACTTTCCCGTGCATCGCACGGGTTAGCAACTAGTATATATAAAACCGAAATTTTTGAAACTCCCACAAGTTTTCGTGTTACCACTATTTTTTTTAAAAGATTCTTTTTATTTTATTTATTTAAGTTTAATTTTGTTTTAAGAGAATAACCCGACTATTCTATATCTCTCCTGACTCCCCTCCTAATGCAGAAGAACTCACTCTCTCATTAAATCTCTAACCCTCCCCCAAATCCTTAATCTCACGCATGCAATCTCTTCCATTTTAAAAAAAAAATCCTAACGCTAATGCAGAAAGAGACCTAATGCAAAAGCACTTCCTTTCTCACTCTAAATCTCTAACCTCTATGGGTTATGGTGTTCCTGCTACAACGTTTTCAAATATATTGATTCGACTGGCTCAATATATTACAAGAATGGTCAGGATCGATAGCTCTCATGGACTGGCTCGACCTTGAACAAACATGAGACATAACGCCGAAATCTGATCCAACATGAACGGTGCAGAGCCAAAGAGGAGTAGAAGGGGCGATGGTTGTTGTGAACCTTTGCCACAGTTCGTTGGTGCGAAGAAGGGGCTGGGGCTGTCTCTCTCGAAGCCGAGGAGAAGCCAAAGCGAAAGCGAAAGTGATGATTGTTCTGAATTATTGTCACAGTCCCAAGGTAAGTTTAATTTATTAGCAAATTTGTAATTAAGCATATTCAGATCAGGAATCTCTGTTTTGTTTTTTCTTTATATATTAATTAGAAAGAATACAGAAATTAAGCATATTCAGATCAGGGTTGGGTTTTTTGCTTTGTTGTGCAGACAATAATATACATCTAAATCCATGTAAAAGGTAGAACACACAAAGGCTGACGTATTAGAGGGCTTTAATCTCTGTTCTCTCTCTCTTTTTCTTTTTTTCTTTTTTTGCAGATCAAGCATAGATCATTTCATTACCTTTCAATCCAGCAATTCAATATGCAAGGTATTTGATGAGGATAATTTTTCCGTTTTCATCCTCTTTTTACTATTCTGGATTAAAATGATAAAGAAAAAAAAAAAATATTATGCTTTGAGCCATATTGTAAATAGAAGGTGAAACATATCCTTTTAATCTGGAGTATGTACATGAAATCTTTTAACTTCATAACCAAACTTACCTGTTTATTTGCGCAGGCCTTGAGAGAAAAAACAACCCTTGGTTATATTGAAGCTGGTGTTGCTGCAACAAGGTACTCTCTTTTCTTTTTAAAATTCTCTCTTTTATAGTCTTTTGGAAGTTTTGCAATGATTCATGACTATTGTCCTACTATTTTAAAGTAGAGTAAAAGATCATTCTCATTGATGTCCACTTTCATTAAGTGTTGTTTCTCTTACACGTACACAAGCTGTTTGATGAAATTCCTAAGTAATTTTTAGTTGTTGTTCTAGAAGTCATGATACATGGAAAGTGGTAAGGAGGAAGATAAGTAGGGAATGTGATGCTGTGTTGTTGATTTAATCAGGGTGAGATGTTTTGTTGGCCTTATTTTATCAATGTCATATGTTTGATATTGGATTGGTATTGATGGTGAGATTTTGATATGATTCCCTTTGAGAAGTAGGTTTGATTTTTTTTAATGATTTATTTCAAGGTGGGTTTGTGCATTAAGAATAGAGTTTGTTACCCTTAATAACTTCAAAGGAATCAAAGCTTTTAGAAAGTTTTATTGGCATTGATGGTGAGATAGGTTTATATAGTAGAAAACAACATTTAGATAGTTTTGGTAATAGTTGATAGTATTGTACAAATGTTCTTTGTTTTTGGCTGCACTATTGTAACAATGATTTACCATATTGATTATTAGTCTGACTGGTGTCACTTTGGAGCTTTAGGGGCTTCTGTTGGACTGCTATTGCTGTGGACTAGAAGAGTAGTAAAGAAAGTTGATGGGCTTGTGGCAAATTATTCAGTTTATGTAAGTTCAGATGTGTGGATGATCAATACAAGTCGGTGTTTCAGGTGTCTTTCGTCCCAATTCTGAGCATGACAGATACTTTTCTGGTGTCTATCACTATGGGGTTTGGTGGAGTCTTGGAAGAGATTTTGATATGATTCCCATTAAGAAGTAGGTTTGATTTTTTTAATGATTTATTTCATGGTGGGTTTGTGCGTTAAGATTAGAGTTTGTTACCCTTATTAACTTCAAATGAATCAAAGCTTTTAGAGAGTTTGATTATTTTACTTTGAATGACGATTCCCTTATAGCAGCTAAATCCAAAATAATAATAATTTATGATGGAAGCCACGAGATCAAGCTAACTTCAGTTACTCTAAAACAAGTTCATAAAACCCTATTAAATTTGATCAAGATTGTATGTCAATTGTTTACAAAGTGAAACGACTATTGATAATGGTTTCAATATATTTTCCATAGTTTGTCAACATATTAATATTGATAGATTTTATATTGCCATGGAGACCTGCTGACAGAACATGGTAACATACTTGCTTAAAAATTAAATAAATAAAAAAGTCAATATGTAAATCTTCTGCAAAACAATTAAAGACTTCTTAAATGAACATTTATAATTATGTGTGAAAAAGCTCCACATGCGAGGCTGTAATAACACTAGCATATATATTGTTTGAACGGGGCTCTCTTGATTTGCCAACATATTGTGACATTGGAAAATTTGAATAGAGAAAATGGAAGTAAAGCTTACATTTTGGGGATCAATTATAAATCAAGTTTATCTTTGTTTTGGATTCACATTTTTAATTAGTTTTCTACAAGTTTATCCATAACTTCATTTGGAAATCCCGTTTTTTATTTAGTTCACGACTTCCTGCAATGCTGTTCTGTGATATAGTTCTTAATGCAACTGTTTAAATTCGTGGTTTTCTTTGTGACGAGTTTAAATTCCATTTTAGTAGATAATCTAAAGAAGTCCTAAAATTTTTAAGTGCTTTGTTGTTATAATCATTATTATCTTATTATACATTGTAGTCTTTTCTAAATGGTTGGAAAGAATGAAAATTGAAAGAAAAGCTTGATTTACAACAATATGACTTGTTGCACGTCAGTAATTATGTTAAGGAACATCTGTAGATGATTTTCAATTGTATAGGTTGGCGATTCTTTCTTCTAGACATGATAATATATAGTTTCTGTATCTGTAGCTCAAAATTTTGATTTTGTTCAACAGGGCAAATAGGTTATGCTATTGTTCCTATGATTGCAAGGGGAATCATGCTAGGTCCTGATAAGCCTGTGATTCTGCACTTGCTTGATATTGAACAGGCAGCTGAATCCTTGAATGGGATAAGAATGGAAATGACTGATGCTGCCTTTCCTCTTCTGAAAGGTATGTCCCTTAGCTTAAGAGCTAATTCCAGGTAGGTAGAATTATTCTCTTCCCTCAGGTTTCTTCACTCATGTCATGAATATGGTTCAATAGGTGTGGTTGCTACCACAGACGTTGAAGCGTGTAAAGATGTCAATATTGCCGTTATGCTTGGTGGATACCCACGGAAGGAAATTATGTTAAGGAAGGATATGTTGTCTACAAATGTGTCTATTTACAAGGCTCAAGCTTTGGCTTTGGAGGAGCATGATGCTGCAGACTGTAAGGTGACCATATAAATGCACTTGGAGGACCTGAGTTTAAATCCACAATGAACTTTTTTTTATTTTTATTTTTTATTTAATCTCCATGTACAAATTTCTATAGTAGAAATTATTGGTTTGGTTTAATTTTTGGGTTGGGTTTCTGTGAGCTTGGTTTGGTGTTGTACGGTTGTACCACTTGGTATGTTTGTTTTTCCCCTCTTACGTATTGCTATTTAAATCCACAAAGAACTTTTTTTTTCTATCTCCATGTGAGAATTTCTATAGTAAGAATTATTTGTTTGTTTTAATTTTTGGGTTGGGTCTCTGTGAATTTTTTTTTTCTTTTTATCTTCATGTGTCGTTCACTGGGTGTTTGATTAAATGCTTGAGAGACATATAGCTACTGTTCTGATGGTTTAACCAATGAAGCCTAAAACTGGCTGCACGCATCAGTGAAGATACAAATTGCAAATAATTTCAATGCTGTAATTGTCAAATATGAAAAACTTTCTTTATAGTAATTTTCAAATACGTTGGCTTCAAATTTTTATTTACTACAAAGACTTATTTGCTTCCCTACCACAAAAGAAAATATGCAACTATCACTTATTTGCTTCCCTGCCACACCATTACTTCATCAAGCTGATATCGAGTTCTTATCATAATTTTCATGCCTACATCCACCATTGGAGTTCCTCATCATGCAAGGTGGAGTTCTACTTCTCCCCCCACCCCCAAGGAGTTTTGGGCTAGTGATCTCCCCATCATAAGATATGATCGCAGCCGACATAACGAGAAAGTTTACTATTAAATTGATTTTTTTTTTTTTTTTGTTTATATATAGGATTATATATTATAAATTTATTTTCAATAGATGGGCCTTAGTATTTGATATTTTTTCACAGGTCTAACTCCTTTTATGGTACAAAAAGCTTTGTCTAGCTTAATTGCATTTTGTGTTTTTAACTCTGTTTGAATTAGAGTTCTTTGCATCATAATTGTGTTGGTTTGGTTAAATTCTCATGATACAAATCAGATTGAAGACTGAAGAATGTAATGTATGTAACTACTTTGAGAGGCATGACATTGAATTCACACCAACGAGAAAAAAGTGTAATTACTAGACTATTGGACACTAGTTGAAGGCTAAAGAATGAAGTTGCAATGCATAAGAGAATCTCTAAGTGGCTTTGGTGATTATTAGTGGTTTCTTAAATCAATAGTGGGATTGTAATAGCCTTTTGTATGGGGTCCAAGTGTTAACGTTGAAAGTCATCTTTATTTGCCGTGACTATATATGTAGGAGTACTAAAAAAACAAAGGGTTTGTAATGTAATATATCTATATGTGAAAATTAGATGTAATGTAATATAAAAAATGTTCACAACTATGTAATGTTCAACTTATGAAACTAATGCTAGTATTTTTTCTCAAGTTTAGTAATTATCTGTTGCCATGCTCAGATTTGTATTTTCCTTTAAAAAAGAGCTTTTGGAACTTTTTGGAGCCAAATATCCTTGGATTTTATAGTTCAAATTGCCCTATGATTGTTAAGATGCAATTTACCACATCTCCCTTTTTCCATCTTATTATTTAGTGCTCTGCCAAAACTCAGTACCGATGGAAGTAATGTCTCTAAGCACCAAGGCCTGTGATCTCTTGAAAAGCTTTTCTCCAGTTTGAATGTTTCAATAAAATTGCACCACAGCATTGTCCACTTGTCACATTTCCATTTGTAATTCTTTAATTCATTCAATATATATTGGTCCATTCCAGATGTTGTTTCTTGAAGGAACTAATTGAAACTAACCATTTAATTTAGGGCGAGGTAGGAAAAATACTGGCAGGAAAGGCTGTAGATTCATTTATGTGATTTTATTGTAATTGTCATAGCTTTCAAGATGACCAAAGAAATGTCACCCTAACAGAGACGTGCATTCTAACTACGTATAAGTTTAAAAGCATATAAGTTTAAACAAAGACGTGCATTCTAACTGCATATATGGTGTAATAAATCAAAAGCAAGCTGCCATGAATGAATCAATAACCACCAAAAAATGATTGTGTCCCAATCTACCATGAATTGAACTTTATGCAATAACTCTAAGGATCTCAATATGCCATGAACTGAAATATCAAATGAGTGTTTACAAATAATATATTGTTTGCCAAAAAATAACACTCAATGAATCAATAATTACACTTTTCCAGAAATATTGAAAAACAAAAGTATACCGGTTCCATCAGTATTTTTAAAAGGCCATGTATCACTAAACAAAATATTGAACTAAAAAATTATTTATCTTCTTGCTGCCACTAGGCCTTAGCCTTTCCCTTATCATTCTTGCTTCCACTAGTGTTGTCCTTTGTACGACTTTGACTTGATTATTGATTACCTATATTTGATTGCTGAGTACCCTATAAAAAGCCAAAAAGGCTGAAAAAGTTCAACAAAGTAGTACTTGAAATTTACTGATTATTTTTTGCTCCCTTTAGCTCCAGATGTAGGTGATTGTCCTGATTGCCCTTTCTTTTTCTTTTTATAAGCCTTCTTGTTGGGGTTATCAGGAGCTTTACAAGTTCTTTGATTATGGCTTCATTGGAAACAATTTCCACATTTCATGGCAGTTCCTTTCTTGCTTACCCTAAATGCATTAATAGGTTCTCCTGCCTCCCTCTTTCTTACCTTCTTATGCTTGCCTACTTTCTTTGTAAATTTTAGGGGCTTGATTGGATCATAGGGTGTTTTTGGCCACTGTTCATGGCTTGGAAGTGGGCTTACCATCCATTGGTAACAACTTAGGAATGTCTTCTTATTGTAAGCAATGTCTACATAAGTCTCAAGTTGCTTTCCATGCTCAATTATTACACAGCAGCATGAAAACATGGGATTCCACTCAATCCCCATCTCCCACAACCACAAGTTCTCTCATTCAAGTCCACCACATATCTTCCACCATAAATATACTCCACCTCATATTTGAACTCTCCATTCCAACGAGAAATGCAATGTCCAACCTCGCTTTTTATCCTCTCAAGTTTCTTATGGATTCTTGGACAAACCCTCCCTTCATACCTTTTCATATGATCTCTTTTGGTTTGCAACCTTTGCATCAACATAACTCTTATGATCTCCATCATTGTCAACACTGGTTTATCCCTAGCCTCCAAAATCCAGCATTGAAAGACTCTGCTATATTGTTTACTAGAGTGTCACTCTTGCTTCTTGGATTAAAAGCATGCCTGCTCCATGTTCTCACATCTAACTTCACAAGCCACTCATATGCCTTCACATCTAGCTTCTTCAACTCATCCATGTGGAAGTCAAAAAAATTCTTTGTTGCTACCCTAGCAGCACTCCACATTGCATCTTTGAGTACCTTCCTAGGAAAATCCTTCTTGTAATTTGCATGTAAATGCCTAACACAAAATCTGTGCTTTGCATTAGGCATCAAATCCTTAAAGGTATCTACTAATCCCTGCCATAAAAAATACACAAATATACATTAGTAATTCTTATTCAGGTTATAGATCATGATATTTTTAAAAAATAAATAAATAATTCACATGCACATTAATTGTTTCTTGCCTTCTGTCGGTCTAAGATAAAGGCCCATCCATTCTCATCCACATATCTGATGTCATCCAACAGACATTGTAGAAACCAAGTCCAAGAGCTTTTATTCTCAATTTCAACGATAGCATAAGCGATTGGGACGATATTATCATTCCCATCCTTCCCTACAGCAACTAGCAACTGTTCCCCTGTTGTCCCCTTCAAATGACAACCATTTATCCCAATAAGTGGCCTACAACTTGCTAAGAATCCCCTTTTGCAAGCATCAAGACAAACATACATTCTCTCAAACACATTATTCGCAGTTTGTATCTTCATTGTGCTACCTACATTCCACTTCCTAATTGCAGCTGCATAGTCCCAAAGTCTCTCTTACTGCTTCTCCTCAGCACCATGTATCATCTTAAAGGCCATTCTCTTAGCCTTATAACATTGGTCCAAAGTCACATCAACTTCATGGTCCCTAAACACTTCACCCTTCAATGCATTTGTTGTCCAAGTATGATCATCTCTAAAGAATGGCAAATATTTATTGGCTAGCCACCTTGAAGAAATCTTACTATTCTTATGATCCTTGCCACACGGTATGTATGCTTTTAAAACTTTTGATTTGAAAGACATCTCCCATTTGTGTTTGGGATGCATGTATCTTCCAACCACATTTTTTTTATACATATAGCTATCACTCTCCACTTATCATTGTGCTTATTCTCAAAATCATGTTTTTCTTTAACATACCACTCCTTTAGTGCCTCCTTGAAGACTACATGTGATGCAAATTTCTGATCCTTCACTAGTTGTACATTCTCCATGCCAATGCGTTGGTTAAACTCGGGGAACCTAGGCCTTGAATTCCCTTCTTCATCAGATGACCCTTCTGCACTCCTCAACTCATCACTGTCCCCATGGTCTGAGTGTCCTTCACCATTCCAAACTCCCTCAAGCTGCTTGCCCCCAATTGCTCTATTGATTCCATCATCCTCCATACCAAAATCTTCATTTATATCATCATCAGATTCAGAAAAATCACTCAAATTGTAATCTTTGTCATCCTCCACATCAATTGGAACATTAGAAATTTCAAATTGGCCATCAGCCTCAATAGAATCATATTGGGATTGAGGGGCTTGTACATTTGGCATAAAAGATGAATTTCCAAGGAGTGACAGTGGACATTCATTCATCTAGGGTTACTGGCTCCTTCTCAGTCTGGATACCAAAAATAGGCTTTGGTACAGTTAAAGTGTCTCCATATATAGTAATTATGGCTCCTTCATGTGGAAACCGAACCTTTTGGTATAGGGATATGAAGGTACGACCTCTGTATCATGATTCCATGGTCACTCAAGAAGCATGTTGAAGCATAAAGCATGTTGAAGCATAAAGGTATGGGTCCTATGGTGAGCCCCAGTGTCATTGTCCCCAAAATCTCCCTTCTGCTGTTGTCATATGCTCTCACATGCTGATCAGATGACACAAAATCTTCAATACTCAAGCCTAGACAACTTGTGGTTTTTAAAGGACACACATTTAGAGCACTTCCATCATCAATTAAGACCATTGGTATTCAGAGCACAAAACCTTCTGCTGTTGTCATATGCTCTCACATACTGATCATGTTTTTACTGCCAATTTCTGAAAATTAAGGTTTTATCAAAACAAAGGACTGTCCTTGGACAGGTGTTGTGGGGTGCCTAACACCTTCCCCACACGTAACCAAACTTCTGGACCTAAGAATCAAGATTTTTTGCCATCCACATTAGATTAGGAAAAATGCCATTTTTCTTAACCTAGGATTGGAAATAAAATCAACTTGAAACAGGTGACCAATCACACCTTAGAAAAACCCAATGATTGGTGGCGACTCCACTTACCTTTGGTAATCCCTTAAAATTTGGCTTAGATTCCTGCTGTAACGCTAAAGGTAGACCTACCTTCCTCCACCGAGAGAGAGAGCACCTAAAGCTCCGCGCGAAGCACACAGCGCACACCATATTTTGAGAGGGGCCTCTAATGGGGCCCTGCACGCACGGGAGCTATCACCACGGCGGGTGGTCGAACGAAGGCCCACGACGACGGCGGCGGTTTTTCCACCTCGTTCTGATTGAGGCTGGGCGTCGACAGACTGGCGACTCCACTGGGGATCGACGAGGGTTTAGCATTTAGAGCTTTAGATAAAACCATAATCTTTGGACATTGACTTTCAAAAACACAGAAATTGGCATTGGCCTCCGAGGCTTTCATTTTGAAAAAGGCTTCTACTATATCCTAGTAGACTATTTTCAAAAGAGCAAAAATCTTTTTCCAAATGGGAGGCTTTGAGATATTTTCACACGAGGCTTTTACCGCTTTCCCCACATGCTTTACCGCTTTCCTCACATGCTTTACAACTTTCTTTCACATGCAAACATAGGGTAGCAAAATTTAATTTCCGCTACACCTTTATCCACATTCATATATATATATATTTGCTGTGTTTGGAAAAGTCTTTCCTTTTCATTAAGGATTGCATGACATATACACCCTTTTTGAGCCAAACCCGGGCTCCGCACTGCTGGCGTAGTCACATCTCTTTGGGGATTTCATCACCCCATCTGTAGATGCCCAGACACAAACATCGGCAATGTTACCCATAGTTAGATTCGGGGCTGCTGTTGTAGGCACTTCTGGGTCCATGGGTGGATAGGAATTGCTAAAAAGACCCCCTCGATCCGTCCTGCCCCACAACTTCCATGAAGGGAGGGGTATGGTGATTGAGTAGCCTAGGACAGGAACAACCTACCAGTTAAGACTTTGCATACAGTTAGTCTAGTTATGTTAAACCCGTGAGGACTAGATCAAGCCCAGAGCCCATCAAGACTAGGTGAAACCCAAAGAGTGAACATCCAAGCCTAGGAAAGGATACCCTTATAGGGCTAGAGGTCTGGAGAAAGTGTCTTGTAACAGGTGCGCCCTTTTTGCTTGCGCCAATGAAATTGTGCTCTACTCCAGGTTCTTTCTATCCTGCTTGCACATCATCCATGATTAAACCCCTAGGAAAAGCAACCCCGTTGCTTGTACATGCTAGATCATATCCTATCCCTAAGGGTTTACAACCTTACAAGGGCACTCACGCATACACTAATTGGTTCCGTCACCTAATTGTGCAATGATAAAATTTGTGGCAAGTAACTGAAACTCTGTTCAGGAGGAAATGCCGCCAAAAAGATGTCAAGAAATTCCAAAGCATTAAGAGTTCAAGAGCTCTCCTAGAAAAGATCCAAAAAGATTGCCCAGAAGCTTAAATCATCAAAGAGATCACAAGATGTCAAAGTGGCCAAGAGGGTCCCAGAGATCCATGCTATCCAAATTGCTAAGGGATCTAAATCGCCAAGATGTCAAAGTTGCTAAAAGGTCCTAGATGTCAAGAATCCAAGGGCTCCCCCCCAAGAGATCCAAAGGTCCAAGAGATCTATGTTGTCCAAGTTACCAAGAGATCCAAGTGTCCAAGAGCTTCCCCGAGAAATCCACATTATCAGAAGCTGAGTTCTTTCTCGCAACTGCATTTCTTGTGTTGTAAAAGGCCCATCATTGGAGTCGATAAACCCAGTGTTGTCAAAGCAAATTTTGTACAAGCATGGTCCTTCCTACATTGTTGAGCATATCATGTAAGTTTCGGTTACTTGCCAATCTTG
Source organism: Quercus tomentella (assembly GCA_028535165.1). Lineage (NCBI taxonomy): Eukaryota > Viridiplantae > Streptophyta > Magnoliopsida > Fagales > Fagaceae > Quercus > Quercus tomentella. The sequence continues at coordinate 54,761,377 of JAPQVY010000133.1, read as the reverse complement.
TGCAATAATCTTGCATCATAGTAGAAAAACACCATGATAAATACCCGACCAAGGGTGCAAAGCCAAATTTTTCTGAAATGGTAGGTGCATGTTAAATAGCAAAGACACAAACTAGCTTGATTTTCGTGTTGTGTTTCCACATTGTCAAATGCACCCAGTTTCTTCCGCATCACATTCTTTCTCAGGATCAAAAGATTGCTAAAAAGAAACAGGCTAAGCTATTGCCACGCCTCCCATTGTCACTAGGTCTCGAGCAATAGAGATGCCCCTTTCTTAATCGGCACCCCAGAAGAAGCGCCAACGATGAGGTCACATCCTGACCAAGTGTCACGACCCAAATCCATGGAACATGAATTTAGATACATGACTAACTTGCTAATCTTACATGACTTATCAAGCATAATTAATCCAAAATAATTCAATACTCCAAAGAAACAGTACTTTTAAAAAATCTCTTACAAAAATCTGAACTCCACAAATGGAAAATTAATCTCCACCATAACAAAAACATGAATTACAAATTAAGGGTAACTAAAATCCTTTAAGGCTTCAAGTAATACTAACGTTGCCTAAAACTCCCACGCTCTACCTTGCACCTTACGAAGAAATCCAAAGGTTCTGTTCCCCCAACTAAACTTTAATCTGAAAATTGTAATTGATGGGGTGAGCCACACATCCAGTAGGCAATTATCCACAATATACAACAGAATAGAGTCAAGCAAAGCATGAGTTTGATTTCACAATTTCACTCAAAATATTCGATATAGTTTTCCAAACATATAAAGAACCACTAAACACATATATATAATCAAATCTTAAAGTTATTCGAAAACATATACAGATAATTGATTAGAGTACAGTGTCACATATACACATCACATATTCTCACATACAATCCTGTGAGCGGATACCAACATCTAACCCCTGTTGGTGAGGGATCAACACATATTCTCACATACAATCCTGTGAGCGGATTTACACACATATCTGATATATCTGATCAATTCTAAAAAAAAACACTTATTTTAAGTCACATATCACAAAGCAAAGTTTATACAAAATAAAATAATTTACTTGATATTAACAATTTCTTTTCAAATACAGAGGCATATCAAAGATCACAATATTGAATAGAATATAAATCAAGGGATGCTTGACTCTCTTGGGAAACGAATAGCGACTAAGGAGTTTATGTAAATATATTACAATTCTTGAGTAAATATGAAAATGAAATTTGCTAAAAGAAACATTTTAAATACCATTTGGAGAATAGGAATATAACCTTGAAATCACTTGGTTTTAACAAATTTAAAGAACAAACACCATTTTGGAAACTTACATTGAAACTCAATTATTTTCTAAAAAGAGTTTAGTTTAGAAATCATCTTTAAAATGAGATTTGGACATTCAAAACGTTATTTAAAATTCGAAGTATCTCTTTAAAACATTGTCTAAAAGTCGAAGTTTCTCTTTCAATGATATAAAAATAATGCTTTCGATAAACTTTAGAAAACGTAAGCTTTAGAAACATAACTTTTGAAAACTTTTGACTTCTAAGAACCTAAAGAATAAAACTTGTGCATATTATGCATAATTACTTACCTCTCTTGCTAATACTTCTGAACACAGCTGAACACTTTAATCTTCCGTAAGCTCTAAACAAAAGAATGCTTTAATCAGTAAGCATGAAATCTAATCCTTACAAACCTTTTCTTTCCTACTATCCTACAAAAAAATCAGGTATGAAAACTACTTTCGTATATACCATTGAATTAAGCAATTTAATTATTCCTTATCAAAGTCCCACCGCAACAATATTTCCCCAAAACTAATTTGTACTAAAGGAGTTCAAACAAATTTCTATAACCACAATTGATATTCTAGGCCAATAATGCTTCCTTGCATTGGGTCAAATCTCATATTACCATTAGAGAAGCAGTAGCCGAAATATTCTAGACCTTAGATTTAACATTCCCATTGAAAGTGTAAGGATATAGAGCCACCTTTAAAATTAAAAGTTAAAATCTTGAAGTCTGTAGGCAACTTAATGAGATCATGTACTGACTATTAAAGATTTAATCATATATATATATATATATATATATATATATATATATATATATATATATATATATATATATATCATGCTTTGTTAGACCCAAGGTCCTCGATTTCAACAGGTAACCAATATTAATTACAAAACTACCATAAACTTAGGAGTATAACAATCGGATCTCTTCGTGAATAACGCCTATATATATATATATATATATATATATATATATATAACCTTCGTTCATGAATACATGGTGCGGCAAGCTTTGGATTTAATATATCTATCCTAATGAAAACGTAAAAAGCCATCTACATGAATTGAGATTTAAAACCATGACTTTTGTTCTTGAATACAAACCGTAGGCAACTAACTTAGTAATGTAAATCGTATTCTAGGAAAATACCCCTTTTAACAATCTACACACCACTAACATTTCCATGATAAAATTCTAAACCTTTAATTCTTTGTTTCAAACAGTGAGAAAATCATACCTGGAACAATTGGTTGCCTCTTCAAATGTATCTCTTCTAAACTCCAAGGAAAAACCTCTTAGCCTCTTTGATAAAACCCTTTCCCTAAAAACCCTAGTTTATCTTTTCCTCCATCTTATATTTTAACACATAAGAGATGTGGGCTTGGTGGGGTAGTGGGCTGGAGTTTAAAACCCACTTGAACTTATCCCTTTATTTTGCAAGAAACCCATAAAACATCTTCCTCTTTTCCCTTTTTATTTATTTATTTTAATTGCCTCACTAAATCGTGTACACTAAAACTTTAATTATCTCACCTATTTGTAGCACCACAAAATTGTCTACTCCCATCTTATTGTGCACACACATATCGTACATCAACTCTTTATTAAAATTGACAAGGTATAGTGATAATCACAAAAACAAAATTGGGGTATTACACCAAGTCTCCAGAAAATCTTGCGCATAAGTCACCCAACCACCCCAGGAGGCATGCCACTCTGCGAACCCTGTCTTGCTGCTTATGGCAGCAAATACAATACCAGCAGTAAGGGATAGGCACCTGTTGACAGTAGGAGCAGAAAGAGTACTGGGATTGGGAACTCTCTCAATCTTGCCAGAAACAACATAATCAACAAAAGATTTCTGTACTCTTCTCCAATAGCCGGCAAAACCACTGGAAGCAAAAACTCCTCTCTGGGAGTTAGGTACTACAAACTGAGGGCTTCTCCGCAACCAATAGGAGAAGGCCTAAAGCCTCAAGAATGGGTCCAGAGAAGGGAGAGAAAGTACTATATCCTTGAAAACTAGAGGGATGTCCTGGTTGAAACCAAATTGCCGGAGTACCTAGTGTACTGAGTAATGCGTGTACTTGGGGCCAGTTGAAGAGGGCACCGAAAGCCAGGAAGGACTAACACAAGCTAAGTAGGCCAAACTGCCTTCATCACCACGGCGTAGATCAAATGTATTCCCTGGAGAAGTGAGGAAAGAAGCTAACACAGAGTCACAAGCAAACCAGGGGCTGAACTCCCGGGGAGAGCGCCAGCTTAAGTGCCCTGCTTGGTCAAAAAGCTCAACCAGATTAAGACTACCACCTTTCAGACTGGCCCAATGAAAAATAATTGGATGACTATCAGTCGAACTACCACACAGACCTTTAATAACATCAAGGGACCCCTAGAACTTATCCTTTACAAACTTCAAATTTCTATGAAAGTTCAAATAGTGTATAAAACACCCTTGAACGTTTAGACCCCCAAAAACAAATTAACCAATTCAAGCTTTATGACAAACAACTAGTGTGCGGAAAATGAACACAAGCTATAAACAGAATTGGTAAACAATCTAAGCCAATTAAAATCACATCCACAGCAGAAAATAAAAGGCAAAGATTAAGGGAAGAGAGATGCAAACACAAGGACAACACACGATGTGTTATCGAAGAGGAAACCGAAGCCCTCGGCGTAAAACCTCTCCGCCGCCCTCCAAGCGGTCAATAATCCACTAGAAAATGTAGTTGGGATACATGAACAGCAATAGACCCTCCAAGCCTAATCTACTCGATGTACCTAAGCCCTCTTATAGTTTCTTGCTCCAACGAGGTTGCGCCGAACCTATTTCTTTTCTAGCTTCCCGGATTTCGCTACTTGACCATAGCATTCAATAGGTATGACAATGAGAGAGGGAATGAGAAGAGACTACAAAGATTTCTCTCTAAGAATTAGTAGCTCTCTCTAATTGGGTGGGTGTTTTGAAGAAACCACTCTTAGGGTTCTTCTTTCTGAATAGCCACACATATTTTGTGGGAATGAGGGGTATTTATACTGGTGTGAGAATGGAATGCAAAGAGTCAATTTTTCCAAAAACAGGGCTGACTGGCGACTTGACCTCGCGACTTGACTGAGTCACGAGTTCAAGCCGCGAGCAAACTAAATGGCCAGTCTGGATTTTTATCCTGTAGTGCTCCAGCTGGCATGACTGTTCAGCTCCCCTGCATGCTCTGCGCGTGTGCAACTTTTAGCGGCTTGCAAGCCGCGAGCCTTCCACGAGATCCAGCCGTGAGTCCCTGCTTCACTTGCACACTCTTGAGCAATCTTCACTCTATCTCACTCACTACCCTTACAACAAGCCTACCTAAATACAGGGTTTCTAAATGCTGTATTACAAGCAAATTTGTCACGGAATAAAGCCAACACATGGTTGATTAAATTCAACCTTACATTCTACACTTTGCTAAATTAACTGAAGAACGGTCCCACATGAATACTTGAAGAATGGCACAGTGGAGGGATGAGGTGATCGTGTAGCAAGAGTCACCTTTAACTTCGTCTCCATGGAGCTGATCCAGTTGAGAATAAACATGGCCCAAAAACATGGGGGCTAGAGGGTATTGAGCACCTCGGGCCAACCTGATTGCCAATGGGAAGAAAACGGACTTAACCCCGTACCCGAGGAACTCACTAAACAAGAATTTACTAAACCAAAGCGCTAGGAACCCAGCTCGCTTGACTTCCTTGTCTTTTTCTCACGAAAGATTCATAACCCATTTACCCATCATGGCCGGTTTCCCACCAGGAGAAGCGGTATGCCCACCAAAATGGCTAAATAATTTATCTTCAACCCTAAGATCCTCATCGGAAAGACTGATATCAAAGGGGTTCTCATCTCCAAACACCGGGAGGAGGAAGTTGTTCACCACATCCTCCAAGGTGATCGTAAGCTCTCCAACATAAAAGAAGAAAGTATGAAGAGAGGGGCACCAGTGACGTACCAGATGCTTGAGGCCCTTAGCATCTCGGAAACCTTCAAGGTTCCTAGAAATCGCCACTGCCTTCAAGATCCCGGCACGCTCCAGACGACCCACGAACTCCTCATCCGAAAGTTCCCTATCCATCCAGATGGGCCAACCCAGAAGATAGGGACTGCCTCTCGAAGTCCTCGCCTGATCTAGAGATCTAAAATCTCTCTTGGGTTTGGGACCTGAGTGGAACTGGCAAAACCTGCCTGACCGGAGAATACCCAGGCGTGAGGGGATAGAGGGACCTCACTGTGGGACACCTGAGGAAAGAATAGACTGGGGGTGTACCAGGGGTCCCGCAAAGGAAAGGCTGGGTGCTCTGTGACCCCATACGACTCACCCTGCGCAGAACCAAAGGAACTCTCGCCCTTAGAGGGGCTGGGAGTACGCTCCCTCCTTTTGCATGAGGAAGAGGAAGCCATCAGAGTAGTAAATGTTGGGGAATAAGCAAGTCGAAGGAATAAGGAACACAGAAAAGGAAAGCAAAGAAACCAAATTGACAGTGAGGGAGAAGATAAGCTTAGAATTAAAGGCTCAGGGAAGTAAAAGGAGAATATGAATTGATTGCAATAATAGCGCAAAGAGCAGTTAGAGAAGACGATGTATGGAAAGGCGCATCAGTTGCCAAAATTTAATTTTTTTAGAAGAAAGTTACTGGCTGTTATTAATGAGAGTTACGGGGAACGTGAAAAGAGGGTGGGGGAAGTTTTACTCCAAAATCAACTGCCACGTCCCGTGCAAAGGGGGGAAGTTACAAAAGAAAGAAGCGCAACATGCAAAGAAGGCCGGGATACCCAAAATGACAACAGGGAGTCAGGATCCTGAAGGAAGAAAAGGGGAACCTCAAGAAGAAAATTAAGATAGTGAAGGAAGAAGTCCCACAGAAGCTAAAACTCTAAATTACTCACGTGTGGGCTGCAGGCAATCCACGAGCTTGGGGGGATAAATGTTGAGGTCCAAAAAATCATGACACCAAGGCCCAAAGAAATAGCGCAATGGGCCAACCCCATGACAAGTAATCATAAAAGGGATGAATTCACCACAAAGAAAAGAAGATGGTAAGTCCAAAAGATTTGAAGCCCAAAATCCACGAAAGGAAAAACTTAACCTGCCAGGATCAAGGATTCGAGGGGAGTCCAGCAGAAAAGGCTGGGCCGGGATCCCCAGAGGCTACCAAAGGCTCGGGGTCCCTGGGACGCATAGCACAGCCGAGGTAGGACTGAGATAGCTCAAAGGAAGTACCAAAAAGGCACAAGGAACGAAGGACAGATACGTCTTTTTTGAGCACCCAGTGATACAACAAAGAATCAGAAGGCATAAAGTAAACCATTCGTGAACAAAGGGGGGATAATTTAGGCAACCCATAATGAAGAACTATAAAGAGGAAGTGGCTGGAAAACCTTCAACCCAGCAGAGAAGGATTCCGACCACTTGGGAAAAATGACAAGAAAAGGGACAGCCAAAAGCTGAAAAGGTAAGGAGCCAAAAGTTGAGGTCAGCTACCTAAGGGCACCTCGGAATGGAAAGTCAGCAAGGGACTTTCAGGGAGACAACACCAAAAGGAGAAAATTATGAGGAATAAGGAAAGGACCAGCCTTTTGAGTAACTGGCACAGCACGACCTCTGGTACCTAGGGGAGTGAAAGAGAGAAATTGGTGGTACCCGGAACCCTACCAAGACACCATAAAAGGGGAAGACAGCCAACATTGAAGGAGGAATTCAATAGTAGTGAATCATAACAGAATCATTGAGAAAACTCTGTCAAAACTTAGAGAGAGTAGTAAAAGAAAGAGAAATACTCCTCGGTATCCTGACACAGCCACTATAGAACATACTCAGATTCAAAGAGATTCAAACATTGCAAGTCTTGGAGGCTTGCAATAGCCATCTAAGTCTGTGATTTTTGAGCTCATTTGGACCTTGTAACACGTCTTAGTGAGCACGTTGTAATTCATAATTAAGAAAATAATCAAATATTTCATATTGATTTGAGGATCCCTAACAGTCATTGTGTGCTTTTCATTATTACATTGTTTTCCTTTGCTGTTTTGCTTGTTATTTAATACATATATTCTTGCTTGCTAGTGTATATGTGTTGTAGGATCTTTGCTTTGTGCACCACTTGGTTTGTAAACAGCTCATTTAGCTGTGGTGAACCAAGCCCAGTCCACCAAACAATAAGTATTTGGCCCAGGATCCTTGGGCCTGTGTGCTAAGAAAAAGGCACTCTCACAGCTCCTTATGGGGATAATCACCCTCTGCTTTGCCAGATTTTCCATGATAGCTTGACCAACCTCGCGGCCACATGGTATGCGATATTCGAAAAGACCTCTAGCTGGAGGGAAATGGCCAACTCTTTCCTGGAATACTACAGGTTCAACACCAAGATAGCTCCTGACCGCATAGTTCTTTAGAGGACAAAAAAGAAGAGTGGGGAGTCCTTCCTTGAGTATGCCTAGAGATGGTGTGAGCTAGCCGCACAAGTGCAACCCTTTATGATGGAAAATGAGATGATCAAGTGGTTCATTGACAACCTCAAGCCTCCTTACTATGAGAAGATGATCAGCACCCAAGTCACTCATTTTGCTAGCCTCATCCCTATTGGGGAGCACATTGACGAGGGTATTAGGAGAAAAAAGATCATGGATGTCGATTCTTTGAGTTCCATGGTTGAACAATAAGTCAAGAGAATGACCGGCCGTAAGACTAAGGAAGCCAATGTGCATATGATTGACAATGCATCAAAAAGGCCTAGGGGTGTTGCTTCTACCTATGCTACCCCAGCTGCTAGTCCTTATCAGCAACAAAATCAGTCTGCTCAAGCACCTAACCGAACCTTTAATTATATAGGGAGGCCAGACCCACCTCGTCCTTTTAAGAAGGAAAACCGGAAGTACACTTCATTACCCATGCCCATGGCAGATCTCTACTTTTACCTGCTGGAAAGGAAGCTAGTGACCCCGATGTTCTACAAGCCTAGAGGAGGCCCTCCATCACCTGGTTTTGATCCGTCCAAGAAGTGTGAACACCATTTTAGGGCTGAGGGATATACCCTTGAAGAATGTTACCATTTGAGGGACCGTGTCTAAGATCTCATAGACAATAAGTTGATACAGTTCGATAATGCAGCCGCTCCAAACATCATCACCAACACTTTGCCTCCCCATCAGGAAGGGAATGTGAATGCCATCATCACAGTGGAAGAAAGGGTTTCAGATTTCTCCTCACTGTCATTCCCATGGAAGGCTATGCTTCGAGCCTTGGTCCAAGAGAGCCATCTTGATCTTAAGGGTATAGGAACTACAGGATTTGATTGGGGAATCTGCTTATTCTGTGACAGTGAAGATAGTCATGCCCTGTTCGATTGTAAAGTGCTCCGAGCATAGGTGCAGAGTCTAGCCGAACGCGGTATCATCTGGATTGAAAGCGAAATTGTGCGAAGAGGTGATTGTATGGCAGCTAGTTTATGTCCTCTAGCCACCCAGTCAGGAGCTAGTGGCAATGCTATATTAGTTGGGTCAAGGAAGGATTAGGATGAATATTTACTGCAACGCCTTGGCCAGGTTGCTTCAGCACCTTCCTCTTCGGTAGTCATTAAGGAGATTGTGGAAACGCCTGTGGATCCGGGGTCATCAGATTTAGGGAAAGGGCAAGCCCCGCCAGCCATTGAAGGATTTACTCCTCTAGTTTTTGTATTGCCTGTAGTCGCAGGGCCAACCTCATCATCAGTTCAGGAGGGAACTGCCATTGTTCTCGCTATCCGAGGGTTCGATCCTCTTATTTTGCCAAAGTCTGCCTCAAGAATCTCTGGGGTACTCGGCTCAAAGGCCCTTGAAGCCATTCTGCCAAGTCCGATGGTCAGTAATTCAAAGTCGTTCTCTATAGCACCCAATTTGCAAACTCAGGAGGGTGTTATCATTTGCATGCCAAAGCTACTCCCTTATGAAGACAGCCATCGTGTCCACTGGAAATACGATGTGTCCTTGATCTCCACTTGAATCGGAAAAGAGGAGGCTTGTTCCAATATCTCTTCAGGTCTATTTGGGCTCACTAGGAGTGACTGCTGCTATACTCCCGAGGAGTTAGAAAAGAGAAGGAAAGAGATTGGCAAGGGCACCGTCAAACCCGTTAGGAACAGGGTCACAATCGAAGAAGTCGAGGAGTTCTTGAAAGTTATCAGAAACTCAGAGTACAGTGTGATTCAGCAACTAAACAAGTCGCCAGCTCAGATCTCCATCTTGGCACTGTTGCTATCCTCTGATGTCCACCGCGAGGCTCTCTTAAAAGTCTTGAAAGAAACATGTGTTCCTACAAGTGCTATGGAATCCGCCTTTGAAGGTATGGTTTCAATAGTGTTGGCCACCAACCAAATTTCCTTTACGGATGATGAACTACCACCAGAAGGTAGAGAGCATACTTTGCCCATGCACATTATAGTAAAGTGTGAAGATATGGTCGTCGCCCAGAGTACTGATTGACAACGGGTCAGCCCTGAATGTTTGCCCGATGTCCACTTTAGAGTGTTTGAATGTGGATACCTCTCTTATCTGCCCTACCACCCTGATCATTAGAGCTTTTGATGGCACTCTCCGGGAGGTGCAAGGTGAAATCGAGTTAGCCATTGGAGTTGGCCTTATGTTTTTCATGGTCAACTTCCAAGTCATCAAGGTGGATTCCCCTTATAATATGCTCCTAGGGAGGCCTTGGCTACACGCCACGGGCGCAGTCGCTTCTACCCTTCATCGGAGACTCAAGTTCCCATTCGAGGATCTGATGATCACTATTATCGCTGAGGAACCCCTGACTTTCTTCAAGGAGACTTTTGTCCCCTACATTGGTGCCAATGCCTTTCCGGAGGCAACTTTTCATAGTTTTGAGCTAGTCTCCATGATTTCCAGAGTTTCAGAACTCGAGTTAGCGTGGCCCTCCACTACTCTAATGGCTGCCCAAGAAATGCTCAAATTTGGCTATCAGTTAGGCCAAGGCCTCGGTGCTATAGGACATGGGAAGGCTTCTTTGGTTGAACTCCCAGATAACAAAAGAGGTTTCGTTCTGGGCTACAACCCCTCCAACGAGGAACCTTCCCAGGCTTCCAGGGGAAAGAAAAGGAAGTACATTGGCCAGGGGATGTCTATTCCCCACATTTGGGTCACTTTTTCGGCTCCGACCAAGGTCATTAGATCAGAAGTGGTGCAGGAATCATGCGAGGAGGAATCAGATTTGGCTTGTCTCATCCGTCTTTGTCTAGAAGAATTCTCAATGAATGCCATCATATCCCTAGGGGATGATCTGACTTCTACCATTAGGCCCTATGTGCCAAGCGAGACAGTAGGCCATTGGATCACCAAGCCCTACTTTATGGTTGCACCGGCTGAGTAAGGAGTATTCCATTATTGTGTGGTTGGGTCCTCCAATTGCCCGAAAGAGTTGGAATAGCGTATCTATTTTGTTTTGCATGTTTATTTTCCTATTTCCTGCATTTTCTTGTTTGCATTGCCCCAGTTTATTTTTCCAAAAAAAATGTGTGTTTCCCTTTTATCATTATCAGGCATGAAATTTGTTCTCTCCCTATCCATAATCCATTAATGAAATTATCTAGCGTATTATTCAGGAAATCCTTGCATTTATCTCTTTACTTGCTTTCCTATAAATATGTGTGGGCAAATTGTCTTATGTTTCCTTGTATATGTTTTGTTCTATAGGATCTATTCTAATTCCTAAGCGGGTACATCATCCTGTTGCCATAATGAGGATATTGATGACGTGAATGAGACAATAGAGTTGGAACATGATATTGAAGGATTAGAGGAAATTCCAAGTCTGCCTCATGATATTTTGGAAGCTCTAAACAGAGAGAACGAAGGGTCCAAGCTCAACATAGAAGAGACAGAAGTGGTTAACCTTGTTGATGAAGGCGAGAATGAAAAACCTGTCAAGATTGGGGTAAACTTTCCTAAAGACATGAAGCACGAGCTTATAGCGCTACTCAAGGAATTCAGAGAGATCTTTGCTTGGTCTTACCAAGATATGCCAGGGTTAGATATTGAGATTGTTGTGCACAGAATTCCAGTTAAACCTGAATGCCGTTTGGTACGACAAGCCTTTCGAAGAATGAAATCTGAGATCATTTTGAAGATCAAAGAAGAAGTAGAAAAGCAGTTGAAAGCTGATTTTCTTACTGTAATAGCCTACTCAGATTGGGTCGGCCAACATTGTTCCTGTGCCTAAGAAAGATGGGAAAGTACACATGTGCGTTGATTACAGGGATTTAAACTGGGCCAACCCCAAGGATAACTTCCCATTGCCACATATCGATAACTTGGTTGATAATACCGCTACCAACAGGTTCTTCTCCTTCATGGACGGATTCTCAGGCTATAACCAGATCAAAATAGCCGAGGAAGACAAATCCAAGACAGCATACACCACTCATTGGGGAACCTATGCGTATGATGTTATGCCCTTCGGCTTAAAGAACACAGGAGCTACCTATTAGCGAGCCATGGTAACCTTGTTCCATGATATGATGCACCAAGAGATTGATGTCTACATAGATGACACGATTGCCAAATCCCGCACGACCAGGGATCATTTGGTGGATTTAAGAAAGTTGTTCAAGCACGTTATCAAGTACAGGTTGAGTGATGAGAATGCAAATTGTCATATTTTTCTCCCTTAATGTTTAGTCTTTTATACTTATTTGGTGCCTAAATGTACTCATCATTATTATATTATGATTTAGGATGCAAATGGAGGCATTAAGTGCAAAACGTAGCTAATTGGGCGATTTTGGATAGTTTCGACATTGCTTCATAATCTAGGCATAACTCTCTCATCAGAGCTCCGATTGAGATGATTCAAGATTCTATGGAACGCCAAGAAAAAGCTCTACAACTTTCATTTGAGTTTTGAGAGATACTGGCTGCATCAAGGTTGAAATCGGGCTTGAATTTGTTGCAACTGCACTGCTGATGTTCTAGAATGTTCCTTTGCCTGAAATTCTAATACCTGATGCGGTTTATTTTTAGAAGCTTCTAGATTTGGTGCATGAAAATTCTAGCTGAAAAACACCGCTTTCCTAGTTATATTAGGACTTCGTTTTATTTTAATATTTTCCTTAATTAGTCAGAATTTGGATATTATTATTTAGAATATTTTTAGGAGATTTTGTAGGCTTGGGAAAGGGGGAATTAATGTGTAAAAGAGGGGAGGAGAAATCAGATTGGACACACACGCCTTTCTCCCCCCTCTTCTCTAACTTCTCCTTTGAGTTTTCATCATGGCCTTGTGTGGCTAAACTTTTATACTTGGTTGAAGGAAACTGAAGCCTCGGAATCAATAAAACTGTGAGATCTAATTTGTTTTTATTGTTCAATTTATGCTTTGAATATCGGATGTTCTTCTGTGCCTATTTTCATGATTGTCTCGTTTAATTACTAGGAGGCCTACTAGTTTATTATTCGTTGCAATCTACTGCTAGGTTAGATATCGAATCCGTAATTGTTTGATCTCTCTAATTTGTGAAGCAACCAAGATTTAATGATTTGCTTCGTCAGAAATTATTAGATCTTAGGAAGAATGCTCGACTAAATTAAATACAACCACTTGTGCTTGTGTTGTTTAGTTTCATCAATCTCTATAATTCTTAAGGCTGGTACTAGATTAAACCTTTAGTGCTTGGCTTGGGTTGTTTAGTAGTTAGGGTTTATTAGATCGCTTGTTTTCTAATTAAATGCGACTAAGGAGAAATAGGAAAATAGTTCCAACGGTGAATATTCAAAGTGTGAATTGATATATGCTTGCATCGATGATCAGTTATAATATTTCGATGGTGGATGTTGACTTAGACCAAGGTTTGTTCTCTTGATTGATTTTGATATTTTAATTTGAGTTGTTCCTTAGTTGTTTTTCTTAAAATTGTTTTTGTTATACTCAAACCCCCCCCCCCTCCCCCCCACATCCTTGTTCAAGTAGCATAAAACTAGGCTAGATACTCTCCGTGGGAACGATCCTTCCTCACACCGCTACATATATTTTTCGGAGTATAGGTTTTATTTTTGGTTGTCTACAATAGCACACCAAATTTTGGCGCCATTGCCAGGGAGTGATTCTAGTTGATTTTTGTGCTTCTTGTGATCCTTAATTCATGCTTGAAATTTTCAAAAAACGAAAAAAAAAAATCGTTAGTTTTCGATAGTTACAGTTTCGGCAGAATTCTAATTCCAGTAGAACTAGGCCTTGATAGTATAGTTTTCTGAAGGTAAACGACGTTCTGAGCAAGACTAGTTAATCCATTGGATTACTAGCCCCATTCTCTCGAGGCCAAATTCCACTGTTTTCCAGGCTTTTTAAGCATTTTTTTTTGTGTGTTTTAGCGTAGAATTTTTATTTATTTTCATTACTCTAGATTTTTCCTAATTTGTTTTTTATGGTTTATTCAAGTTTCCTTGATTGTTTATGACTAAACTTGATCCTCTAATCAAGGTGTTTTGCAGTACGATCCAGAAATAGAGAGAATTTTGCACAGGTTATGGAGGAAAGTTCGGAGAAATTCTAAAGAGCATGATCTAGCTCTTGATTCCCTATTTGCTAGCAATTCTGATTTAGAAGAGGAGGAAGTCATGGCTGGAAATCAAACTTTGAAAGAGCTTGCCGCCCTTGATTTGAATCAACCATTATGCATAACGTTCCCTACTTTAGATGCTACTACTACTTTTGAATTAAAATCTGGACTAATACATCTCTTGCCCACTTTTCATGGCCTTGGAGGTGAAGATCCTCACAAGCATCTAAAGGAGCTTCGTGTGGTATGCACGAGTACGAAACCCACGGGGGTGACTGAAGATCAAACTAAATTAAAAGCCTTTCCATTTTCTTTGAAGGATTCGGGTAAGGATTGGCTCTATTGTATGCAATCTATTATTTTTGTTTCACACTAAGATGACATGATGAGTTTCGTTTAAAGTGTTTCAGAAATACAGGTTGTCAAAATCTTCTTGCCATAAACTCTCTTCTTGCAAAGTTTTTCAAGAGTTTGTGTTAGGATAGATTTTATTGTAATTCAACAAGTGAGTATGAGTTGAATGATTTATGACTTCTCTCATATGTTCATTTGTTTGATGTGGTTTTGTCATGGATTGCCAAAGGGGGAGATTGTTAGAACATATGTAATTTAATGTTAGGAACATATGTCAAATTAGAATTGGCTTATCCTTTGACAAAACACACTTTACTTGTAATTGGGTAGATCTAGGATGTGTTTAATGTTTCAAGAAACAAGGTTTCAAGATCAAGTGTTAAATCCATGCAAATCTGTCCAAGAAACAAGTGAAGAAGTGCTGGATTTTTAAGCTCGACAGCTAGTATCTATCGAGGTTTAAAAAGCTGTTGAAGCCCGATGCTCGACAGCTAGCTCGACAGATAAGCTATCTATCGAGGTTTATGAAAAAGAGATTTTCAGCTCTGATTTTCATCCAATCCATGTGTATATGTTTGAGCTTTCTTTTCTCACAACCCTAAACATATATAAGGATTATTTTAAGGGCCGTCAAAGGTTGCGCGAGTGTGAAGCAAAGTTGTGTTCATGCAAATTGTGACCAAAGATAGAATTTGCCCTAGTTCATCTTTCTCTTGAAGAAGCTGCTGTGTTTGTACACCGTAGGGTTTTGTAACCAAGGAGCTTTGTGACCAAGGAGCTTTGTGATCTTCATCATGTGATGAACTGAAGAACTTTGCAGCCAACATCTTTCTCAAGTTGGTGAGTAAGCCGCGTACTGGGATCAGCGCATCGAATTGGTTAGTCACGTACTGGGAGCCGTGATTGAAAAAGAGAGATTGTCACTACAAAACAAGTCCAATTGGGTATTGGGATAAGGATTCAACTGTAGGTTGGTATAAGGTACTGGGATTCCTTTACTTGTAACCGTTTGTTGTGATAATAGTGAATTCTCGGGAGTGGTGACCTTAAAATGACTCGGTGGAGTTTTTGCCGTGTAGGTTTTCACTATTCATAAACATATCACCGTGTCAATTTAATTTCCGCTACATTTAGTTAATTGGTGATTTGTTTGTGCTACCACGCGTATTGCATGCAAATTGAATTAATTAATTAACTTGGTTAATTAATTTGTTAATTCATCACTAGGGGTCAATACATTCTTGGCCTATCAAGTGGTATCAGAGCAGGCACACTCTGATTAGGGTTTAATCTATTCTGTGTGATCCATTGACCCCTGTTGTCATGGCTGCAACCGGCTTGAAGAGATCTTTGTTTTCAATTACATCTTGTTTTTCTAATCTCTACTTGTTTGAGTGTATTAGAAAATGAAAGTCTAAAGGTTATTTGAATTCTATTATGATGACTATTGGAAAAGATCTCAGCTCAACAAAGAAGAAGCTAGATTGTCTCAAAATGAAAATGTGCAAAAGAGTTCATCTGAGAAGAGTGAAAGTTAAAGTTTTTGTTCATAAAAGGTAGATGAGAGAAAACACCATTCCCACTGATCTGTCATCCAAGCGTGAAGTGTTTTTCATGATGAAGTCCGCATTTAAGGTTATGGACACGTGTTTGTGGTACCTTGACAGCGGCTGCTCAAGACACATGACTGGAGACCAATCTCTCTTCAAGGTTTTCGAGTCTAAGAAAGGTGGTAATATCACTTTTGGTGATGGAAGCAAATCACAGATTAAAGGAAAGGGAATCATCTCTTTACCTGGACTACCAGACATTGCAAATGTTCTGTATGTAGAAGGTCTGAGAGTGAACTTGTTAAGCATAAGTCAGATATGTGATCAAGACTTCATGGTACTATTCTTAATAGAAAAATGCCTTGTCATGGATGAATCTGGAAAGAAACTCATAAGTGGTGTTTACACTCTAACAATTGTTACGGCTTGGTTCCTGATGTTGATATTGTGTGCAATAGCATTCGTTTACCAAATGAAGATCTATGGAACCAAAGGATGGGACATGCTAGTTACAAACATCTTTCAATTGTATCTAAGCATGAGTAAGTTTTGGGGATACCAAAGCTCAGTAGAGTGAGCAATGTGGTGTGTGGACCATGTCAGCTTGGAAAACAGACGAAAGCTAAACATCTGGGTATTCAGACATCCGCTACATCCAGACCATTGGAGCCTTGTGCACAAGATTGCAGAATAAGAAGAGCTCGCATCTCCAAGTACTCCCGATACTCCAAATGTTGGGGAAGATTCAGCAGACATATCTACTTCACCTGATTCTGAATCCCAAGAAGAGAAAGGACCTTCCTCCAGGATCAAATTGAATCATCCTCCTGAAGTTATTCTGGGAAACATGAATGAACTTACACTAAGGAAGCATACAGTTGATAAATGTGTTGCTAATTTTGTGTCTTATTCTTGTTACTTGTCGCAGGTTGAACCTACTAAAGTTGAGGAAGCTCTTCAGGATGAAAGCTGAGTTGAAGCTATGCATGATGAACTGCTTCAGTTTCAGAGGAATGATGTCTAGACTCTAGTACCTAGACTGGAGGGTGAGCACATCATTAGCACAAAGTGGATATTCCGCAATAAGACTAATGAGGAGGGTAATGTGATCTGCAACAAGGCTCGTCTTGTAGTTTAAGGATATTCTCAAATGAAAGGAGTAGACTATGATGAGACATTTGCTCCAGTAGCCCGTATGGAGTCCATCAGAATTCTCCTAGCCCTAGCATGTCACTTGAAGTTCAAGCTTTACCAAATGGATGTAAAGACTGCTTTCTTGAATGGGTTCCTTAAAGAAGATATCTATGTGGCTCAACCAAAAGGATTCATTGATCCACAATTTCCGGATCATGTGTTGTACCTCAAAAAGGCACTTTATGGTTTAAAGCAAGCCCCTAGAGCTTGGTATGATCGGCTCACACAATACTTGGTGTCACATGGGTTCACAAGAAGAAAAGTTAATCAAACTCTCTTCATTAAAAGGGAAGACGGCGAGTTGATAGTTGTTCAAGTCTATGTTGATGATATCATCTTTCGGTTGACTAAGGATGAACTTGCTCATAGTTTCTTAAAACTCATGCAGGGTGAGTTCGAGATGAGCATGATTGGAGAGCTAACTCACTTCCTTGGCCTGCAGATTCATCAACAAGATTCAAGTATATTTCTATCTCAATCTAAATATGCAAGAAATCTTGTGAAGAAGTTTGGTTTGGAATCTGCTAGTTCTGTTAGAACCCCTATGAGCCTAAATGTTAAACTCACTGTCGACTTGTTAGGTAAAAGTGTAGATTCATCTCTTTAAAGAAGCATGATAGGTAGTCTTCTTTACCTTACTGCTAGTAGACCTGACATTAGTTACAGTATGGGAGTGTGTGCAAGATATCAGGCAAATCCCAAAGAGTCTCATATGATTGCTTTGAAAAGAATCATGAAGTATGTCAAAACCATTGCCAACTTTGGTGTGTGGTACAGCAAGGACACAAATGATGTCTTAGCTGGGTATTCTGATGCTGACTGGGTTGGGAATGCTGATGATAGAAAGAGTACATAGGGGGGTTGTTTCTATGTGGGTAATAATCTTGTCTCCTGGATGAGCAAAAAGCATAATTACATCTCATTATCCACTACAGAAGTTGAGTACATCGCTACCAATAGCTGTTGCACCCAACTTCTACGGATGCAAAAACTTCTCCATGATTACGGTATTTGTCAAGAGCATCTTACCATCTACTGCGACAATACCAGTGCCATCAGCATCTCTAAGAATCCGGTTCAATATTCTCGAACTAAACACATAGAGATTCGACATCACTTCATTCGAGAGCTTGTTGAAGATGGTACTCTTACTCTTGAGTTCATTCACACTGATGATTAGAAGGCTAAGTTGTTTACCAAACCTCTTGATAGTAAACGGTTTGAATTCCTTCGCCAAAACATTGGTGTCATCTCCATGGATTGATCTGTCCTTCTTCTTCTTCTTCCTCATGCATTTGCATCTAGTTTTATGCATTTTTTTTATTTAACATGTTTTTGTTTGTTTATTTTTCAGTTTTGCTTTACTTTGTTTTTCATAAAAATAAAAAAAAATTGAAAAATCATAAAAATACAAAAACAATGTGTGTTGTGTACATTGGTACTTGTGTACCTTGGATGGTCATTGAAACAAAGTTTTCTAAACTTTGTATCTTTTGTAGCTTAGATGAGCATCTCTATGCACAACTAAGCAAGTGAGCTTTGTGGCTCGTGTTTGTGATGAGTAAGATTAAGTAATCTCTTGTGCTTAACACTCGTATCACTCTTTTTGATGGGAAGGACTAGAAAATCCTAAGAGAAAGGCATAAATAACCATCTCCACTGGCTTCTGAGGATGAGAGTGATGATGACTCCGACAGTGATGAGGATGATGGTGCTAGCTCGCCCAATGATGATGAGATGTCTACTTGATGTACTTACCCTTTGTCACTTATGACAAAAAGGGGGAGTAGTTTTGATATGAAAGTAGTCATATACATAGGGGTAGTTTTGATATGAGAGTAGTCATATACATAGGGGGAGGGTTAGCATAGGAGATTTTTGTGATAGGGGGAGTGTCTATGAGGGATGTAGTGAGGAATTTTTTGTATTTTTTTTTTCTTTCTCTTTTAGATACATTATTTTTGTACATCGGTCTTGTGACCACTTAGTGATAGCAAACCTTGTACTTATGTTGATATATATATTAAGGTTGTCATTACTTTCTTTCACCTATCTTTACATGTGTTGTTTCTTTTCTCTCTTTATGCACATGATTCTTATATATTGTATGCAATCTATTATTTCTGTTTCACACTAAGATGTCGTGATGAGTTTTGTTTAAAGTGTTTCAGAAATACAGGTTGTCAAAGTCTTCTTAAAATAAACTCTCTTTTTGCAAAGTTTTTCAAGAGTTTGTGTTAGGATAGATTTTATTGCAATTAAACAAGTGAGTATGAGTTGAGTGATTTATGACTTCCCTCATATGTTCATTTGTTTGATGTGGTTTTGTCACGGATTGCCAAAGGGGAAGATTGTTAGGACATATGTGATTTAATGTTAGGAACATATGTCAAATTAGAATTGGCTAATCCTTTGACAAAACGCACTTTACTTGTAATTAGGTAGATCTAGGATGTGTTTAATGCTTCAAGAAACAAGGTTTCAAGATCAAGTGTTAAAGCCATGCAAATCTGTTCAAGAAACAAGTGAAGATGTGCTGGATTTTAAAGCTTGACAACTAGTATCTATCGAGGTTTAAAAAGCTGCTGAAGCCCGATGCTCAACAGCTAGCTCTACAGATAAGCTATCTATCGAGGTTTATGAAAAAGAGATTTTCAGCTTTGATTTTCATCCAATCTGTGTGTATATGTTTGGGTTTTCTTTTCTAATAACCCTAAACATATATAAGGATTATTTTAAGGGCCGTCAAAGGTTGCGCAAGTGTGAAGCAAAGTTGTGTTCATGCAAATTGTGACCGGAGACAGAATTTGCCCTAATTCATCTTTCTCTTGAAGAAGCTGCTGTGTTTGTACACTGTAGGGTTTTGTAACGAAGGAGTTTCGTGATCTTCATTGTGTAATGAACTGACGAACTTTGCAACCAACATCTTTCTTAAGTTGGTGAGTAAGCCACGTACTGGGATCCGCACATCGAATTGGTTAGTCACGTACTGGGAGCTATGCATCGAAAAGGAGAGACTGTCACTACAAAACAAGTCCAATTGGGTATTGGGGTAAAGGTTCAACTGTAGGTTGGTATAAGGTACTGAGATTCCTTTACTTGTAACCGCTTGTTGTGATAATAGTGAATTCTCGGGAGTGGGGACCTTAAAATCACTCGGTGGGGTTTTTGCTGTGTAGGTTTTCCCTATTCGTAAACAAATCACCGTGTCAATTTAATATCCACTGCATTTAGTTAATTGGTGATTTGTTTGTGCTACCACGCGTATTGCATGCTAATTGAATTAATTAATTAACTTGGCTAATTAATTTGTTAATTCATCACAAGGGGTCAATACATTCTTGGACTATCAGCAAGAAAAGGAGAAAAATGTTGTTACAAACAAGGACGTTCCCAATGACGATGACGTAACTAAGTGTGAGTTTCCGCCTCTTTCTGATTATAAACTAGTACCTCCTTTTCCTCAGGCTTTAGCAGAATCTAGAAAAGATGAGAAAAATAAAGATTTATATGAGACTTTTCGTAGATGGGAGGTAAATATTCCACTTTTAGATGCTATAAAACAAGTACTTCATTATGCTAAATTCCTGAAAGAACTATGTACAATTAAGAGGAAACAGAAACTTAAAGGATGTGAGAAGGTGAGAGTAGGGGAGAATGTTTCAACAGTTATTCAAAGAAAACTTCCAGCAAAGTGCAAAGATCCAGGTATGTTTACTATCCCTTGTACAATAGGTAACACTCAACTTGAGAAGGCCGTGCTAGATTTAGGAGCTTCTATCAATGTCATGCCATATTCTATATATGTTTCTTTGAAACATATATAGAATATGGCATGACACCTTTGAATAAAACTGGTGTTGTGATTCAATTGGCTAATAGATCTATTGCCTATCCTAAGGGTGTAGTTGAGGATGTTCTTGTGCAAGTTAATGGTTTGGTTTTCCTTGCTAATTTCTATGTGCTTGATATGGAGAATGGTGATCAAACTACTCCTATTTTGTTAGGAAGACCATTCTTAATGACATCCAAGACTAAAATAGATGTTTATAGTGGCACAATTACCATGGAATTTGATGGTGAAATTGTTAAATTTAATATTTATGATGCCATGAAATATCCTGATAATGATAATCCTGTTTATTCAATTGATGTGATTAATTCTTTAGCACAGGAAGCTTTTGAACTTTATGGATTGGAAGTTGCCATTAGTAAGCATCTTGAGAAAGAGAATGAGGAGTTAGCCTTGAGTACTGATTTGCAGGAAACTATTGCAGCATTGAATGATTTTTTGAAGCTACAACAGTCAAGTAACGCTCCTCATATCACGTTACCAGTTTCTAACAAGAGACCTTTACCCTCTGTTTTGCGGGCCCCCATTCCAGATTTGAAGCATTTCCCCAATCACCTCAAGTACGTGTTCCTTGGAGACGGAGGAACGTTACCAGTGATCATTTCTAGTAAACTTAGTGCACCGTAAGAAGAAAAGCTTGTGCAGGTACTTAAGGAGCATAAGACGGCTACTTAAGCAAGAAGTTCACCAACTGTGAGATCAACTACATCGCCATTGAAAAGACGTGTTGTGCCTAGCATGGGCATCACATAAGTTGCGGCAATATATACTTTATTACACCACGTAGCTCATTTCCCGCATGGATCCCATTAAGTACGTCTTTGAAAAGCCAGCTCTCACAGGGAAGATCTCTCGTTGGCAAATGTTGCTCTTTGAGTTCGACATTGTGTTTGTGACAAGAAAGGCCATCAAAGGCCAGACCATAACCGATTACCTAGTGGACCAGCCGCTAAATGATCTAGAACTTTCAGAATCCCTCTTTCCTGATGAGGATGTCATGGCGCTAGAGCCAGAGCCAGATAGTGTGGAACTGTGGCATTGGAAGCTCTATTTCGATGGAGCTGCCAATTCTATTGGAAATGGAGTGGGAGTAGTCTTAGTTTCCCCCAAGGGCCAACAAATCCCTGTTTCAGTCAAGTTGAATTTCGATTGCACGAACAACGTCACGAAATACGAAGCGTACATAGTTGACTTCCAAGTGGCCCTAGAGTTCCGTGCCTATGACTTGAGCGTCTTTAGAGATTCCTTGTTGATCATCTCCCAAACCGAAGGAAAAGGGCAAGCCCGAGACACCAAATTGATTCCGTATCAAAAATGCATCAATCGCTTGATTTTGAAATTTCGAGACATCACATTTACCTATTTGCCCTAGGCTCACAACCAGTTTGTAGACACCCTGGCTACCTTGGCTAGCATGGTCAAGTTATTAAAAGGAGATGATATGCGGCAATTGTGCATAGAAGTCTGTGGCGTCCCAACCTATTGCATGAACATCCAAGAATCACACTAATCGCGGTAAAGCATCTCTACTTTCGCTCAACTAATGGTGTTTAATTCTAGAACTAAAATAACAAATCACCGCTTGGTCTCATTGTCATTCAATTGATCAATCAATAATTCGTAAAAAGAAATATTAAGCATTAAGAATAAGAATTAAACACTCAATCATGGAAATATTAAAAATAAAATAACTCAGAATATAAATTGTGTGTTCATTGCTAGACTACATCAACGCTCTAGAAAATAAAATTTAGTTCATAATCAAATTGAAAAGAAAACAAATAAAAATTATCTGTTTCATCGGAATTGGTTGATCAAGCTCTCGCCTTTTTCCTCAATAAGACTCTAGAAAAAATTCTTCCATGCGGCGCCCCTTTGTCCTCAGAAAGACTCCAAAAAATTTCTTCAATCCAGCGCCTTTTTCAGGTTTCTAATCTCTCTATTTATAGGAACAGTGCAGATGTCCCTCACCGACTGAAAGCCCAATTGTCCTACCCTTTTCAAACTCCTCTCTGTGCGACCTTATTTTTGCCTTTTGACTTCATGTGCTTTTGTGGGCCAGGCCGAATCTTGCTAATAGTCATACAGCTATTGTTGGGCTCTATATGAAATAAATGTGCTGCTGAATAAAGGAGTCAAACATCAAGGAATCTCCCAAGTTGAAGTGCAGATTGTGGTCCATTGAAATAAAACACTCTTCATGAATATAAACTTGCACCATTTCTTTTAGTATGAAAGTTTAAGATGTAGATTAATCTGAAATCTTCTCATTCCTTCAAAGCACAAATGAATAGATAAATATAAATAAAAATCAAATCAAATCAAAAGAAATAAAGGAAAACTAACAATTTTAATAAATAAGAGGATAACAAAAATCATGTAAAAATTACACTTATCACTGATCACAGAGAAAAGTTTGCCCCAACCTATGAGGGCCCATATGTGGAAAAGAAGGCCTTTTCCGGAGGAGCCTTGATTCTAGCCGACATGGATGGGCATGACTTCAATATGCCCACCAATTCTGACGCCATCATACGGTACTTTTCATGAAGGAGCCTCGTAATGCACCTCATTTTTATATTCTTTTACGTAAAAAAAAAAAAAGGGAAAAGAACAAACAAGAAAATATTTAAAAAGGTAGATTGAAAACCTGAAAGGGCAGTCTAAAGAAAAGGAGAGTAAAAGAAAGAGAGCGTGAGAAAATATAAAAGGTAGGTTAAAAACCCGAAAGGGCGGCCTACGCAAAAGGAAAGCAAAAGAAAGAGTGTGAGAGAGCCTACTAGATTGAAAACCCGAAAGGGCGATCTAGGCAAAAACTAAGGCAACCAAAAAGTCAGTTGAACTACGTGATGACTTGATCCTTCCTCATGGAGGTTTGTAGGCAGCTATCTTGGTTCGGTCACATCTTAAAAGAAAAATCAGTCAGTTGTGCCTGCTTGAATTTTTGCTCAAGATTAGAAAATTAGATGGATCTAGTATCCAAGTCAAGATATGAAGACGCCTTCGAGATTGCTCTCTGTCTACAACACTGCCACGACCCAGCGATTTGCTTAAGATGTTCTGGCTTATGCCAATGGGAAATGTACCTTAATGGGAAAAGGAAAAGATCAGTCTAGAATAGGATGTATCCTTGGAAAAATAAGATATTGATATGCATGGATTTTACATTTATTACTTATTTGTATAATCTTGCATTTTCAAAGCATTTGCCCGCATATTCAGTAACATGCATGTATTGTGCCATTCTGTTTCTTTCATACATTCTGGTATCAAAACATGAAATCTCATCTCATAATTATTTTCTGAATACCATCATGAACATCTCCCCTCACTATCTCTTAGTTTCTAAGCATGCCTAATAGACTGGACTATGCTTTAAGAACTCAAACAAAAAGCGGAAGGCCTTATGCAATTGCCAATTTACGAAGGACCTTTCCATACATGATGGAATACTAACTACATAGCTCATGTGTAGAAACAAAGTAAACAGAAAAGAATGCCAGCAAGTTAAACATGGCCCAAGCGATCAGATACAACCTGGCATAATCTCCCAAAACCAGTACGGAGAATCGGGTCATCCTGAGCATGAGTGCGAAGTAATTCGGCTGCATCGAAACCTAGGTCTCTGGTAATCTCTCTAAGTCTATCCTGGGAATGTTGAAGATGGACCAGCTCCCTCTCCATCGTGGAATCAGAAGTAGAGCCCTGCCTCTCAGTCTCTAGCAAAGCTTGCAAGGTGCCCACCTCTGCAGTAGTAACTCTCAGGGCCTCCTCTTTCTCGGCCAGCTCAGTCCGAAGGTGACGAAAGCTGCGGCTCGCTAGGCTTATCACCCTCTCGCCTATACTCCATACTCAAGGTGGAGTGAATATAGGATATCGCCTACACTAGCTCCAGTACTAAGCCATCAGCCCTACTGCAAGCCTCAGCCCTCCCAGCCTCCAATGTGGCCCTCTCCTCATCCCAAGTATGATCTAGAGCGGTAAACCTCTGAGTAAGAGCCGCAAGCTCGTCCTCCAAACCCGCAACCTGGGATCTTAACTGAACATACTCTGCCTCTGTGCTGGGAGGGGTTGGCCCCCTCCTATCGAGCTTTGCCCTAAGAGCAGTGAGCTCACTCTCCTGTGCACTGCTCATCTCCTCAATATTCTCCATGAGTGTATCAGCTATCTCCCTGCAGCAGTCTCTGTCCCTAACAGCCTCCCTCAGATCCACAAAGGCGTTCTTAACCCTGATCTCAAACTCTAGCGTATAATCTCTCAGAATATTAGCTGGAAGTGGAAACTCGGCCGAGACGGGCGATGATAAGTCAAGCACAAAGACGAGATCTCATCACTAAGTTGGAGGATATGCTGGATACCCCCAAATTGCCACATGGCCATGCCTGGGAAGTTCCCCGTGCACCCCCAGATGCCCACCACAGGAATACTGAGTAAACCGACACAATGGGTCTGTCCCTACCATCTAGTGATACCCCACTTGACTCTCTAGGTCCAATCGTTGGGACTCAGGCTGCACAAATATCTTAGCCAACCATCAATATCCCCAGAGAAAGGAAGATCGAGAGCTACAGTAGCCCGGACTCTATTCCTACTCACAAAGCCCATGGGCTAATCCCTACAAATGACACTCAAGTGGCTACAGAACCATAGCTGTAACATATGAACGCAATAGCCTAGCATACCTCTACCAGCCTCACGACACAAGGATAAGGATCTAATGGTCTCGAAAAGTAAAGTAGGAATGAAAGAGGTACCATGAGGCATGGCATTCACTAGAGGGAGAATGGAAAAACTTACAGCTCTTGATGGTGAAGGGAATAGCACCGTGCCAAAGAAAGCCACCAGGAAGGCCTGACGCTGTTAGGATGCCCACCGCTCCTCCAAATCCACAAAATTATCTCGGTAGCCAACAGGGCACTCCGATAAATGGAACCGATCATGCAGAAACTTAAAGGACATGCTCCCTCCTATCCCGCTGCCATACCAAGTCAGCGCCTCCACAATAGGCCTCTTGAAGCCCATCAGATCAGTAAGCCTCTTGCGGTAGTGTGTCCACACTGGTGGAACGAAAACAGTGCTCAGAGGAGTAGAAAGAGAAAGGAAACAATCATACTCCTCTAAGGTAGGCACCAAGTCAACATCTCCAATGGTGACGCATCTCAAAGCAGGGTCCCAACAAGAGGTGATGACCTCCAATAAATGCCAATCTAGTGTGGTGTGAAGAAGAGTAGTGGCATCTCCAAGAAGCTACCGGATGAGTGCCCGGTCACCACAAGAAAAAGAGCCCCACCACCTCTTAAGTTTCCTTTCATGGTAGGCCTCCCTCTCAAGCTCACCCAAGGTGTCGTAGGAGTGAGCACCAAGAGCATCCATGAACGAATCTTGCTAAAATCTGACAATCCGATGAAGATCTATGAAAAAAATGATGAAAAGCGGTGTTTTCTAAGCATTCTGAGTGAAGAAAAGGGTAGAAGAAGACCCAAAAAAATCGCAGAACTAAATGAGCTGAAATTGGGCTGGAACCCAATTTTTATGCATGCCTCCTAAGGCAGTGGCCCTTGAAGGGCTGCCGGCGGTCCTACAAGGGCTGCCAGACCTCGGGACACTTGCTAGGGCTTTTCAGCCCCCCAAGCACAAACCCACACACATTCTAGACACTCTCCCCCTATTTGGCATGTTTTTGATCACCATGGAGCAAAGATTCTCTTGTTTTAGCACTCGCAGTAGTGCGCGATCAGGCCAACAGTGAACCAGATTGCCAGACGCTTTCTCTCACGCATCCGAGACTGCACAAATCCTACACTGGGGTAGTTTATCTTTGTGTGTCTTGTTCAACACCTCCAGATGTCTTGAACCTCATTATTAAAGCCCGGTTCAGGGGTCAGTTTAGCCCTGGTATTCAGAATTTATGACAGAAAAATGCTAGAGCCCAATCTCGGTCGTGCGGCAGCTTTTGCAGCCTATTTGGAGGACAGAGGGAGTCGTTTCTCACAATGTTACCTCAAGAGGCCTGTCTTTGGAGTTTTAGCCCGCTCGGGTAATAACAAGTGTGACTAATGCATACCGCCTCATGGCATGTCTAAGGAGATCTCATTCGGAGTGTCCGCATTCGTTATTAGCATTATGGTATGGTCTACAAAGTTGAGGCCACTTTCAGCCAATCTGCAAGCTCGGAACCCCGCAAAACCCTAAACTCGGGCAGTTTATTTTGCGCAGTTCTCTTCCCCTTTGTCCAATATACAAGAATGGGTCCGTCCCACTGAGGATGTGTCTCTCATGTCGAGAATTGCATGAAACCCTAAACTAGGGCAGTTTATTTCACATGATCTCTCCACTTTTTCTTGCTCTAGCAGGACGATCATTGTTCAAAGCTACTAACAAACTCGTGAAACTGCGGTCTAAAACAAGTGAGTGTGACACAAGCTGGTTCAAAACCACCATCCACGATGAAAATACGATAGTGCATGCATACATTAACAGCCCTCTCAAAGGCAATTTCCAGAGCTATACATGTAAGTTCTATCCAGAGGCATTGTTTTTCACACATCAGCAGCCCTCTCAAAGGTGATCTATCTAGAGTTATGCATGTAAGTCTTAATCAGAGGCATTGTCTTCCACATACATCAGCAACCCTCTCAAAGGAGATTTATCTAGAGTTATGCATGTAAATCCTAATTAGAGGCATTGTCTTCCACATAGGTCAGTAGCCCTCTCAAAGGCATTTTCCAGAGCTATGCATGTAAGTCCTAATCAAAGGCATTGTCTTCGACATACGTCAACAACCCTCTCAAAGGCATTTTCCAGAGCTATACATGTAAGTCCTATCCAGAGGCATTGTTTTTCTCACATTAGCAGCCCTGTCAAAGGAAATTTATCTAGAGTTATGCATGTAAGTCCTAATTAGAGGCATTGTCTTCCACATACATCAGCAGCCCTTTCAAAGGCAGTTTCCAGAGCTATACATATTAGTCCTAATTAGAGGCATTGTTTTAGACATACATCAATAGCCCTCTTAAAGGCATTTTTACAGAATTATACATGTAAGTCCTAGCAAAAGGTGTTGTTCCATACCTACATCATGCTATAAAGAGATAATATCATACATCAAAGCCCACTGTAGGCCAATACAATACATACATGTCCAGGCCTGTCAAGAGGCAATGAATAATATACATACATAACCGGCCCATCATGGGGCAATGTCTACAAGATAAATGAAAAAATATACATGCCCACGCAGGGGCTACATCAAGCTACAACAAATGGCTAACCCTACAAAGAATCATCATCCCTGATAAACTGGTTCGTATCATCATCATCGTTGTCGCCTACAAAAGGGCCGGTGGAAGGACCTGCACTGCCTGAAGTGCTGAGAATGTACCCTGGATCCTAGGAAGGTCCCGGAGCCTGAGCAAAAGAACCCCAACTGCCCGGCGGGCTTGGAGGAACTGGCATGTACCCGGGCTCTAATGAAGGAATGATGGGCCCTCGGGCTGGAATTTGAGGAGAAGCCAGAATAGGAATACGAGCCGCTCGTAACTCTCCCGCCAAGAGCATGGTATAGCCATGAAATGTGGCTAGCTCACTCTGAAACTGACTCCGCTCTCTCTCTACCATGGTAGCTTGAACCTCCCTATCTCTCTGCCAGAGCGCCCTCTCCCGAGCTAATGCTCGAGTAGTCTCTTCCTGCATGTGTGCCTCCCTAGTGGCAAGGGTGGCCTCAAGCTCTGTCACCTTGGCCTGTAGAACCTCTGCACATGCTTTCCACTCTACTCTAGTGGCCACTTGAGCATGGATAATGCCTTCCAGCACCTTACCTCCACTCATAGGGACATCTCCAATGACAGGCCCTGCGGAAGACTCTACGAACCAAGTAGCATAATCTTTACTGGTATCCACATAGGCATCAAAGGAACCCGTCGCATAAGCCAGGTCATCCAGGACAATGGTCTCGAATGACAAGCCAAAAGGAGGCAGATTTCTACGTACTGCATAGACTGGCATGACCTAATGGAAAGTCCTCTCTACCAAAAAGAACTCCCAGCTCTACAGAGCCCAAAACCAACATCATATCCTCGACTGGCCCATAGCAATAGTGAGCTCTGGCCTCCCCAGCAGTGCACCTTCATAGGGGCGAACTATAATCTCATCTCGAGTAACGTAGTCCAAGGCTGTAAAGATAGTGACTGGTTGCACTACGACAACCCTGGTGATCCTACAAAGAGCCCACGCATATGCTCAAGGGTACGCCGTTGCTGACAAGCGTGTGTACCATGGTTACAAAGCTGGGATGTACTTATACGCCCACCATGTCAAAATCCACCAACATCCCTCCAAACTCCTAAAATCCCACTGGGAGGCTCGCCTCAAGAAAGCGATGAAGAAGCCATAGGTGATGGACCTCCAGTCATATGTCCCAATGCTAGAGACCACTCCCATGGCCTATAGTAGCTGGCAAGTTAACACCGACCGGTTGTTGCCAAAAAAGCAACTACAGAGAAACCACAGGAAGAACTGATGAAGATGAATGCTGGTGGGTGCCATGTCCCAAGGAATGCTACTCTGTAGCCACTCAGTGCTGATTTGTGGTGATGCAGTGGGCCCAAAATATCCCCTCGTGTTCGCAGTCAATGGAAGAGGGATGCCCAAGAGCTCGCTAGCCATCTCGAAGCTCATCTCCTCAGTCGGAATTGGGAGGCCACCAAATCTGATACCTAAGATGGCCGTCCAATCAAGAGGGAGGATCGTATACTCCATACAGCTCAAGTGAAAGGTGCTTGTCTCGGCGTGGAATCGCCGCACCAAAGCCTCCCTGATCTTGTACCTCATAGTAAATGGGGGAATCTGCAGAAAATCCCAAATCCCTGCTCTCTCAGAAACTCGGCATACTGTTGATGGGTCCTAGGAGCAAACACCAGCCGAAGAAAAGTGGACCAGGCACCCCGACCCCAGAGTTTGTCGCTCCTCTGCATTCAAAATCAAAAGCTATTTGTTAGCACATGCATATAATAGGAATTCGAATGACCAAGAAAGAAATACAACATACCTCTCCCCTCCGCGCTTGTGCGGAAGGATGGTCCTTCAGCCCCTGCTGAATGTGAGTGTCTTTAATGCCTCTATCCACGGCTCCCGTGCGAGCATCGGCCCCAGCTTGATGTGGTGGGAACCTAGGCCTCAAACTGTGCCTCTAAGTGCCCAATTCTGGCAAGACCTCGTCCCAAAAAAAGTCAGCATCTATGTCTATAACGAGATCCTCGGCTCGCATCTCTCCTCCGAAGGCCCCCCTCCCTCTAGCCAGCTTGCGCCATGAGGAAGCCCTGCTAGAAATAGTATGAGACTCAGAGGAGACGTTGGCGATCTCGACTGAGCACCACCTCCTAAAACGGGTCTCTATAGATATACCGTCGGTAGGTCCAGTATCCTCCTCCCCGCGGTCAAAGCAGCTTTGCAGAACTCGAGCCACCTGCTCGCCAGCTGAAGTGGTCTCATCGTCAGAAGAATCATCTCCGTGGGACATGGCATACACGGGGACCTTCCCCTGGTCTCCCTTGGAACCAGCTCTCCGAGACATGATCTACAAAACAGCAAGAAATTCAGACAGAACTGGTAAGCCCAAAAGTTAAATGGACACAGATGAACTAACACTTTTTCCTAAACATGTTATGTAGGTCTATGTCAAGCATATGATCTCACAAATAATCAGATTCTTACAAGCATTCTACAGTGGGTAAGCCAGCGACATGCGTCTTGGGCTCACAATATACAGTGGGTAAGCTAGCGACGTGCGTCCTAGGCTCACAATCTACAGTAG
Source organism: Quercus tomentella (assembly GCA_028535165.1). NCBI lineage: Eukaryota > Viridiplantae > Streptophyta > Magnoliopsida > Fagales > Fagaceae > Quercus > Quercus tomentella. The sequence goes on along the minus strand of JAPQVY010000133.1, from coordinate 54,730,729 downwards.
GTGAACTAGCAATTGCGCTATGGACTTGCGATCTACAGTGGGTGAACCGGTGATACACGTCCTTAGGCTCACATTCTATAGTGGGTAAGCCAACGACATACATCTTGGGCTCATGTTCTACAGTGGGTAAGCCAGCGACATGCGTCCTGGGCTCACATTCTATAGTGGGTAAGCTAGCGACACGCATCCTAGGCCCGCAATCTACAGTGGGTGAACCAGTAGTTGTGCTCTGGACTCGCAATCTACTGTGGGTGAACCGGCGACATGTGTCCTCGAGCTCACATTCTATAGTGGGTAAGCCAACGACATGCGTCTTAGGCTCACAATCTGCATGTTCGGATCTATGCTTTCTACATGTTTCATGTTACTTTCCATGTGCTTATGCACTCTATGCCATGTTCACGTGCCTAGCCTTGGCTATGTTTGTCATGCCATGTTCTTTTGTAGCCCTTTTGTCGCTTTATCTTTCTTTCTTGTGTTTTGGCCTATTGGTTCGAACCCGATCTAGACCCTATGGTCTTCGTCATTGTCCATACACCTTGGCCCATATCAAAGGGTTTGGATCACCCATTTTGCATGTCTATGCTTGCTTGCTTCTATGCTTTATGCTTATGTTAGCCTCTCTTGTTCTAGGCTTTGCCATGCTTGACGCCCTTAGCAGGCATGTCGTTGTGTGGTTACATCCGACGCTCATAAGGCCCTGTTTGGATGCAACCATTTGGGACTCATTGCCATGATGCCGATTGCTTCGGGCATACCTTTCCCCTTTTCAGCTCGATGCTATGATATGCTTGCCATGCTTGTTTGTGCCACCCGTTTGCTTTATATGCATCTTTACATGCTTGCTTACATGTCCATGCATGAGTCTTGCTTGCTAGTGTGTCATCCATGCTTCAACGCAATGAAGTTATGGACATTCTATCCAAACCTACATTTGTCCTCCGTGGACACCACCTTTTGTTTGCTTTCTTGCATGTTTGCCTTTTTGCTTGTTTGCCTTCATCCTTGTTTCTATGTTTTCCATATCTATCATGTTTATCTACTTCATGCCTCTATCATGTGCTCTTTGCATCTTTTCCTTCCATTGCTTGCTTGCTGGTTTCTTGTCTTTGCCTTTGCATGTACACACATGAAGCGAGGACGTATGGAGCTAGGGCACGGTCTCCCAGGCATAAGCAAAAGGGACGCGGACACGAGCATGTGGTTAAGCCAAGCGGCTGTAGTCAGTAGGTTTAGGAGTTTAGCTTCTCCCCTTTGGTTATTTACTCTTTTAAACCTTTTCCTTCCTCCTCCCTTTCTCCCATAGATGATTTGTATTAGGTATATCATGCCATGTACCATTCGTCCTCATCTCTAGAGTATGACGACCCCTATTTACTTTCCTGCACCTATATTTTGGGCCATGCTCTAGGGATATAGGCATTTACTTTCTTGCTCTGTGTGCTTGCATTGTTCATGATGTATGTATATATATACCTGCTCGCACCCCCCCTCTCCGATGTGATTGTCACAGTCCGTGCCACCTAAGGCAGGCAATGCCTAATTTCCACCATGAAAGTAAGGTGACTTGTCGCCAAATTTTCATCGTAGAAATCTGGCACTTTACTCGAATGCCTTAGGAAAGCATAGATTAGGACCACACCCATTCAAAAGCCAAACCTCAAAGCCCCCATGCATGCAAAGCCCCGATAGCCAATGCCAAAATCATGTTTTTACTGCCAATTTCTGAAAATTGAGGTTTTATCAAAACAAAGGACTGTCCTTGGATAGGCGTTGAGGGGTGCCTAACACCTTCCCCACACGTAACCAAACTTTTGGACCTAAGAATCAAGATTTTTTGCCACCCACATTAGATTAGGAAAAATGCCCTTTTTCTTAACCTAGGATCAGTAATAAAATCAACTAGAAATAGGTGACCAATCACACCTTAGAAAAACCCAATGATTGGTGGCAACTCCACTCACCTTTGGTAATCCCTTAAAATTTGGCCCGGATTCCTGCCATAATGCCAAAGGTAGACCTACCTTCCTCCACCAAGAGAGAGAGCAACCAAAGCTCTGCGCGAAGCACACAACACACACCATATTTCGAGAGGGGCCCTCCAACGGGGCCCCACATGCAGAAGCTGTCGCCACTGCGGGTGGTTGAACGAAGGCCTGCAACCACAGCGGTGGTTTTTTTCGCCCTGTTCCGATCGAGGCTGGGAGTCTACAAGTCTTAATAGATATTTTTATATTTAAATATCTATTATACCATTTAATGGAAGAATGTTGTGGCAATACTTTGAATGAGGGTATAAATATAAGAGTTTTATAGCAAATTGTTGGTGCAAACACAATAATAATGGATAAAAAACAAAAAGAAAACCTCCTCCCTTTACTTCGCTCTTGCTCACGTATCTAGCCCTATATTTGTGCCAATACATATTAGCACATTAATCACCACAATTATAAAGAATAAAAGAGTCTCCCTCCTTTTCAATGTGAGATTAAACATTTCACTAACTCCTTTTCTTTTTATATTAACTCCCAAAACATTATATTTATGTTGTAATATTAATTCATTTGAATTAAATAATGTTAAAATGCTACAACACAAATTCATATAGAATTTAGAGTGCTTCTACTCTCATACCATAACACTCCTTAATTTTCCAACCACTTCACACATAGGTATTTAAAAAATGTTAAATTACTGATCGTGGTGTGCTAAGGTGTGAGTGTATATAAATTGGAGTGTGTTTTGGAATTTTTTTGACTTTAGTGTTATTAAGGAATTTAAAATCAGTTAAAAATATATATTAGAATAACGAGCTTGAAAAATGATGGTTTTCAAAAGTTAAATTCAAAGAGGCTTTAAGCTTGTATGATTATTTTTCTCCCATTTACTTTTGGTCCCTTTGGCGAGCCAACTTCAGATGATTATGTTTTTTTTATTATTGAGTAGTTCTTCGTTGATTGTTGATTTGTCATTTCAAGACAACTCAGCCTCTACTAGCTCCTGCAACCATATTATCTGAACCAGGTATTGGTCCAAGGCCAGTATGATGTCCAGTAAAGGTGCAAATAGCATCCTAAGCAATATAAAAGACCTAGAATATCTATTTCATTTTCGATATATTTATATTAGAAGTAGTGAAATAAAGCACAGTTTATCAATTGGGTTTACTAATTACGAAGAGAAGTGAAATATAGACAAAAGAGAAACAACTATTAATTAAAAGAAATAATTTGCCTTCTGAAGAAGAAGTTGGGAGAGGTCTAAGACTCTTGAACATCAATTAGAAGGGAAAGGGTAAAAACTAAAAAGTAACTCCATTATGGACAACTAGCCGAGTTCTTGTATGATGTGCGGTGTATTTTGTTAGTTTCCTCCAATATTTCAATAATTTTACTCCTAAAAAATTGTAATATTTAGTGTTCTATTATACAAACAAATTAAGAGTAGTATTATAATTTAATCATACTATATGCGTTTACAAATTAAAAAATTGCATGATATTGTGACTAATATAGATAAGCCAATTTCATGCTTACTAAAAAAATGTGAGTGGGGTATGTCACCACCCCGTGGATTGCAAGCCGAAGAAAGACTGTTGGAGAAGCATCTTAGAAATGAGAAGTTGGGCCCATGTCTTAACATCATAAGCCCACATCCGAGGAAGAGTAGAATGACCCAAGCTATCCACCGAGGTAGTCCAAGAACCCTTTAGCCGAGGAAAGTTTCAACAAAGTTGCCGAGGATGAGACCTTGGCCTAGAATTCTTGCTGAGGACACGATGAGAAAGACACAAAGCCTAAAGTAGCAATCACCTCCACATTAATTAGATGTTACAACCTAATGTCAGTTGCATAAATTATAAATGATCAGCCTGAATAATAGAGATACCCTAAAAGTCTTCCTTCATGATCAAAGAATGACAGAAGAAGTGTCTGATGGGACTAGCTTCCTCTGACATCCAACTAGAAAATATACAGCAGGAAACGGGGGAAGAGGGGGGAATAAAAGGGGGACCTAGCCCATAGAATAGAGGGATTATAGTTTTTGAGCAAAAAATAGGGGATTACAGTTTTTGAGTGAGGCGAGCCCTCACTTGTTCAAATATCTTCTTTTGTTCATTTATCATTTGTGGAAATTTCTGCTTAAGGTTAATTGTCAACCTTAGTCAAACATCTACCACCACCACTAGTTTGTTGGACCTAAATTGAGGTAGGGACGTGCTTTCTTTGTCTTAGTGGTGCAATGGTACCTGAAACAAAAGTCTACCTCTATAAGTACATGTCCCAAGTCAAAGGCCTTTTTTTATTTAGATATCCTTAGAAAATCACTCCATTTCCTCTCATGGGCCTTCCCCTAGTTTCATTCGGGCTCGGTCCATTTACAAAATACTTTCATCTTATACTCATGGATCTTCATCAAAGTGGGCTTAGAGATTTCAACCTTTAGTCTCAAATATGGGACTATAATGTATTCATCACTTTAGAGCTCTTCATTTTCATTTTATTTATTCTTTTTCTTTTCCTTTAAGGTAGCCAAACTTAAGCTAGAGTACATTTACCTTCCTCTCAAGGTCCATGGGTCTCACATCATCTTAGCCTTTACATACAATAAGGAGGCCCAAGATTAGAGAGGCTCAGTGACTTTGTAAGATCCTTGGATGCTAGGCCCATAGTCTATTTGTTACTTTAGACCCAAGGCTTCCTTCTTGAAAAAGGCCTTGATTAGGCTTAAGATACCAAATGGGCTATGGTCCTATGAACCTCTAAGTTATGATAGACCTTTGGGTTTTGGGATAAGCCTTTATATGTGAGATACTTCTTTTCTTTCATCCTAAAGCCTTAGGGCATACCTATGGGCGCAATGTGTGGTTTGGGGAGTATGCCTCGGCCGAGTGGACTAGGGCGGAGAAAAGGAGTTGCCACCTAGTTTTATGGTCTAGGAACCACATATATAGTGCCCTTACATGGAAGGATTGATCTTACTACCAAAATATGGGTTCGAAGTTTTGGTACAATTTTGGGAAAGTGTTAGGCACCCAAAACCGCCCAATCAGTGGGTCGGCTTCCACTCATTATGTCTTACGTCTTAATCTCATTAAAGGCATGTTCAATATTGCATCTTAAACTCACACACACACTAGCATACATCTAAGCATACAACATGGCATCTCATCCCAGACCTTAACATACATCTATCACACGTAGCATCCATTACATCCAAGGCAAAAGCATGTATATATTAAATCAAGGCAGAAACATAGGCATAGAAAGATCAAAATAGCATGTGATATCATCAAAACATCCAAAGCATATCATCCAACAAAACATGTTCATATTCATCATCAAGGTAACTCCATATGCGTGCTCATGTGAATGCATGACTTACCTCACTTACCTTATTGTATCTCAGCACCTATGCATCAATGGATGGCCATGTGAATGCATGTTCATGCATTAAAGCAAGAAATAAAAAGAAACCCTAATCTAGCATGTTAAAGGCAAAAAAGTAATTAAATAGAGGAATAGAGACTTAAAAAGCATAAAAAAGAACCAAATAGAGGCATATGATGTAAAAGAAGCAAAGAAATAGAAGCAAAAAACTGAGATTAGGGTTTCCAGGCACGAGTATGCGTGTGCATACATAGGCCTGCGTATGCAGGCCAGTTGTATGCGTACACGTACTTCGAGTCTGTGTGCGTATACAGAATCATGTGTATGCAGACACGCTTGATGAACCCTAACCTAGAAACTTAGAAACACATAAAATAGAATAGGACTTAAAATAATAAATCTAACAACCTAACGTGCTTTTAAACATAAAAACTACTCCCTAGGCTAAACAAACATATCTAAACACAAACAAAGCAAGGAAACAAGATTGAAAACAAGATTAAAGCAGAAATGAAAGAAAAAGAGTTTAGAACTCAATACCTCAAAACAAAGACTCCTAGGCTTGATTTTGACCATTCCACTCAGTCAAATCTATTCATAATCAAACAAAGAAGTGATTAGTAATCTTAAAACTCAAAGATTGAGGCCA
>JAPQVY010000133.1:54592190-54712190 GCA_028535165.1 Quercus tomentella | reverse complement strand
ATATGTGAGAGCCAAAAAAGTAATGAACTTATATGGAAGTGGAGCACGCACAAAAGGCTGAGGCACCACCTACCTGTACCCAGCCAATACAGGGGAGGTGGGCCATGGGTCAAAGGTAAGAGAGGGTGTGGTCTAGCAGTGGGGAGAAGGGGGAGCCTATTTTGGGATTCTCGCTCAAGCACTTTTAGGGGAAATGTCCTGCTGGGATGACATCTCACCCAAAAGAGGTAAATATGAGCTAGAATCACTAGGTGCATGATAGCCTTGTTTTCCGGTAGGGGAAGTACCAACCGAGTGGGTGCATGGTATTGGATTCTCACTGAGAAGACTAGGGGTCACATTCGTGCTGTGAGCTTTAAGCCAATCATTTGCTTGCTGCCCAAGAGATCTGCTAGCGTCATTCTGGTGCAAACCTTGGCTGAGAGGTGGTGGGACACTACCAACACCTTCCATATTGCTGATAGGTAAATGGCGGTGACTCCCTATGACTTCCACCACATGACCGGCCTTAGGTGCAACAGGGCACTTATAAATTTGGAGGGAAAGTAGGGCATCCAGTTGGGCATGGATTTGCTTGGGAGGAGGTATATTACTGACATGATCCGCTATCCCGACATTGAGGCGAATTACATGCTTCTACCACAAGTGACGGCCGATGATTGTGCCAAGATGGCTAGAGCCTTTCTGCTGTACCTTCTAGGGGCCTATCTTTTTGCCAATACAGGGGAGGTGGGCCATGGATCAAAGGTAAGAGAGGATGTGGTCTGGTAGTGGGGAGAAGGGGGAGCCTATTTTGGGGTTTCCGCTCAAGCTCTTTTAGGGGAAATGACCTGCTGGGATGACATCTCACTTAAAAGAGGTAAACATGAGTTGGAATCACTAGGTGCATACTATAGAGATTGATAAGGGAGAAGTCCAGCCCTTATCTGGATGGGAGTATCAAGAGAAGTAAAAAAAAAAAAAAAAAAAAAAAAAAAAAAAAAACAAAACCACTTTTGTCTGGGAATGAGGTGTGGCACAACCAACACAGTGTAGTGGTAGGGGCTGGGCAGCCGACAAACCAATGGGCAGTCTTGGAAGGACACCCACAATGGGCCAAAAGCAGTTAAGGGGTAAAAATGGTAAATCCTGTCATGGCAGGCAGTATAAAAAGGCCATAGACGTGCACAGTAAACAAGAACAAAGAAAAGAACAAAATGAGGGAAAAAGGGAGAAGGAAAAGAGAGAAAACAGGGAAAAACAAGTAAGAGAAAGAAAGAAAAATAGAAAACCAAGAGTGAGGAAGAAAAATATGAGTGATAGGAGTAAAAGCATGCATCAATAGGCTACCCACATCTCTCCCTCTTAATAGCCCACTCTCTAACGAGTCAAGAATCTAAGATTAAGCCACTTAGGTCCATTTTCCAAAAGTGAGTAACTTCTACAACAGGAATCCCCTCTGAGGTTATCTACATTGGAGATTAGTTCACTTTCTTAGACTTGAATCTATCAAGGAGCTGAGCCCATTCCTTTAGTAAACTAATTTTCTTTTCTTTTGCCATGGTTGATTAAGGACTAACGTGACTTTTTGCTATCAATCTATTCCTGCCGTATTTACGTTGTGATACTTTTCCTTTGTGGAACTATTCATGTATTATTGTTGTTAGTAGAAAATATTTTAGTTAAAGTGTTTTAGTTATCCTGCCGTATTGTGTTTTTCCTGCTAGAACATTTTGTAACAGTATTTCCTACCGTGAGCGCGTGACATGCTTAAACTCCAGCCAGGGCACGTTGGCACAAGAAGGGCCTTACTTGCGCATAAGCTGGCCTAAGGTGTGTTTCAATTATATTTTAGCTAAACAATATAATTTATCACTTTTTAACTTGTACGTGGCTGAATTTTAGATGGGCATTTTTCCTACATGGCAGCACCTCCTTAATTGTAGGAATCAACTTTCTCTCAGCTTCTGCTATTATATATAGTATATGATGATAGCAATTAGGCTATGGTCTTATGAACATTTCAATTTCAGATATACCTTTGGACTTTGGGATAAGCCTCTTATATGTGAGAACTTCTTTTCTTTCATCCCAAATATCTTAGGGTATGCCATAATTTTTAGGTCATTCTTTAATTTTACATTTTTTATCTTTTATTTGTCATTTAGAATTAGGTGAACAAGATATATGGTTTGAACAAACAAGAGATATAAAGGGTATCCTCTTTTTGATAGGATCTAGGATCTCTCTAAGTGTGGGTAGGCTCCTTAAAGTTGAAGGGATAGATTAGTAGGTCACTCACAACTAGGTGGGCCATGATTCCAACCGAGGACCTAAGTGGACCTTTGGGGATTGGTGGCAAACTGTTAACATACTCAAAGCCCATCATAGGCAATGGCACATTGTGAGTTGGTGGGCTGAACTTCGAAAGACTTTGGCCCGAATGGAACGTACTCATCTTCCTACTCATCACCAACCGAGGTAAAGGGACAAAAGAACCAAGTGAAATGTGTGCAAACAAGTATTGAACAAGCCTTTATTATGATTAAGAAATAAGACACATTGGAATCAAACTCTCTATCCCCAACAAAGTCGCCACTGTGGGCGCAACGCATGGTTTGGGGAGTACACCTCGAACGAGTGGACTGAGTCAGACAAAAGGAGTTGCCACCTAGTTTTATGGTCTAGGAACCATGTATATAGCACCCTTACATGGAAGGACTGATCTTACTACCAAAGTATGGGTTCGAAGTTTAGGTATGATTTTGGGAAGGTGTTACACCATTGTGTCTTACGTCTTAATCTCATTATATTGCATCTTAAACTCACACACACACTAGCATACATCTAATCATACAAAATGGCATCTCATTCCAAACCCTAACATACATCTATCATGGCATATCACATCACATCTTAACATACATCTATCACATGTAGCATCCATTACATCTAAGGCAAAAGCATGTATATATAAAATCAAGGTAGAAACATAGGCATAGCAAGATTGAAATAGCATGTGATATCATCAAAACATCCAAAGCATATCATCCAACAAAACATGTTCATATTCATCATCAAGGTAACTCCATATGCGTGTTCATGTGAATGCATGACTTACCTCACTTCCCTTACTACATCTCAACACCTATGCATCAATGGATGGCCATGTGAATGCATGTTCATGGCATTAAAGCAAGAAATAAAAAGAAAACCTAATCTAGCATGTTAAAGGCAAACAAGTTATTAAACAGAGGAATAAAGACTTAAAAAGCATAAAAAGGAACCAAAGATAGGAATATGATGTAAAAGAAACAAAGATATAGAAGCAGAAAACTTAGATTAGGGTTTCTGGGCACGAGTATGCATGTGCATACATAGGCCTGCATACTTGGGCCAGTTGTATGCGTACGCATACTACGAGTTTGCGTGCACATATAGAATCACGCATACACAAACACACTTGATGAACCCTAACCCAAAAACTCAGAAACACATAAAACAGAGTAGGACTTAAAACAATAAATCTAACAACCTAGCATGCTTTTAAACATAAAAATACTAAACCCTAGGTTAAACAAACATATCTAAACACAAACAAAGAAAGGAAACAAGATTAAAGTAGAAATGAAAGAAAAAGAGTTTATAACTCAATACCTCAAAACAAAAGCTCCTAGGCTTGATTTTGACCATTCCCTTAGTCAAATATGTTCACAATCAAACAAAGAAGTGATTAGTAATCTTAAAACTCAAAGATCAAGGCTAGAAAAGGCCCCAATCAGAAAATATTGACTTAAGGATGTTTTGTGAAAAAATCCTTCTTCAATTCACTATTTCTCGTGAATCTTATGTCTTCCCTAAGGAGTTTCTCTATGTTCTTAAAATATACCATGTAAGGCTTTATATAGTTGAAAAATAGGGGTTTGGAATAGCTCCCAAATAATGAGGGATTCATTCCAAACCTCAGCTTTAATGCAGAAAACTTGCCTTTCATAGCTCTCTAGAATTCTAGCTGCGTACGCAGGTTCATGCCTACGTACGCATGCATCTGACCTGCGTATGCATACACATGTATACATGCGCAGGCCGAGGCTTTCCTTGGCCTTTTTTTTTTTTTTTTTTTTTTTTTTTTTTTTTTTTTCCCCAAAAATAGCTTTATTTGCTCATAAAAGGTTATATTTTCCATTTTAACATTTCCCAAGTCAATTTAGAATATGATCGGGCCCTAAACCAACCTTGGGCCTTAGTATTTTAGCATCATTGGGGAACGAGGGCCCGAGTCATAAGGGGTACAAAATGCAGTGTCTACAGACGACACACATGCCATCAAGAAAATTTCCTAAAGGGACTCGAGGTCTCGTGTATCAAAGACAGGTGTGAACCTGCATGAGATAGTAGGAATTAGGCTTAATGACACAAGCAAGCAAGGACTCATGCATGAACATGTAGGCAAACAGGCAAAGATGCAAAGGAAGCAAAACGAGAGGCACAAAGCAAGAAAGACAAGCATAACATGGCATGGATCGGAGAAAGGGTATTCGTCAAGCAAACCGACATTACAGGGATGTGTTCTCACAAGTAGTTATACCCAAACAAGCCACAAACAGGACGAATGCAACCACAAACAAGCAAGTGGCCCTAAAGACCAACAAGCACAAGCCCACAGAAGGCACCAAGCATGGCAAAACCTAGATCTAGGTAGGCAAACATTGATATAAAGCAAAGAAGCAAGCAAACATACACATGCATAAAGGAAATGGTCCAAACCCTTTGATATAGGCCTAAGTGTATAAATGTAGGCCTAGACCACAAGATCTAGATCTACACCCTACCTAAAGGGCCAAAACGCAAGAAAGAGATATATCAAGAGACATAAAGGCTATAAAAGCACATGGCATAGCATCCAACATGTAGATCTACACATGAACATGGCACGAAGCACATCAAGATATAGATCTAAGCATAAACATGGCAAGGAGCACCTAAGCATGTAGATCTAAGCACAGACATGGCAAGGAGCACATAAATATGTAGATCTAAGCACAAAAAGGTATTTAGACATATACTAGCCTAAGACAACTAGGCCAACATCATTAAAGCAATAAAACGTGTTAGAAAGTAAGGAGACATGTTAGAAAAGCTACAAAACATGCTAGGAAGCTAGATAAAGCAATAGATACTATGGAAAGAAATAAAGTATGTTATAAAGCAAGATAAAGCAAAAGGTGCAAATAGTGGCTAAAAAGCTACATATACACCCTTAAAACCTCAAATCTAAGGTCCTAAGACCAAGGAGGGGGAAAATAGTACAAGAACACAACCTCTTGGTTGTTGAGAAAAAAGAGAAATCAAATGTCTTTGGATGTGTTTAAGAGAGAATTTAGAGAGGAAAAGAGAGGAAATCTGCCTAGAAAAGTACTTCAAAATGCCCAAAATCCTTTTTCTTTTTTTTTTTTTCTTTTTTTTTTTTTAAATCTGGGGGTCTGGGAGGTTAAATAGACTTTTGGAAAGGGAATTTCGATTTCGACCCATGAATAGTTGTTGGAAAGGGAATTCAATAATCTTTGCAATGATGCTGGCCCCAACCCGTTCTGACAGTCGGATCAAAATTAGGGTTTCTAGTGCCATCGAGAGTCAACCTTTGGTCAAAGTTGACAAAAATCTCCAAGTGGCTTGGGTTTGATGTAGAAAGATGAAAAATGTTGTCTTGGGATGATTTTAACCAACTTTGACTTTCGGTCAACCTAGGGTTAACCAGGGGCGTTTTGGTCATTTTGACCTGAAATGGCATTTTAAATGCTCTGATGCCCGAACGCATTGTGCCACGTCAATCTTGATGTTTCCGTGGCCCCATGGAGAAGAGATAATATTTTTGGAATTTTTGGGGCCCGTCATGCAAATCGAGTGCGTACAGAATACGGTATCTATAGCTGCCCTTCTTTATCTGACATCTCAATTGCAATGAGAGGTGTTGGATAAGGAACGTAATTCCGCATTTTATTGCCCCAAATTTGCGTGCGATAACTGCATTGTTCATGGGCCAGAACCGGTTTGACCCTAATAAGGTTGAGCCTTTAAAGAGGATCTAATCATCTTTGGGTCCTTTCTTCTCAATTTGACATTCTTTGGCACTAAGAAAACTCCCCTCCTCTTTTTTTTTACTTCCTGCAAATATGTTAGTGCCAATGCAACTAGGAAATAAAGCTAGATCTTATTATCATTTTTGGCATTTATATATCCTTTTCATTTTCATTTTTTTTTTTTTGGCAACATCGACGAACATACAAATGCTGGATGCTATGAAAACACACACAAAAATAATGAAAAAACTAGGAGAAATGCTGGGTAGACATGAGAAACTATGTAAGATAAAACGAAAGATTTTGGGAGATTTAAAACATGGTGATGATGCAACTTTGATTTGAAGGGGAAACCTTATAGAAGGAGAGCAGTTTTGAAAATGTGGAACTAAACGAGTGCTGTCGAATTGAATCCCGGGAGAGATACTTTGAAAAAACTTGACATTTGAGATAAAAATCAGGACTAAATGATCGCCGTCGAATTGAATCCTAAGAGAGATATTTTAAAACATTTGACATTTTGAGATAAAAATAAGGACTAAACGATCACTGTCAAATTGAATCCTGAGAGAGACATTATGAAAAACTTGACATTTTGAGAAAAGGGTTCCTACACTGTGGAAGTGTGGAAAAGGTTCCTACGCCGGGAAGGCATGGGAAAGTTTTATCGAGAGAAACGAGTCCGAAAACTACCTGAAGGCAAAGGTGTTTGAAAGAGACTTTTTGGGGGCTACTTGAAGCTAAATGTGCTTCAACGAGAAAAACTAGTCCAAAGACTACCCGAAGGTGAAAGTGTTTAAGAAAGAGACCCTTTGGGGGCTAGTTAAAGCTGAATGTGTCTTAACGAGAGAAACTGGCCCGAAGACTACTTGAAGGTGAAAGTGTTTGAGAAAGGGACCCTTTAGGGGCTAGCTAAAGTTAAATGTGTTTCAACGAGAGAAACTGGTCCAAAGACTACCCGAAGGTGAAAGTTTTTGAAAGAGGCCCTTTGGGGGCTAGTTAAAGCTAAAAGTGTTTCAACAAGAGAAACTGGTCCAAAAACTACCCGAAGGTGAAAGATTTTGAAAGAGACCCTTTGGGAGCTAGTTAAATCTGAAAGTGTTTCAATGAGAGAAACTAGTCCGAAGACTACCCGGAGGTGAAAGTGTTTGAGAAAGACCTTTTAGGGGCTACTTTTAGCCGAATGTGTTTCAATGAGAGAAACTGGTCCAAAGACTACCCGAAGGTGAAAGTGTTTGAGAAAGAGACCATTTGGGGGCTAGTTAAAGTTGAATGTGTTTCAATGAGAGAAACTGGTCAGAAGACTATCCGAAGGTGAATGTTTTTGAAAGAGACCCTTTGGGGCTAGTTATAGCTGAAAGTGTTTCAACAAGAGAAACTAGTCCGAAGACTACCCGAAGTTGAAAGTTTTTGAAAGAGACCCTCTGGGGGCTGGTTAAAGTTGAATGTGGTTCAATGAAAGAAACTGGTCTGAAGACTATCTAAAGGTGAAAGTGTTTAAGAGAGACCCTTTACGAGCTACTTTTAGCTGAATGTATTTGAAAGAAATGAGTCTGAAGAATACCCAAAGGTGAAAGAGTTTCAATGAGAGAAACGAGTTCGAAGACTACCCAAAGGTGAAGGTGTTTCAACGAAAGAAACGCATCAAAGACTACCCGAAGGTGAAGGTGTTTCAACGAGAGAAACATGTCCGAAGACTACCTAAAGGTGAAAGTTTTTGAAAGAGACCTTCTGGGGGCTAGTTAAAGCTAAATGTGTTTCATTGAGAGAAACTAGTTTGAAGACTACCTAAAGGTGAGAGTTTTTGAAAGATGCCCTCTGAGGGCTAGTTAAAGCTGATGTGTTTCAACGAATGAAACCGGTCCAAAGACTACCCGAAGGTGAAAGTGTTTGAAAGAGACCCTCTGGGGGCTACTTTTAGCTAAATGTGTTTCAATGAAAGAAACGAGTACGAAGACTACCAGAAGGTGAAAGAGTTTCAACGAGAGAAAACGAGTCCAAAGACTGCCCAAAGGTGAAGGTGTTTCAATGAGAGATATGCGTCTGAAGACTACTCGAAGGTGAATGTTTTCGAAAAAGACCCTCTGGGGGCTAGTTAAAGTTGAATGTGTTTCATCGAGAGAAATTGGTCCTAAGACTACTCGAAGGTGAAAGTGTTTGAGAATGATCTAATGGATTGCCCTATTGCAAGCTCTTTAAGTTTCTTGATTTGTTGAATTCTAGATTCAAAGCTTTGGGAAGATCCCCTCTTGAAAATTTTGAAACTCTTGGTCATAACTGCACAAAAACTGCCTTGGAACTGAGTTATGTGCAGTCTTGATGAATTGTGCATGCTTGGCACCTATTCAGGCTCTCAAGAGGAGAGATTTCTCCTTCTCCTAATGGATATCTTGAATTGCACTGGATAAAGGGAATACCATCCACAGTTTGAAAATATCATAATTAAAATTGCTCCAGTATCAGGATTGAGATTAGGGCCAACCTTTGGGCATTGAGGATCATGTTTAAAGTAATGACTTAGGCACCCTTCGCTGGGATGAATTCGAGAGGCTCGAAAAGTGTTTAGGGTAATGATGCTCGAATGATATTTAAAATCTAGGGTTGAGCATTTGGATCTTTTGAGTTTAGGTCTTTTTGAAGATGCTTGGTAGTGATTGAGAGAGGCTTGAATAAGCTGTTGCAATTTTAAGAACCCATTTTTTCTTGGAAATTCCTTGGGAAGAAATGAATTATCCTCAAGGATTTTTTCGACTTTAAAAGTTTGGAGGATCTGAAATCCTTACCATTTGAAATCTTTGAGGGTCATCATTTTTCCTTTTTGTTTCAATTGGTTCTAAAACCAGGTTCAAAAATTTTGGAAAGTCATTCATGATCACGAAAATCTAGTTGAATGCATATACCACTAGAGAGGCTCGATAAGCCCATATTTCCTATGTGTTTTATGAGTGTATGTGCTCGATGTCTACCATTTACCCTGAATATGGACCATGCTCGCAAGCAAGGATTTTTGAGCAAAGTGTTCGTTCTTATCAAGTGCATAGGTGTCCCTTTTTTAAGCTCATGTAAGGAGAACTTGAATGATATGTTTGGCTTTTTGAACTCTTCGAGTTTGAAGTAGGGGTTGGGAGAAAACCCTAACCTTTTTGAGGCATGACTCCTTAGCATATGCGAATGATTTTGTCATCAATGATTAACCAAATGTTCAGTGTCTGGTGTGCTGTCGTAGGCAACCAAAAATAAAACCTATACTCCTAAAAATATATGTAGTAGTGCGAGTAAGGATCATTCCCACGGAGAGTATCTAGCCTAGTTTTATGCTACGTGAACAAGGAAGGGGGGGGGGGGTGGAGTATAATGAAAAAAATTTTAAGGAAAAAAAAAAACAACTAAGGAACAATTCAAATTAAAGTATCGAAATTAATCAAAAGAACAAACCTTGGTCTAAGTCAACATCCACCATCGGAATTTTACAACTGATCATCGATGCAAGTATATATCAATTCACACTTTGAATATTCACCGTCGGAACAATTTTCCTATCACTCCTTAGTCGTAGTTAATTAGAAAACAAGCGATCTAATAAACCCTAACTACTAAACAACCCAAGAGAAGCACTAAAGGTTTAATCTAGTAGCAGCCTTAAGAATTAGAGAGATCGATGAAACTAAACAACACAAACACAAGCAGTTGCATTTAATTTAGTCGAGCATTCTTCCTAAGATCTAATCATTTCTGACGCAGCAAATCTTTAAATCTTGGTTGCTTCACAAGTTAGAGAGATCAAACAATTACGGATTTGATATCTAACCTAGCAGTAGATTGCAACGAACAATAAACTAGTAGGCCTCCTTGTAATTAAACAAGACAATCATGAAAATAGGCACAGAAGAACATTCGATATTCAAAGCATAAATTGAACAATAAAAACAAATTAGATCTCATAGTTTTATTGATTCCGAGGCTTTAGTTTCCTTCGACCAAGTATAAAAGTTTAGCCAAGTAGGGCCATGATGAAAACTCAAAGGAAAAAACCAGAGAAGAGGGGAGAGAGAGGCGTGTGTGTCCAATTCTGATTTCTCCTCCCCCTTTTACACGTTAATTCCCCCTTTCCCAAGCCTACAAAATCTCCTAAAAATATTCTCAATAATAATATCCAAATCTAACTAATTAAGGAAAAATATTAAAAATAAAACAAAGTCCTAATATAACTAGGAAAGTGGTGTTTTTCAACTGGAAATTTCGTGCACCAGATTTGGAAGCTTCTGAAAATAAACCCCATCAGATGTGCGTATTAGAATTGCAGGCAAAGGAACATTCCAGAACGTCAGCAGTGCAGGTGCAGCAACTTCAAGCCCGATTTAGACCTTGATGCATCCCGTATCTCTCAAAACTGAAAACATGAAAGTTGTAGATCTTTGTCTTGGCGTTCCATATTATCTTGAATCATCTCAATCGGAGCTTTTATGGGAGAGTTATTCCCAGATTACGAAGCGATGTCAAAGCTGTCCAGAATCGCCCAATCAGCTACGTTTTGCACTTAACGCCTCCATTTGCATCCTAAATCAAAATATAAGAATAATGAGTACATTTAGGCACCAAATAAATATAAAAGACTAAACATTAAGGGAGAAAAATATGACAATTTGCATTCTCATCAGTGTCCCACGACCAACTAATCCTCAATGATTAGTGAGGTCTTTCATTAGGTTATAACATGGCCTTGGCGTTAATTGGGTGCTTGAAATGAAGGATTTTAGGCTCAAAACTTTCACATGTGGGTGATTATTTGGCACAAGCTCCATAGACTAAGTAGTCGCTTTCAATCAGGACAGACTTTCTTAGGACCATAATATATGGGTATGGTTTTCCTAGGCTTACGGGAGGATATTTTTTGCCATGAAATTCTTTGAAGGGTTTCCTAAAGTCAAGGATTACACTTCATCGAGAATTTTTTTTTCGATTGCCTCCCATGCTTGGCTATATCCTCAATTTGAGTCCATCTCTTGAACTTTGTCCCTTTTCATCTTTTTGGGGCTTTCATTTGATTTTTCTTTGGCCCATGTCTCTTGACTGTTTCGGGCTGAAATTTTTTTCTTTTTCCCTCACTTTGCTTAGGGCTCCTTTTGACTTGATTGGCCCATGACTTTGTCATTTGATTGATTTGGGCTCTTTTCTCATTTTTAATTAGGGACTCATTTAATGGACACAAATCTTGGAGGTCACCTAGCATGAGATTCTCATAACCATCTAAACTTCCCTACTGTAGGGGGTAATCCTTGACTGGGTTAAACAAGAAGAGAATTTAATAGGCTCAATTGGGCTAGCAAGGGATATTTTTCTGCAAGCGGGATGGTAGTGAAATGAATGTCTTTCTCCGTCATCGTGAGCGCTTACTTCTTAGCCTAAGGAGCTTGAGTGCCAAATTATAAATTTGGGTAATTTTTGAAAAATATTTTCTTTCTGGCTCAAAGGGGCTATCAAGCGATATAACTATTTGGATAGCTGAAACAAATGCCTCTATCATTTCAAATCCAATTTGTTGGTTAATGAAACTTGAACATATGGTCATTCACTGATTTAGGGTCCACACCAATTTTGGGTAAGACCTCCTCGAAATGTTAATTGTCAAGAAGAGAATTGAATATGACACTTTGCAAAAGTAGTGAATATTTTATGAATGCAAGGTTGTTGAGATGGGATATCATGAGGTGAGTGTTTGGGGATCACATGCTCCTCATCCCTAGTAAGGCATAGCCACTTCACTCTAACAACTCTTTCTCCACAAAAGGTGTTTCGGCATTGACTTGCCACTCTTAAAAGATGCATGTGTTTCAAAACACAAATTTTCATGATTTGATCTTTTGATTTGAATCATTATGCTTTGATTTTATTTTGGAAAATCCTTTTTGAAAAATATGGACAAGATTGCAACAAACCTAAGCCAACCGAGATGAGAGAAGGTTTTGTTGGGATAGTGTTTAGGATGCCGTGCCAAGGACAAACCTAGGTTCCAATGTCTCTGATGGATGGCATTCCCAATATCCAGAAGCTTTTGCAAAGGTCCACTTAGGGGATGAAGGTCTCTGCCTCACAAAGAAGCCTTAGATGCTTAACCCCATATTTGGCATACATCTTTTGCATGAAGGTTTTCTCTTATATGTGGTGAAGAATCTTGTGAAGCGCAAGCTTCATTTTCATGTTAATCATTGAGATGACCTGTCAAAGCAACATGCCACATTAGGGACCTAAGAAAGGCAATATGAGAAATCAACAAGAAGGGATGTTAATGCAATTCCCTAATATTTTGATGAGGCACTGTCGCCCAGATGCTGAGGAGGCAAATGGCTCTCTGATCATATTATCACAAATGTTTAAATGTTTTGTCGTCACTATTCATTTAAGCATGCGATGCAAATTACGTCCCATTGGCTTAATTAAAGCATGTTCTTGTCAAGAGGATACATTCATAAGATAAATTTACTCGAGTTAGTTCTGGTCAAGTGTTTGTCATGTATGTTCAACATATCATTCATATCATGCAAAAAAGGGTATATTGGTCATTAGAGTCTAGAAGACTAGACTCTGTCTATGCGGAATGGGTGCCTAACACATTCTCATTCCGTAACCTAGCCTCTGGACTTAGGTTTTTGGATAGGTAGATTAGTGTCTTATTTTTTTAATTTTTGGTAGATTGTAACTAGGACCAAAAGTGTTGTATTCTTTTACATAGATTGTAACTAGGACCCAATGCGTTGTAAGGTTTAATTTACCAAAATTGTGTTGTTCTTTATTCAATCAATAACATTCAAAGCATTTCTGAATATGTATTTTGTATTTAGTTTTTTTTCTTATTTTTTTTGCATTAAAAAAAAAAAAAAAGGTGGCGACTCCACACCACTTACCCAAAAAGAGGTGCCCTTAAAAGCACCCGAATCTCTTTTTTGAGAGCACCCTCTCAAGAAGTTTGTGGTCTCTCACACCTTAGTCCAAAGATTTTTTTTTTTTTTTTTTTTGAGAATTTTTGGATTTTTTTTTTTTTTACCTATGAATAACATGACAAACTAGATGCATCAAACACAACATGAATTTTACTGAGTAAAAGACCAAGTAGAAAGCAAATCCTAAATAAACAATAAGACCAAAGAGCAAAAATGAAATTCAAACAAAGTCAGGGTGACTGGCTGATGATGGCGGAGCAATGAGTTGCTGCTTGATGAGATCTTGAATGTCATGCCTTAAGTTATAACATTTATCAGTTGTATGGCCTCTCCTTTCATGATATCTGCAATGACCATTAGGGTTGTAGCTTCTAGGCATGGGATATGGTATTGGCTTCAATAATCCCTTAGCTTGTAATTTTTCCAAGGCTTCACTCAAAGTCATGTGTGATAGGCTAAGAATGTATTGACCCCTTTTGGTAAATTAATCAATTAATTATCCAAGTGAATTAATTTGATTCAGTTACATGTATTAATCGTGGTAGCACAAATAAATCACCAACTAAGTTAAATGCAACGAAAAATAAATTTGACACAGGTGATTTGTTTACAAATGGGGAAAACCACTGAGGCAAAACCCCATCGGGTGAATTTAAGGTCCCCACTCTCGAGAATCCACTATTATCAAAACAAGCGGTTACAAGTAAAAGGAATCTTAGTACCTAATACCAACCTACAATTGAATCCTTACCCCAATACCCAATTGGACTTCTAATGTAGCGGCAGTCTTTCCTTTTAATGCACGGCTCCCAGTACGTGACTAATCAATGATGCATGGATCCCAGTACGTGACTAACACACCAACTTGAGGAAGATGTTGGCTACAAAGTTCTTCAATTCATCCAACAATGAAGATCAAGAAGCTCCTTGGTTACAAAACCCTTGGCGCAAAGACGCAATAGCTTCTAGAGAGAATATGATGAACTAGGGCAAATTGTCTCCGGTCACAATATGCATGTATAATCACTTTGCATCAAGTTGCATCATCTGTGATGGCCCTTAAAATAATCCTTATATATGTTTAGGGTTGTGATAAAAGAAACCCTACACAAATACTCATGGATAAGTGTGAAATCAAATCTGGAAATTCTAATTTCGTAATTCTCAACAAATACAGCTTCTGTCGAGCTTCTGTCGAGCTTCAACATTAATCCTCAATAGATATGATTCTGTCGAGACATCTGTCGAGACATCTGTCGAGCTTTAATAAACATCACTTCTTCACTTGTTTCTTGGTCAAACTTGCATGGCTTCAATACTAAACTTGAACATTTGTTTCTTGAAGTACTAAACCCATCCTAGATCTACCCAATTATAAGTAAAGTACGTTTTGTCAAAGGATTAGCCGGTTTACATCACATATGTTTCTAACACTTTCCACATATGTCCTAACAATCTCCCCCTTTGGCAATCCATGACAAAACCACAACAAACAAATGAATCATGAGAGAAGTCTTAAATCACTAAACTCATAATCACTTGTTGGAATACAAAACAAATCTAATCCTAACACAAACTCTTGAAAAACTTTGCAAGAAGAGAGTTCATGGCATGATAGATTTTCACAACCTGTCTTTCTGAAACACTTTAAACAATGAAGATCAAGGCATCTTAGTGTGAAACAAAAATAAAGATTTCATACATAAAAAAACGTGTGTATAAAGAGAGAAAAGAAACAACACTTAGAGAGATAGGTGAAGAAACATACATCATCGTATATATATAAAAATAAAAACAATTTATGTCATAAATAAATAGTCACAAGACCAGTGTACAAGAGGATAATCTAACCAAAAAGAAAAGAAAAGAGAAGTACATAAAATCCTCACTACATCACTCAAGAATATAAACACTCCCCCTAACAAAAAAATCTTATACTAACTCTCCCCCTAAATACAAGACTACTCTTGTGCGCGCCAAAAATGAGGTTAATGGGCCAACCCTCACTTAGGCTCACAATCTATTTATAATATGGGCTTTGGACAATTGTGCACTCCAAAAATGAGGTTAATGGCCCAACCCTCACTTGGGCTCACAATCTATTTATAATATGGGCTTTGGATTTCCTACCTTGGGTAGTTCCTTATACAGAGACCCAACGGAGCTGCCTCTCCCTATGAATTATTTCACCCTCTCGCCCTCCTATTACTGTACTAGCATGGTTCTCACTCCTTCTACTCTCAGGTTCCTTAAGAATTTTTCAACAACCCCTTTTCCTTCTTTAGCTTCTCATACTTATAGCCAAAAATTAATGGAAGAGTTATGATTACCTTAGGTTGTTAGTGGGCAAGGGGTCCAATTCCATTGCTTTTAGGTGGGTGTTTAGTTAGGAGTGGGAGTGATGGCTTTGGAACTAATTCCCACCTCAAGGAGTATGCTCGGCAGCGATATTCCCTAAGGCAATACCGGGCAGCTGAGGTATATCAACCACGAGCAGTCACGTTCCCGGTCAAGATGTGACTAACAGGGCAAGTCTTATGCTATGAACCATGACGTGTATAGTGTAGAATTGCTTGCATAATGGGCTTTGGATCGAGTCTAGTGGCATGCAGCCCGGGCCCATCGCTTCAGCAGGCCTGGGGCCTAGCTTCGGACAAAGGGGTAAGGGCTATCGGCCACACTGTAGGGTTAAAGTTCAAGGCCCAAATGGGCCTAGGGACCCTATGCCGTACATTAACCCCCCCTTGATTCGTGCCCGACTCCCGGGGATGAATCAAGGACACTAAAAGATAAACTATCCAGAAAATCCAACGTGTAGATATTGGACGGTTAAAGACTCATTAATGTGCCCTCAAAAGGTGCGTTGTATCTGGCCGTTTGGTTCAGCCGTCATCATTGTCTGACGATTCGCGAACCGAGGCGACGCGTGTGGCAGTTATAATGGGGTTTCGTAGGGTTTCCTAGCCTAAACTTAGTAAATGTTATTTATTCCTCCCTGGGCTCCTATAAATAGCCCCCTCTGAGTCTCTTCTTCACTTTTCGTTTTCTCCATTCTTCATACTCCCTCTCTGCCGTGCATACCTCTCTATGCGTTCATCCTTCATTCCAGAACACCCTTCTTTCCTAAAGCCCAAAGTGAGGTGGGATAACAAGAGAGTGTCCGTGTTCCATGACAACAGGGGTCAAGGATTAGCTCAGAGATCAAAAGATCAACAACAAGAGAGCAACCTGCTCTGATACCACTTGTATGTTTTTAGACACCTTAAAACCACAATCAAATTAACCTAGGTAATTAGCCAAGTGATTGCTTAGTCAAATTAACAAATCTAGGCTAACACAAATATAACATAACAATACAAAGTACGGAAAATAAAGAACACAAAGATATGATGACCCAAGAAACCAAACTGGTAAAAACCTGGGGAGGATTTAACCTAGCTATCCTCAAGGTAAAAAGCAAATCCACTATGAAAGAATTGAAGTTTACACAATAGCGACTTAGACCACTAACATCCTATTGCTACCTCGAGAAGAAAACTTACTATCACGACCACATGACAGCTCCGAGTCCACGGACTACTTCTTTCTTAGATTCCCAGCAAGTACAAGCACACCCACTTGTGTATCTTTAAGCTCTTAATGCAACAACAGAATCGATCACCAAGTTCTTGACATAATCTTGAAACTTGGAAACCCTAAGTATGTGTAAAGGCAACCACCTATTGATCTCACAAAAGATTCACACACACAGCATATGGAGCATCTCCAAAACGTGGCTAGGGTTTTCCCTTTTATACTTAGGACAAAACATAAAACCCTACACGTCAAACGGGCTTGGGCTGAGTTGGAAATTCTGCAGAAAAAACAATCTGCATGACTTTCGATCGATCGAGTCTAATTCTCGATCGATCGAGCCATACAGAATTGCACAATAAATTCTGCAATAACTCGATTCCAACTTTACATAAAAAGCAAATACTTTGAGCAAGTCTAAACAAGACTAAAAAGTTTTGATCATGGTTTGCTAACATTACAAATTGAAGTTCTAATACATTTAAACCTAAAGTCTTAGAACCCAACAAATTAGATTTAGTTACATGCAATAAGCGTGGTAGCACAAACAAATCACCAACTAAGTCAAATGCAGTGGAAAATAAATTTGACACAGGTGATTTGTTTACGAATAGGGAAAACCACCGAGGCAAAACCCCACCGGGTGAATTTAAGGTCACCACTCCCGAGAATCCACTATTATCAAAACAAGCGATTACAAGTAAAAGGAATCTCAGTACCTATTACCAACCTACAGTTGAACCCTTACCCCAATACCCAATTGGACTTGTAATGCAACGGCAATCTCTCTTTTTCAATGCACAACTCCCAGTACGTGACTAACCAATGATGCACGGATCCTAGTAGGTGACTAACACACCAACTTGAGGAAGATGTTGGCTACAAAGTTCTTTAGTTCATCCAACAATGAAGATCAAGAAGCTCCTTGGTTACAAAACCCTTGGCGCAAAGACGCAGTAGCTTCTAGAAAAAATATGATAAACTAGGGCAAATTGTCTCCGGTCACAATATGCATGTATAATCACTTTGCATCAAGTTGCATCATCTGTGACGGCCCTAAAATAATCTTTATATATGTCTAGGATTGTGAGAAAAGAAACCCTACACAAATACTCATGGATATGCATGAAATCAGATCTGGAAATTCTAATTTCGTAATTCTTGACAAATATAGCTTCTGTCGAGCGTCAACATTAATCCTCAAGAGATATGATTCTGTCAAGACATCTGTCGAGCTTTAATAAACAACATTTCTTCACTTGTTTCTTGGTCAGACTTGCATGACTTCAATACTAAACTTGAACACTTGTTTCTTGAAGTACTAAACTCATTCTAAATCTACCCAATTACAAGTAAAGTGTGTTTTGTCAAAGGATTAGTCAATTTACATCACATGTTTCTAACTCTTTCCACATATGTCCTAACAATGTGTAACTCTAAAAAATTCCTTCGACGCCTACAATTGCTAGTTGATGGTTTGATTGCATTGTAACCGATGAGGTAAGGCATTACCTCCTTGAGGATTGAGTCCATTGACATGTTCTTGTTGATTGGGGAGGACAGTTGGAAAGACAACTCATTGAAATCCCTAGCTCTTTTCTTTAGGAATTGAAAGTGTGGGATCTCTTTGGGTTCTGGTGAATCATCCTTACAAGGTAGAGAGCATAGCTTGTAATGCAGAGTTGGCTATCTAGGAGATTCGGGCTAGCTCTTCATTTGTCTTCTCTTGACCTCCCAGGATGGAGTTGAGAACATTTTCAATTCTTTCTTGACTCATTAGGTTTGAATCTTCCTTGAGCTTGATGGGCTTGACTTTTGAAGAACTTGTGATCTAAAATGTTGAAATCTTGGTGGACTTTGGCTTTGACAAGATTGGGCTTAAACTGCATCAAATACATGTCATACTTTTCCAGAAAACAAAATCATATTCATACAACATTCAAACAATTATAATGGGCCCAAGTATTGAACTTAGGCTCACCATGGCCCAAACAATGGTCAACCACACACAATTTGCAATGTAATTTTAACATGGACCAGCCTGAGGATAGGTTCTAAGTCATTACATTGTAAGGTGGGTTTGTGGTTTTATTGTTTCCAATAGCTAGGACGTTACACCTCCCAACTTGTAATGTAATGAACATTATGTTGGTCCAAACGGCATGATCTATCCTTTTCAGTCAACAAGAAATTATCTAGTGACTTTGGGCTATGAGTTGGTGAGTTCACCACTGGGTACCCGAATCTAATGAAGACTGGTGATCCATGGTTACTAACACCAAATGTTGAGATGGGTACATACATATTTGTTGTTTTATGGCACACACAATGATAGTTAGGGAAAGCTTTTAACAACCAACATGGCATTTCAAACAAAATATTATACAAACAATACACAGACATAAGCAATACCAGATAAGCAAAAGACATCATACAAACACAAGGGTATTTAATTGGTCATTTAAAGTCTATTGTGAAGCTTAGCCCTCGACATCCCCAGCAAAGTCGCCACTGTGAAAGGCCAAGAAACTTGGGTGCTCTATGAAAAGGGGTTAGGCATTGGCACCTTCCCTTTTCAGGATCCTATGGAGTCGCCACTTATTTTATAACTAAAATAAAAAAAACTTTACAAACTATAATATATCTTGAATAGTATGCATTCTCATTAAGTTGAAATAAATACATCTTGGTAGAAAGAACTTTATATTGCTTTGATTCCTAGGTACAATTTAGTTTTTTAAAAAAAATGAAAATAAAAAGCCTTGTTTCCTAGTTACAATCTACCCAAAATAAAATAAGACACTAAATCTACCAACCTAAGATTCTAATATTCAGGGGTTAGGTTACAGAATGGGAAGGTGTTAGGCACCCACCCTGTCCAGACAGAGCCTGGTATTCTAGACTTTAAATGACCTTTTAAATACCCATTAAAAGAATGGCATGCAAATTGTTGTGTCAATATTCCTAGATCTAAAATGTGCAAAATACTAGATCTGTTGCATTTATGCAAGGAGAAATCACATCTAAATTTTATTTGTAGGAAAAGGATGTTTTAGAGAAGTTCAAATTAAGTAAAATGAATTTTTTGATAAAAAAAATTCAGATCTAATTTTTTTAAATAACAGGGAATGGATTTTTTGAAAAGTTCCCAAATCTAATTTCTTAATTAAATAACAGAATGAATCTCCAAAAGGAAAATCCAAATTTGATTGTTTAATTAAGAAACATAATGGATTTTAAAAGAAATTGCAAATATGATTTTTCAAAGTAAAAAGGAATGAATTTTTAGAATAAAATTCAGATCTGATTTGTGGTTTTGGAAAACAAAGGAGATTTGCAAAATAATTTCAAATTTAATTTTTGGTTTAAGAAAATAATGGAATTTTGAAAAATGATTCAAATCTGATTTTTGGTTTAAGAAAACAATGAGGTTTTGAAAAATAATTCAGATCTGATTTTGTTTTAAGAAAACAATGAGGTTTTGAAAAATAATTCAGATATGATTTTGTTTTACATAAAGCAACAGATTTAGGATTTAATCATATGCATCACATAACTACATGAACACAACACATATGCATAAACAGACATACATCATATAACCAAAAGAGAATCAAGACAAACAAAAGGAAGAACATGTTAAGAGTATGGAGAGTTAAATCAGATATATGAACATGTAAATAAAGAGATGAAGACTTACCTGCATGAACGTATTCCAAAAGGAGAGATTTATTTCAGAAATCAAGGAGAACGAATATTTTCTAAGATCTAAAATAAGAGCCTCTTAACAGAAAAGAAATTCCTAAAGCAAAGCTTCCAGAATTTCTTTAACATAAGGGGAGAGAGGGGTTAGAATAAGGTCTCTTGAATGTTGGGAGGCCTCCTCTATTTATAGAGGTGTTAGTTGCTTAGAAAATAAGCTAAGTTTGCTTAAAAATTAAGTCCAATCAGCTTAAAAAATAAGCAAAAAACGTATGGGGAAAATCCTAAAAAAAAAAGATTTGGATAAGAGTAAGCTGATTTTTCAGATCAGAACATGTTTCACTATTTTGATCATATCTTTTTACTCAAAATTCAGATTAAGCTGAAATGTTTATAGCTGAAGGGAAATTCAATTCTCTAAAACTTTTCCAGAAATATCCTAGTCCGAATTTTGAGTTTTACTATGCCGAAAGTGCCCTGGAATGTGAATCTGAAATCTGCTACTTGATTAGCACGTTTTTGAAGTGTTTTCCAAGTCTAAAACTATATTTGGACGAATTCTAGAGTCATTTTCATGATAAACCTCATCATAAAGTGTTAATTAGAATTTTTAAAATAATTTTTTTGAATATAATTATCCTAAAAGCCTAATTATTTACAGTCTTTAAATATTAAGAGTTTAATTGTTTTAATCCTGTGCAACAAATCCCACTTTAAGAAAAATACTTAACCAATCACAAAAATTCATTTAATTAATTTTAATAATTAACCAATCAAAATTAATTTCAATTAATCACATGTGATCAGTTCCACCCACACAAAATGCATGCAGACCATGAAAACTTGATCTCATGATATCTTTCAATCCGACAGTCCGATTTAGAATCGGGCATATCATCACGACCATTAGAATCTCAAAACCATTTTTATGATATGTGATGAATGATTTAATGCATGTAATGCAATTATGATTTTTTGGGTACTTGGAATGGTCATTTCAGTCAACTTTCAAGATTAAATTATGGGTGCAAAATTGAGTATCTACAGATACAATATTGAATACGCCTTTAATAGGGTTAAGACATAAGACACAATAAGTGGAAGCCAACCCTAGGGTTTGGTGGTCTTGGGTGCCTAACACCTTCCCAAAACCATACCTAAACTCCGAACCCATACTCTGGTAGTAAGATCAAAAGGTCCTTCCCCAAGAGGACACTATATTCATGGTTCCTAGGCCATTGTAAAACTAGGTGGCGACTCCCCGTTGTGTCCACAATAGGGCGCTACACATATGGTTCCTCTAGCTAATCTAGGTGGTGACACTATTTTTCACCCTCCTCTTGGTCCACTCCAGGTCAAGGTGTACTTCTCACAAGGAGACTATACTCATTGTGGGCGCTTGTACCCACACGAGGAGGAAGGTATTACCTTAAAAGCAAGCTGAGAATCTAGAAAGTGTGGCACGCAACCCAAAGTAAAAGTCATCTCCGCATTAATTAGGTGTTTCTAACTAATACTAGCCGCATTAAATGATGAATGACCAGCCTAAATAGTACATACACCTCAAAAGTCTTCTTCCATCATGAAAATGAAAGGGGAAATGCCTAATGGAATAAACACCTTCTGACATCCAGCATGATAATCCATTACTTGGAAGGGTGGAGAACTTAGAGTATAAAAAGGATCTTCCCCTTAAAGAAAGGGGGACTAGAAAAATGGAGAGGAAAAAGAGTTTAAGCCTTGAGAGTGTCTTTACTTGTAAAATTGTTGTTAACCTCGGCAGAAGTATATTCAAGTCAATAAATTAAATAGAGTTAATTTTGAAACCTCTAGCTTTTCTGACACCTCTAGCTTCAAATTATGAAGGTCTAAAGGATCAATAGGTCACGCTTTCACGATTTGTATTCGTACTGGAAATCAGAATCAAAAGATCTTTTACCCTTTTGTTCCACACGAGATTTCTATTCATGTTCAGCTCATCTTAGGACACCTGCGTTATCTTTTAACAAATTTCTATTCACTTCTGCTTATCTTGTGAACTTTGAGCCCATCCTCTAGGGGATTGCGGCAAAAGTTACTCCCTTAATGAATGTCGAGCTAACTAGAGAGTTCACGGCTGTGAAGGTTAAGCAAGCCCTGAAACAAATGAAAACCATGATAGCTCTGGGCCCGGACGGTCGTCTTTCACATGGAGAGAGAGAGAGAGAGAGAGAGAGAGAGAGAGAGAGAGAGAGAATTCTAAAATGTTATTTTATTATTAAATGTTATTTTGAATAACTCATTATTATTATTATTTTAAAATAAATTATGTGCAATGCATGCAATAGTATTTTCTATCCATTGAGTGATTATAAAGAAGGAAAAAGATTGATTGAGCGATTTCCCTAACCCCATGTAGGGAATGCAAACAATCCCAAATGTGATGAACAACTGAAACTTAATTTCATATCCAAACATAGCAATTACAAAGAAGTCTTTCAAGTATTGTATTATTTGGATTCAAGTTCAATGACACCAACTCAAGTTGGCCCCATCTACCCCTTTTTTTCATCAAAAAAATATTTATAAAACAAAATGGCAAGATTTGCGAACACTATTTAACTAGTCTCTAACTCGTGCGATGCACAACATAGTTTAATAAAATTACTTATATGATTAGAAAATTAATAAAATAAAATAAAAATGCCTAATCTATTTAAATTCAATTGCATATTAAAAGGATATTATTCTCAGTAATACCATGCTTTATAATTCTATCAACAAAATTCACAAAATATATTATATACATTTACGCAATTAAATTTATAAAATCAATGAGGCTAAGTTAAAACTTCAAATAGTTAGGACAATTGCTATAACAACATATACTATTCGGAAAGGAACTTACCTGTTCCTAATGAAAATAATGATACAAATATAAATATGAACAAAAAAAGGAGGTGTAGGCCATAAGACTAAAGAGAAACAAAATAATCGAAAATAATTATTAAAAAATCTAAAATATGTGAGTTATAAAAATCTATAAGTATGTAGTTATAGCAGTATAAATAAATTATAAATTCTAATAGTAGCATATTAGAATTTAACTCTGTCGAAATCAACTAATTTGCACACAGATCTCTTTTTCTTTTTTCTTTTTTCTTTTTCTTTTTTTGCCAAAACAATATATGTCATGTTCATGACATGAATAATGAAATATATTAATTTGGTGCTATTGTGTAGACTTAAAGAAGTAATAAAATTTAACAGAGCAAGTAACAATTAATATGTATATTCATAATCAACTGTGAGAAAGTATAGATAAGCAGTCAAAGAATTGTGAGAAGGACCATTTTTAGAAAATGATTTCTTTAGTTTTTCTTCTGTTTGAAATAGCTAACTTGTAGGCTCTTTTGATTACTGCAACAAACAAAAATAATTTTTTTTTTAAAAAGCTATACCTTCTACCAAGAGTTTAAAGTAAAAATTGTGTGTGCTTTGTTATAAGTAGCATTCATGTTCTTTTACTTATCTAATCAAAAGTTTCAAATGTGTGTACTTTAATACACCATTGAACTTAAAGTGACTAACAATAATGCTAGTAGTGTGGATCCTAATTCGGCTAAATTTTGTTTCAAAGCTGGCAAAAAATAGAGAATTCCACAAATACTGAAAACTTGAATGATAGACAACACAAACCAAATTTTAAAAACAGGTATAGGGAAACAAAACAGAATTAGTGAAAACAAAAAAATGCTCTAAATCACAAACTATTTTTTTAAACCGGTTTGAATTTCAAATGAGTAATTACAAAAGCATCAGTATATAGATTTTCAATTTTCCTTTGTTTCTATATGTCTTTAGTACCAACTTGCATCAATATGTAGCTTTTCAATTTTCCTTTGTTTCAATATGTCTTTAGTACCAACCTTCATGACTCTTTTACAATTTTTTGCTATATATATAACCAAACTTAGTCATGGAGAACATATCATTGATATACGGTTTACTTGTTGCATTATTTAAAAGAAAAAAATTATTAAAAACAGTGACTATAATAAAACCAATGGAACTACTAAATACTTTTCTTAATAGGAATTGTTAAGTCAGGTCATCTAGCTAACACTTCCATTTAAATTGTCATCTCCAATCACCTTTTGAAATTTCATGGTTGCCTTTGCTTCTCGCCTAGTAGGATTGCACAAATTTATTATCCCACCTGCATCCATATTAAGGCACACAATAAACAAAAGCAAACATACAAAACACATAATCTTCCATGTAGTTGTTTAATTTCTCTAAACAAATGCCAAGTTAATGTTGGAGTCTCAAATTCAATTAGTAAACACTATGATACACACCTATTCCAAACTTAAACACGTAACCAATTCTACCAATACATGTAACCCTTTCATAACTCATGTTTGTGTCCATAACTCACAACTTTCCTAGCCCTAAAACCCATCCCAGCAATTTGCATTAAACAATCACCACCCAGAAACATTATCTATTATTAGCAAAATTTTCCCATAATTTCTATCTAAAAGAAACTTCCACCATTACCATGTATTTCCAAATAAGTTCTCACGCACCTTGTAGGCTAATTAATTAGCAATTAGCTTTTAAGTATTGGAAATAACGAAATCTGTATATATCATTGAATTCTTTCAACCTAGCAACTATGATAACACATAAATCGTAAGAAATCCTACCTAATTATGTTGCTATTTGAGGGAGTACAAATAGACATAGATCTTGTGTGACTTCCATGGAGAACTTCTCTGCTAGAGTGCTAGCATTCTTCAAAATGGGCTTCCAAATTCTTAGATGTGTCTGTAACATGAACATTACACTAAATAGGTGAGTAAACAAAGCATCATAAACAATAAACTATATGCAAAGTACATACGATATAGAAAACTAACCATGGCATCGAGATTGACCTCAATCCTAAATTAGAATCTGTAACAAACTTCACTGCCAATTATTTTTCACAACAAAAGTTTCAAATTGAAAGCTTTAAATTTCCAGTGGAAGAACAATATTTTTAAGATTTTCTTAAAATAAATTTCCAGTGGAATTGATATAAAATATTCACCTTGTAACATAACTTAATAAGTCTCAAACACACAGCTTCAATAGCTTTAAATGAATTTGCCATAGTTGTATTTAAGCTATGGCTCAAGCAATAAGATGCAGCAAATATTATTCCAAAAAAAACTATTCTCTTCTTGTCTTAAATTTTAAGGAGGGTTGTCACCTTGAATTCAACTAAATTCTCTCAATTCCATCAGTCACAACACTGACCATGTTGACATGAAAAGGAACAAAAAATAATCCAAACAACAATAGAGAACTTTCACAGAACAGACATAAATTTTTTACCAATCATAAATCAACTACACTCAATTTGCATAGAGTACGAAATGTAATGTGCTGCCCTTAGGGCATGCACAATAACTGTTGGAGCAGCCCATAAGTCCTTTGCTTAGTTGGCTTATATAACCCTATAACTCATACTATTCATACAAGTCCTTCTTCAGCTTCTCTAGCCGTCTCCCTCCTCTATTTGCTCTGGTTTTTCTGCACAAAATTTAAACTTCAATTTTGGTTTTAAGGAAAGGCAAATAAGGTTGTTCTTGGTTCTTCTTGCTTGGGTGTGCATCCAACTTGAAGAAATTGCTATAGTCTAATCCTGGGGAGTTCTTTGGCCAAGAGCGCCATTCACACCGAGTTCTACTCTGGGTGGCATGAATCAACCTTTAAGAACAACGCATTTTGTGTGATTTTATAGTTTGTGAGATCTTTCTAACTTTGTCTATTTATTTTAGTCATTGTTAATTTTTTAGGGTTTATATTGTTGAATCAAAACTTGTTTATTTAGACATATTTTCCAACAAGGGGGAACGTAGAGAAGAAAGAAGTTTAAGCAATCAAAATCAAGCAAGCCAAATTGAAAATTACAATTTCAAACACAACCTCACTATGGAATTCTATCAGCATTCAAATATCTCTTAGTTTAAATAAAAGGAATAAAACTAACCCCAAAAAGTATCATTGTGGAAAATTCTTTTTAACGAATAAATTCGAGCAATCAAAATTAAGTAAATCCATCTTAAAATTACAATTCCATACACAATTACACAAACCCACTATGATATTCCACTTAAAATGTCTATACACTTTTATCAAACCATTTGATTAACAAAATTGCATACAAAAGTAAAGCCAATAAAAAAACACCAATAAAGGAAAACCTAAGAAAAACCGAGAGAGAATGGTCTAATATGGAGGCCAGGTCGGAGATTGAAAATGTCAGTACCCATGGTCATGCCTTTGCAAACTTTCTACGAAATAACTTGGGTTTGCATTTGAGAGGGGTAAAGGGTAGAGGTTCTATGCTTGATAGTGGACTGAAAGGGAAAAACAAAAGAAGACAATTTCACTGTAGTGGTTTCGCTGTGTGACAGCGGCAGGCTAGTGGAGACAATCCTACGTCCTATCTCGCTTCACAGAGTTTCTTCTCGCAAAGGAAAAATGGGCCGAGGAAAAATTGAAGTGAAGTTGAGAATATATAAAGAGACAATTAAAGACCTTACCCACTGAAATGGTGTGTTTTTTTTTTAAATAGGGAGTAAAATTTTGGTGAATGTGTGTGGGGGTGAGGCTAAAAATATAAAATATTTGATTTTGGTTATTTGTTGGTTGTTTTTCAAAAAATAAAAAAGGCTTATTTGTTGATTTGTCACGATTTTAAAAAAGTGTTTTTCTTTTTTTAATTTCTGTAACTACTGTTTAAGAGTAAAACGTTTCGCATAAACCACTAAACGAAAAACAAAATTTTTTTAGTTGTTTTAAAATGTAAACGTGGTATTAATTTGTGTAGCCATATGGTGCAATGAGGAGCGGTTAACAAAAAGTCAAATATTTCAGCTATTAGTTATTACTAGTCGCTAACCCGTGCGATGCATGGGATTGTTTTAAATCAAATGTTAACATGTTCAGGTTTAAACATTTCTCTAATTTCAATTATTGAGAGCTAAATAGTCCCCAAATCATCAAATTATTGTAGCAATATTACTATTTAAACGGGAAAAAAATTAGCAATACAAAAAAAACATTCGCTCAGCTAAATCAAAAACTTTCATCCAACCAAATCAAGACATTCCTCCATTTTCATACACGGCCAAGTCTAGCTTAGGCTTGAACTCAAAATGATTTCATTTCTTTAAGTGTTGCACAGAATTAAATTTGTTTGTCTCAATATTATTCATTGAATATCAAGGAAAAACAGTAATCCTAGTACAATGCTAACTACCTTAATATTTGCTAACAACTACTGGCTAACTATTACAGTAGATGTACATCAATGAGTATTGTATCTCTAAATGTAGAAGCACTTAATTGATGCAGCCTTAATGCAACAGTAGATCTTGAACAATGTAGTCGAGTATGACAAACTTCTTACTAGGTATTTTTCCTTCTTGGCCTCCTGCTTGACATTCTGTTCAACCTCCTCTTCCACAAGCTTCTCCCTAATGAGCTGCTTGTGTGCCAACAACACCAAAACCTACAAAGCAAGCAAACATTTTAATACAAATCCCAGATATCAAAACCTTTAAAAAAATACAAATGCAACATCTATAAAAATTCCATGAGAAAAATATTAAAACCTTTTTTTTTTGGATCTTAAATAATAAAACTTTAAAATACGACCCTAGGCATCTGTCCATTCACTTACAGCAAAAGTTACAAAGAACAATATGTCAAGCGCAAATTATTCTCATATCGAGTCATCGACACAAACCTTAAGCTAAGAAATCACTTTGTACATCCCTATATTTTGCAAGCCCATACACAACCTCCTTCACTCTTCATAGCTTAAGGAACCATATCATCGAACTACATAAACTAATAAGGACGATAATCTGATATCCACCATAACAATGTGCAACTTAAGGCTGCTCTACTTTATCCACTACTTCTGCACCTTCTAAAACCCTAAAAATACTCAACTTATTAAAATGAAGTTGTTTAATGAAATATTTTTTAAATTAAATCATTAAAATAATAAAAAATGATTGAAAAAGATAATGACTTTGTGATAAAAAAATTCAAAAATTTTAAAAACTCAAACTTTTGCACTCGCTAGGGGCCATCAAATCGTTATGTTTCGACTTAGCGTGTAATGCCTTCACTAAGCATTGTCTTTGTGAAAAGTGTTAAGACATATGTGTTTCACTTGTTAAGAACATATGTCATTCTTTTATGTAATTGGCTTATCCTTTGACAAAACGCACTTTACTTGTATTTGGGTAGATTTAGGATGTCTTTAAATACTTCAAGAAACCTTGTTTCAAGATCAAGTATTGAAGCCTTCGAGTCTGTTCAAGAAAACAAGTTCAGAGTGCAAAATCATTAAAGCTCGACAGCTGTCTCGATAACTGCATCTATCGAGCTTAAGGAAGCTGTTCTACATTTGGTGTGGTCGACAGCTGCTCGACACCTGCTATCTGTTGAGATTTAAGATTTTCAGAATTTCAATATGATTTTCTTGGGATCCGTGAATTTGTCTTTGGGCCTTCTTTTTTCCTAACCGTAGACATATAAAAGGATTGTTTTAAGGGCCGTCAAACAGTTCACAAGTTGCACAAGTTTTGAGCAAACTTTGTTCAAGCAAATTGTGACTGGAGACGAAGTTCTTGCCCTAGTTCATCTCTTTCTCTTGAAGAAGTTGCTGTGTATGTGCACCGTAGGGTTTTGTGACCAAGCATCTTCCTGATCTTTATCGTGTAGATGAACTGAAAAACTTTGCAAACCAACAACCTTCTTAGTTGGTGATTGCAGTTGCGTACTGGGATCCGCGCAATTGGTTAGTCACGTACTGGGAGTCATGCATCTAAAACGGGAACTGTCACTACAGAACAAGTCCAATTGGGTATTGGGGTAAGGGTTCAACTGTAGGTTGGTAAGGTACTTGGATTCCTTTATTGTAATCACTTGTTGTGATAATAGTGGAGTTTCAAGAGTGGTGACCTGAAAATCACTCGATGGGGTTTTTGCCGTTAGGTTTTCCTCATTCATAAACAAATCACCGTGTTATTTATTTTTCGCTGCATTATTAGTTTATTGGTGATTTGTTTGTGCTACCACGCGTTTGCATGATAAATTGATTAATTAATAACTTGGCTAATTAATTAATTAATTTCTATCACAAGGGGTCATTCAGTTTGTGGCCTATCAAAAAGCTCAAATCATGAGTCCAAGGTTGAGGTCGATCTGACAATAGCCTAAATAAACTACTTTGTGAACCTAAAAACACCAAACAAAGAAACAAACTCAATCATTATCATAACAATTAAACAACCAAAAAGAGGCAACAATTTCATTCAAATTAATAAACAACCTTTTGAAATTATAGTACATGAAGAGGAATAGTTCTAAATCAAAACCTTAATTAAAACAAAAATCTAACACAATCACCTAAATCAAAACCAACCGATCAAAATACCAAAAACTAAATCCTATTAAACACCCAAATTTAAAATAAAATTTTAATTTTAAGCCTCTATATGTTTTGATGAAGATTCAGTCTTTCAAAGATGGAAAACTCATAGCTTGTGTAAAATTATCTTATGGGTAACATCTAATATAACAAAATAGTAACTAACTGACATTGACACCCAAAAATCTATTATATATTTAGAACCTTATTCAAAAGTTTTGAATTAAAAGAACACAATTTAAAAATATTAGTAAACCAAAGTGCCAAATTGGACCTAAAAACCACAACTTCACTCCCACTAACAAATAAAGATATCAGGTAAGGGGAAAATCCTAAAATTAAAGTAAAAAAAATTGCTAACCATTCTTTAAAGCCCATGTAGAATTTGATCTTCAATGATGTTTCCCAAGATTCTACAAAAAAGAATAGAGAGGAAAAAGGAGGCTTGGTCATGTTGCTATAATCTCTGATTTTAATCCCTCTAAATCATGTTACTTGCTGATCTTTAGCAATGTATCATTCTTACCATCAAAATTAATGCCTCTAAATCATGTTACTTGCTAGTGTCACAATTCAAATTTTGTACATAAATATAATCTATTCAGTAGGATGGAAAGCTAATGCAGTCGAATTTTATTCTTTATTTAACCAAAGTTGGCATATATTAGCTTTTGGGAACCCTGACATTATTCAAGTATTCTGTGGTACAGTGCTAATTATTTAAAGGTTGGTGACTCTATACCCGAAAGTTACTGTGATGAAAATTGTGACCCTAACGTTAGATAGCAGAAGGGACATTCAATTGTATTTAGGTTGTTTGGTGAGAGAACCGCGAGGAAAAAAAAAAAACTAAATTAAACATTCCCAAGAAACAAATAAAGGCTTACAGAAAACATAGCCTACTTACAAAGAAATCACAAATTAATGGCTCATTATTCCAAGCTTTCTTATTCTGCAAAATAATGAGAAAATACAAATTAAGAAAAAAAATTATCTAAAAATAAAACTGAGTTAAAACATAGTAAAAACAAATTTTAAGAACAAAATTTTCAAACTCAAAACTAACAATGATATCTTTACAATGCAACATAAAAAGTAGCTATGGCTCTTATGAATGTCATTTTTTCACAAATGATTTGCCACGATGTCACATAGCATTAATCTGTACCTTTTAAGATTCCTATTTCTTATGAGTAATTTGTCTCCATTTGATACATTTTATTTCGTAATGCTGAAATTTTCTCCCACTTATAGTTCTTACCACTTTAAATATTTGTAGTACTTGGCTGAAGCTTCATTTTGGTAAACAAAATGTGTCAAATATCATAGATCATTCCATGTTTTCAGATTGTACCTATTTCATTGGCCACTCCAAGATCTATAACAACGATTTATTTATTTTTTTGTAAATAAAAAAGAAAAAGCCCACAAATGGGCTTTGCAAATTGCAATTCCTCAACTCTTACTACATCACCTTTTCCTTGTTCTTCCCTATTCATTGTCAAACATTTTTCCCCCAATATCAATATTCATATACCAAAAATAAATAAATAATCACATTGAAGTTTATATGACATCCCAAAGCATTAATAGTGAAACTATAAAAATTCCTAAACTTAACACATATGAAACAAAACAAAGAATTAAACAAAACACATCAAAAAATCTATTCGAATTTTTCCATAAACGACCCTAGAAAACCCAATCTTTACTACCAATCTTCAATCAACAATGATTCCCACAATCGAGATTTGAATAAGAAACACATACCCACTTTAGACAACCATTGGTTTCTACTTAGAGATCTTTGTCAAGGGATTTTTGGGAATATGAGAAGCCTACCTGATAGAGAATGAAGCAATTGAATTGTAAGGTAATAGAGACAACTTGTAGTCGGGTGGTGAGACCGTCGTCTCATCTTCCTCCTCCTTCTTCTTCTACTCCTTCTCTAAAGGATCTTCAAGAAAGTTTTCTGAATTGGCTTGGGCATAACCTTCGTTGGTTTAGGTTTTTATCATTGCTTGTAGTGCTCGTTTCTCATTCTTATTACTTTCTCTTTTTGATGAACATTCTTATTACTTTCTCTATCTACACCATATCGATGTTTGCTTATCAATGGTAGTTTTTTTGTTTAATATATATCTTTTCTTATGTGAAACCGTGAGTATTAGTATTTTTTTTTAGAAACATGTGAAAACATGAAAGGTTATAATGATATGTTATAAACTCTACTTAGAACGTTGCTATTTTGTAACTACTACCAAAAAGATAGAATATTGTTTCTCTAACTTACTATATAGGTTACAGAATACAATGGAATTGAAAAGTTAAAATATTACTGAAATGTTGCTTTTTATTCCACCAAATGAAAAGGCACAATGTTTCAGTATTTTTAAAAGTAAACGTGGTGCAAATTTATGTAGTCACGTGGCACAATGAGGCATAGTCAACAAAAAATCAAATGTTTCGGCTATTAAGAACGATTAGAGCAACAATTAAGATGAAATTGAAATGATGGAGTGAAAGGAATTGTTTTTCGCTGGTCTGTGTTTAGTTCCGTCAATCTCTTTCTCTTCCTCAGTCTTCACATAGCAAGCAAGTCTTCTGGTTGATCAAACTTTAAAGTTTAAAGGAATTGTAATATTGTCTCTACCCAGATCTAAGAAAGAAGAAGAAAAAAAAAATTTACCGGTGGTACTTCCAACGATCTGATGGTAACAGTGTTAATGACACTTAGATTTCTCTTCCTCAATCTCAATTCCTGTGCGTGTTGATGGCACTTAGATTTCTCTCCCTCAATCTCAATTCCTGTGCTGATGTGCGCCTTATGGACTATATATATGTCTCTCTCTATCTTTGTCTCTCTATTTCTTTGTATCTGTCTCTCTCTATCTCTGTATCTCAATTCCTCTATGGACCTTTTGCTCGTATTTAATTTTGACCAGTCAGTTTTTTTTTTTTTTTTTTTTTTTTATATATTATTATTACTGGGAAACTTTTAAAACAGTGTTTTGTCACTGCGGAAACAACATAATTTATCGCTTTTTAATTGTAAGTGTGGCAAAATTTTAGATGGACATTTTTCTTACATGGCAGCACCTCCTTAATTGTAGGAAAAGACTTATGCTATTATATATTGTATATGATATATATATATATATATATATATATATATGAGATGGGTTCAAGTTACACATTTTTTAAACTATTGATTTCCATTAGATCTAATGGTTAAAAACACACTAGTGTCTTGTCAAATTTAATATTATTAACTCATTAATTTTTCTTCGAAACAAAAAGTCATTAAAGTCTTTCACCTTCCACGTTGTCTTCTTCTTCTACCTCTCTCTCTCTCATCTGCGACATGAACTCCTCCAAAGAACCAAATAAATCAACAAGGGAATCGATACATTGTACTGTTATTGTGGTACAAGCAGCAGATTTGAAAACATGCAACATCTAGAAGATCCTTTTAAAAGACTTATTAGAAGTACCAGCTATCCAAATCCTAGATTTAACATCGTCTAACATGCAACATCCACTAGACTGCAACATCTTCTCTACAGTATATTCATAGGGGATTTTGGGTGGAGGGCATAACTTCTCTATTAGGAATACTAAAGAGTCCACAAACAGTACGAGCCCATCACAACAAAATAAAGTTAATAAATCAGTTAGTCTGCTAATGCAGTGAAGGTTGTTTATTACTCATATCTGTTTGCTTCAGGAGAATTGTCAAATAACAAATTAATTCAATCGTTGCCTATTCCCGTGAAATCTATTTACACAAGTGCATATCATTCACATCTAATTGAAAAGATGAAAAATGCTAATGCCTTATCACTTGTCGAGTTATTTGGTTCCATTGGAGGAGTTGATGGACGTCCTAGCATATGAGAGAGAAGAAGACAATGGTGGAGGGTAAGAGTTTAATGACCTTTTGTTTATTTTTAGAAGAGAATTTAATGACTTAATAATATTAAATTTGACAAGGCATTAATGTGTTTTTAACCATTAGATCTAATGGAAATCAATGGTTTAAAAAATGTATAACTTGAACTCATCTCTCTCTCTCTCTCTCTCTCTCTCTCTCTCTCTCTCTCTCTCTATATATATATATATATATATATATATATATATAGGGTTGCGCCAACGACGGTAAGAAGGGAACACAACAACAGAGTACCAAAGGTTCGGGTAGACACGGACAAGAAATAAAGACAGATGGTTTTAGAGGTAATATTTATAGTACCAAAAAGTTAAATACTATCAATTATCCTAACATTAAAATTGGTTGTAGAAATTCCTGTTGCAATGTTATTAAATCTGTTAAAACCCTCACTAAGAGTGAAGAGAATGAAAAATTAATAATTCAACTGATAAATCAAATTCAAAATCCTGGAAACTCATTATGGTATCATAACCTGGCTCTGATACCATAAAGGGGGAAGGGAACGCACAGCTGAAAAAAAGAGACGGAAGGAGCACAGTGTAATATAGTGAATGTAAGTAAATAACTTAAAAGTAAGAACAATAGTAAGGCGGTAGAACCAGCCAAGCAGTATATATGAAAATAATTCAAAGTAAATGAAAGTAATTTAGAACCGTCCGTTATGGCGGTAATCCGTCCAAGGTGGCGGTAGCAACAAGTAGAATAATGAACAGAAAACTGAAAATACTTGTTATTGAAAATAGAATAAACACTTACAGTAGTAGTGAATACAGGATCTCAACAGTACAGGTTAACAATTACAAAGCTTGAACTAGTCCTAATTACAAGGTTTTGTAAGGAAATAGTGGTAGTAGGAACAAGGTAATAGGAGCAAGGAATTCTCTCTAGAGAAAGGCTTCTAAGAGGAAGAAGTTCCAAAGAGAAAATCCTAAGTAGAATTCTGAATATAAAAGCTTAAGGGAAGTAGAATTCTGTCTTAAACTTAAGGGACAACCCCCCTTATATAGGCAAAATATCTGAGTGAATAGTACAACGAATAGTAAAAGTGAATAGTGAACAGTGCAGTGAACAGTAAAAGCTTGCCAAAGTGATTTTGGTGTGACCAGAAGCCTTGGAATCATGGGGAATCTTCTTTTCAGAACATCATCATCAGAGGTGGAAAACAATAGTGGAATTTGACCAGTAAGTAAACATTGTAGCATTTTTGGCCTTTGTGCAGGCCAGACAAATAAGATCAATCTTCTTGAAGATCTGGAGTGTTATCTTCATAACTTGATTGGCAACAGCTTCTTCTGCCCATTTGAGTAAAGCCAGAAGAGCATCAGGATTTTTTCTTAAATCGTCAATAGGGGAGCTCTTATTCTTTGCTGGAGGCTTAGCATTCTTAATGGAAGAAGAAGAGGGAGCATCAGCATGGATAGGGGTTTTAACTGGGGAATGATCCTTGGCCATGGGGAGAGCAGCAGTAGATGAAAATTCTCTGGAAATAGTAGCAATAATACGTTGAGTGTGAGGGAATTTGCCCCACCATTTTACATACCAATGTCTGTAGAGAACATCACCTTCTTTTTCATATTGCCATTTTAATATCCAAGGTATTTTATAGTGCTTAACAAAGTGAAGCAAAGCAGGAAATTTATCTCTATGAGCATCGCACCGATAAAATTTCTTGAAACATTCAAAAGCATCAAGTAATGGCTCAAGAAATATTTCAGCAATAGAGCCAAACTGGGTCCACCAACGGTTGAACCAAAGAGGTAAATAACCAGTGAAACTTTTATCAAAGTTAACAAACCAGGAATGAGACATGTTTTCATTCTGGTGCAGCATGAATCTAGACCAAGCAGTGATATAATCATAATATGAATAGGGAATGGGGGAAGGGGGCATTGTTCTGGTAGAATTAGGGGAAGAGCCCCATTTTTCTTCGAAAATAAAATTGACCATGTAAACACTGTGGTAAATAATTTTGGAGGTGTCAACCTTGTCAAAAATGGTGTTAATAATAACAGATTTTTCATGGCACAGAAGATCAGAATAATACTGTAAATTCTTTTCTCTGTGCTCAGGAATCCAGTGAAACATTGGAGGGAAATAACTTTTAGCAAGTCTGGGAGGATCAGAAATGGAGACTCTGTTGGGTTCAATATAAAACAAGTTTTGGAAATATTGTTTTTTGATGTATTGAGGGTTATAGGAATTTCTGGGAAAAGCAGTTCTAATAGGTTGGTTAACAGGGGTTATGGCATAAGGGTCATAGGATGAGGCAAGAACAGTGGAGTAATTAGGCCCAGGGATGGTTCCTAGGGTGGTGAAACGATTAGTAATTTCAAGAGGAGAAGCAGGTTATTTTTTAACAATTTGTTTGGAGGTTTCAGCAGGATGATTATCTTTGGGTCTTCTACTTGCCATTGTGACACTGTAGAAATTCACGGGTAAGGAAATCAGGGCGAGTATTTTGGGATCCTTTAATATATTCAATATTGAAATCAAAAACGCTTAAAATAGCTTGCCATCTAGCAAAAATATGTTTTGAAGCAATATTTTCAACATCTTTTTCAATAACATATTTAGCACTTTTGTAATCAATACG
The DNA here is from genome assembly GCA_028535165.1 of Quercus tomentella. Taxonomy (NCBI): domain Eukaryota; kingdom Viridiplantae; phylum Streptophyta; class Magnoliopsida; order Fagales; family Fagaceae; genus Quercus; species Quercus tomentella. The sequence goes on along the minus strand of JAPQVY010000133.1, from coordinate 54,675,889 downwards.
TAACAAAAACTTTTGGTTTAACAAATCACTTTGAAATTTTGAAATACATAGTACTATAAATAAAATCTCTTTTTTAATAGTACTATAATTTAACTGTGCATTATTCCAAATCCCAGAATAGCAATGAACAATTTGTTCAGGTGACCCAGGAGAAACTCTTTGTTTTAGAATACCACCATAACCAATGTCAGAGACATCGATTTCAACAATTTTGAAAGCACCAACAGTAGGAATACCAAGACAAGGCAATGTCTTAACATGAGATTTGATTTGTTTAACAAGGGAAGTATGAACATCAGACCAAGGACAGGGATTACTTTTTAACCGGTCAAACAAGGGTTTGCATTGTTTCCTCATATCCCTGTAGAAATCAGCAACATAATTTAATGACCCAAGAAATCTTTGGAGCTGTGTTTTATCAATGATAACATCAGGAAACTTATCAGCAAATTAAATGGCTCTATTTATAGGACGAATCTGTCCTTCGGAGATGTCATAGCCAAGGAAACGAACTTTGGTTTGAAACAATTTGATTTTCTTAGCAGAGACAACAAGACCATTTCTTTTAATAGTATCCAGAAACGTATACAAATGTTTCCAGTGTTCATCAATAGAGCTAGAGTAAACAAGAACATCATCAATATAAACAATGGTGAAATGACTGAAGGAATTAAAAATATCATTCATGATGTTTTGAAACTCACTCGGGGCATTCTTAAGACCAAATGGCATAACATTCCACTCATAATGTCCAAAATGAGTGGTAAAAGCAGTTTTGTACCTATCATTCTCACTAATCTCGATTTGCCAGAACCCAGATTTCATGTCAAACTTGGAGAACACCACAGCTTCACTTAGCCTATGGACCAGGTCATTCTTATTGGGAATAGGATACCGAATCCACTCCAAAACCTTATTCAAGGGTTTGTAGTTAATTACTAATCTTGGGGTTCCTTTTTCAATCTCAGCATTTTTTTGGACATAAAAAGCTGAACAAGACCATGGGGACTTGCTATTCCTAATTAATTTTTTCTGCAACAAATCATGGATTTCTTTTTTGCAAAATTCAACAGTTTCAGCATTCATTTGAATAGGACGAGCTTTAGTGGGAATATTATTCTCATCAAAATCTTTAACATATGGCAAGTCAACAATATGTTTCTTCCTGTGCTAGAAAGCATTAGGAACATCAGAGCAAACATCATCAATAAGTATTGTCTGAAAATTATCAATTTTGGATTGCAACAATTTATCAGAAATTTGTTCAGCAATTTTCTTGTATCTAACTTCTTGCTGAAGGAATTTAAGATGTTTAATTTTAGCATGAATCATGTTTGAAGCAGCATCAGTGTCAATTTCAAACTTTGAAGCAAATTTGAACTTTACTTTCTGTCCAAAAGGATTAGTATTAATTCCATCATGTTCAACAAGAAAAGGATACAAAGCATTTATAAAAGGCAAAATCAAGAATCACTTTATCAGTCATGTTTTTAACAAGAACATAAGGAATCTTGAAATAGACATTATCATGGCACACATGAGCATTATTCAATTCATATTTAATTTTCATCTGAGAACCATTAGCAGAAACTAATCTTTCAGTAGATTTTTCAAAATATTTTGAAGGAATCAGTCCTTCTTAGATACAGTTCATATCCACACCAAAATCAATCATAGCAATAACAGTGAAATGATAATCAGGAGAAACAACAATTTTAACTTTTGTAAACCATTTTGGGGGAAGTATTTTATTAACAATAGCAAGTTGAGAATCAGTGAAAATAGCAGCAATACCTTTATCAGAAAGAAGAGTCTGTTGATTGGATTCATCTCCATCTTTGTGCTCATCATGTTCACTATCAGATTTATCAGATTGTTGTTTAACAAGGTTTTTATCAACTTTTAACATTATCAGTTCTTGTTTAAGATTATTGTTATCACTTTTAATACTTTTAAAATCATGTTTTAATTCGCGTATCTCTTGTTTAACAATATTAATTTCATGTTGTAAATCATTAACAGTTAAATCTTTGGATTTCTTTTTATTAAATCTTTCCAAAGTTTCTTCAAAGCTTATGGTTGATTTTAGTTTTTTATCAGTTTCATTTTTTACCAAATTTTTCTTAAACTTATCTAAATATTCTTTTTGTAATTCAGGATTTTGAATTTGATTTATCAGTTGAATTATTAATTTTTCATTCTCTTCACTCTTAGTGAGGGTTTTAATAGATTTAATAACATCGCAACAGGAATCTCTACAACCAATTTTAATATTAGGAGAATCAGAAGAATCAGTAGCAAATTGATAGCAAGAATCAGAAGAAGAAGAAAAATCATCTTCCAAGGAATCAGACGAATTGTTTGATTCAAGGATTCTGAATAATTCTTCTTGCTCTTTATCATCAATGTTTAACATGTTAAACTTATTTTTTAACTTGCCAGGTTTTTGTTTACAATCTTTACTAAAATGTCAAGGTTTTCCACAGTTAAAACATTTACCTTTACCTGATCTTTGTTTAACATGTTTCTTTTTAGCATAAAAATCATTTGGTTTAACAAAGTTGGTTCTGTTTCTTTTATGTTTTTTATGGCTGTAATTTTTGTGACTTTTATCATGTTTTTTCTCTTTTTGCCTGGAAGGAGCAATAGGGGGCAAACCATATTGTTCACAGAAATTACCCATTTCATATTTAGCTTTTCTTTTATTTTTTAATTGGTGTTTTAACAGTTTTTCATCATTGCACATATTAATGCCAAGTTTTTTAATAGTACTTAAAATATCACCATAAGTCAAATTATCATAATAATAGAATCATTTTTACCAATTAGCTCTTGTTTTACCTTATGAGCAAAGATAGGAGGCAGACTGTCAATAAACTTTTCTTTCCAATAAGGCTTGAAACAGTCTTTCCGATACATTACTCTGGAAATGAAAACATCTTGGTACCATCTGTAATCAGACATAGAAGGACATCTCAAATTATTTAGCAAATCAGAAATTCGAGATGAAATATTAGATGGAGTACCAACAAAATGTTTGATAATAGTATAAATCAGGGTATTAACACCATCAGGAATACCTTGACCAATATTTTCATCAAAAATAGGCAAACCTTCATCATTCTTTTTAACAGCATGTTTAATAGATTCTCTGGAATCTTCTGTGAGATATGAATCCCACCATCCACGAAGAGTACCAGAAAAACCAGTAGCAAGAAGGTCAACAATTTCAGGGTGATCAAGATTATGGTTATTAACATAAGCAATTCCAACCATAGACATATGACCCATTTTATTAATGATTTCTTGTTCAGACAAACCATCAATATTCCATTCATAAATCTTATCAGCAGAAATAGAAAACTGAGTTTGAAAAGGTCTTTCTTCAAACTGCATATCAAGGGGAGTAGGTTTTGAATACCAATTTTTTGTAAGAAACATAGGTTTGGAAGTCCCAACAAATCTTTTAATTTCTAGTAAATCATCATCAAAAATCTTTTTTGCAGAAACAGAAGATACAGTATCAGAATCTGTACTTTCATCAGAAATAATTTCTTTTTCATTTCTTGAAATAGTGCAGGCTGTACTTCGAGAAGTACCCTCAGTTTTAATTTTTAAATCAGAAAGCATTTTTTCAACAATTTCAAAAGTTTTAGATTGGGAGGTTTTGAACTTGAAATTTTTATCATGACTGGGTAAATTAATCAAAGGTTCTTCAGTCTTGACAAAAACATGTTTTTCAGAAACAAATTTTTCAACAGAAGCAGTTTTGTCAATAATTTTTTCTTCAATACGGTTAAGCTGTTGACCAATAATATGCAAAGATTCATTAGTAAAATTGTTTTGTTCAATAAGACTAACAATGAGAGTTTTATCATTAGCAATTTTGAAAGGAGAGGCCTTTACTTCCTCTTTTGTCACTTCATCCTTCTTAGCAGTTATCAAAATTGGCTCAAGAGGAGGATGACTAGACCTAATAATGGTTTTATCTATTTTAACAAAATTTGATTTTTTTTATCACATTTAAATGTTGTTTTGAAACCTCATCTTTTGAAACATAATGGTTTTCAAGAAAATCAAAAAACAAAATATGTTTTTTCAATTGATTCATCTTTTCTAACCATTTTCTCCTAACACGGTCTTTTTCAGACTGAGCAAAATTATTTTGGAAATATTTTCTTTTACGTCTGTTTTTTGAAAGCATAAACTCATTGTACAAAGAAACCCAATCAATTTCAAAATCATCGTTTAAAACAGTCAAAACTCTTAATTGATTTTGGTAAATAGGAGGATTTTCAATAGGAGGAAAATTAGAATCTGAAGGAGCAACAGAAGCAGAGTCTTCTTCATCATCAATAGCAACGTTGCCATGAGGAGAGGAAGATTCACCTTTAGTAGAATAGAAAGGAGTGCTAACTTGGGAGTTACCGCTGGAAACTCCTTTTATCCTTAAACCAGTGGGTTTTTCAAGATTTTTTTGCAAAAAATCATTGAGATCTTGGTCTCTTTTTGAAATATTTTCAGATCCAGCAAAGGAATGCCTTCCTTCGTTGATCCTTAATGGTTGGTTATTTTGAAAACTTATTTTAACAGTACCATCAAGATATTGTTGAATATGAGTGAGATCGAGTTCATCAAAAACAGGTTTAACAAGAGGAGATTCTTGTTCCAACAACCATTCAGTGGGAAGCTTAACGTCTTGCCATTGAATCATTTTTGGAACTTGAACTTTAGCATCAGGAGTTGAACATTGAATTAACATAGTTTTACCAGAAGGTTCTCTATGATTTATATCACCAGGATTTAATTAAGTTCCCAAAAATCTATAATAAATGCGGTAAATTAAAGCAAAAGGCTTACTACCTTCTTCCATGACATAACCAGATGAAGCAATATTTAAAGTCAAAGCTTTAACAATATTAGGATCATCCAAAGCAAGAGTAAGATCAGGATAACAGTTAAAATAAACAGGACCATCGTACAAAGAAGCGGTAATCATACCAATAATGCTATTTTTAAAATTTTTAAATCTAGCATCATGTAAACACATGAGAACAGAAGTATTAATACCCTTTCGAGTGAGTGGTTTAATAGCAACCTGAACCATACCAATATGCAAATAACTGAGTTTTTTAGCAATGAATTCATTAATATTTCTTTTAGAAAACAAGCAACATTTTTCATGAACTCTAGAAATAGAAAATGTTTGATCAACGGTTCTCACTTTGTAAATGGGATAGAAAGTAGTTTCAACAAAACTAGTCTTATAAACAGTTTTAGTATCAACTTTAGGAATATTCCATTTCCGGAAATCAGGGATCTCATGTTCTTCAACAGTGTGATCTTCTTCATTTACGATAACAGGAGGACAGCCAGTCCTGGAGCTAATAGAGGAGTTGGATCTCCACAACTTATCCATACTATCCTAGGTTCAACACTCAATTATCATGTTTTTCTCACAACCGTTGCATTTCGTAACACATACCCTAACCAACCCTATACCTCTCATGCCCTACACGCCCTCTCTTGGCTCAAATGGGCCTTACAGTTCGGTTCTGGGAACTCACTTTACGACTAGGGTGGCGCCAACGACGATAAGAAAGGAACACAACAAATGAGTACCAAAGGTTCGGGTAGACACGGACAAGAAATAAAGACACAACAACACTATCACCGGCTAGAAAAGAGTGGCTCTGATACCATAAAGGGGGAAGGGGACGCACAGCTGAAGGGAAAAGACGAAAGGAGCACAGTGTAATATAGTGAATGTAAGTAAATAACTTAAAAGTAAGAACAAAGTATGGACAATAGTAAGGTGGTAGAACCAGCCAAGCAGTATATATGAAAATAATTCAAAGTAAATGAAAGCAATTTAGAACCGTCCGTTATGGTGGTAATCCGTCCAAGGTGGTGGTAGCAACAAGTAGAATAATGAATAGAAAACTGAAAATACTTGTTATTGAAAGTAGAATAAACACTTACAGTAGTAGTGAATACAGGATCTCAATAGTATAGGTTAACAATTACAAAGCTTGAACTAGTCCTAGTTACAAGGTTTTGTAAGGAAATAGTGGTAGTAGGAACAAGGTCATAGGAGCAAGGAATTCTCTCTAGAGAAAGGCTTCTAAGAGGAAGAAGTTCCAAAGAGAAAATCCTAAGTAGAATTCTGAATATAAAAGCTTAAGGGAAGTAGAATTCTCCCTTTATGTCTTTATTTCTTGTCCGTGTCTACCTGAACCTTTGGTACTCTGTTGTTGTGTTCCCTTCTTACCATCGTTGGCGCCACCCTAGTCATAAATTGAATTCCCAGAACCGAACTGTAAGGCCCGTTTGAGCCAAGAGAGGGCGTGTAGGGCATGAGAGGTATAGGGTATGTGTTACGAAATGCGACGGTTGTGAGAAAAACATGATAATTGAGTGTTAAAACTAGGATAGTATGGATAAGTTGTGGAGATCCAACTCCTCTATCAGCTCCAGGACTGGTTGTCCTCCTGTTATCGTAAATGAAGAAGATCACACTATTGAAGAACATGAGATCCCTGATTTTCGAAAATGGAATATTCCTAAAGTTGATACTAAATTTGTTTATAAGACTAGTTTTGTTGAAACTACTTTCTATCCCGTTTACAAAGTGAGAACTGTTGAACAAACATTTTCTATTTCTAGAGTTCATGAAAAATGTTGCTTGTTTTCTAAAAGAAATATTAATGAGTTCGTTGCTAAAAACTTAGTTATTTGCATATTGGTATGGTTCAAGTTGCTATTAAACCACTCACCCGAAAGGGTATTAATGCTTCTGTTCTCATGTGTTTATGTGATGCTAGATTTAAAAATTTTAAAGATAGCATTCTTGGTATGATTACTGCTTCTTTGTATGATGCTCCTGTTTATTTTAACTGTTATCCTGATCTTACTCTTGCTTTGGATGATCCTAATATTGTTAAAGCTTTGACTTTAAATATTGCTTCATCTGGTTATGTCATGGAAGAAGGTAGTAAGCCTTTTGCTTTAATTTACCGCATTTACTACAAATTGTTGGGTATTCAATTAAATCCTGGTGCTATAAATCATAGAGAACCTTCTGGTAAAACTATGTTAATTCAATGTTCAACTCCAGATGCTAAAGTTCAAGTTCCAAAAATGATTCAATGGCAAGACGTTAAGCTTCCCACTGAATGGTTGTTGGAACAAGAATCTCCTCTTGTTAAACCTGTTTTTGATGGACTTGATCTCACTCATATTCAACAATATCTTGATGGTAATGTTAAAATAAGTTTTCAAAATAACCAACCATTAAGGATCAACGAAGGAAGGCATTCCTTTGCTGGATCTGAAAATATTTCAAAAAGAGATCAAGATCTCAATGATTTTTTGCAAAAAAGTCTTGAAAAACCTACTAGTTTAAGGCTAAAAGGAGTTTCCAACGGTAACTCCCAAGTTAGCACTCCTTTCTATTCTACTAAAGCTCAATCTTCCTCTCCTCATGGCAATGTTGCTATTGAAGATGAAGAAGACTCTGCATCTGTTACTCCTTCTGATTCTGATTTTCCTCCTATTGAAAATCCTGTTTACCAAAATCAATTAAGAGTTTTGACTGTTTTAAATGATGATTTTGAACTTGATTTGGTTTCTTTGTACAATGAGTTTATGCTTTCAAAAAACAAACCTAAAAGAAAATATTTCCAAAATAATTTTGCTCAGTCTGAAGAAGACCGTGTTAAGAGAAAATGGTTAGAAAAGATGAATCAATTGAAAAAACATATTTTGTTTTTTGATTTTCTTGAAAACCATTATGTTTCAAAAGATGAGGTTTCCAAACAACATTTAAATGTAATAAAAAAATCAAATTTTGTTAAAATAGATAAAACCATTATTAGGTCTAGTCATCCTCCTTTTGAGCCAATTTTGATAACTACTAAGAAGGATGAAGTAACAAAAGAGGAAGTGAAGGCCTCTCCTTTCACAATTGCTAATGATAAAACTCCCATTATTAGTCTTATTGAACAAAAAAATTTTACTAATGAATCTTTGCATATTATTGGTCAACAGCTTGACCGTATTGAAGAAAAAATTGTTGAAAAAAACTGTTTCTGTTGAAAAACCTGTTGTGTCTGTCAAGACTGAGGAACCTTTGATTAATTTACCCAGTCATGATAAAAATTTCAAGTTCAAAACCTCCCAATCTAAAATTCTTGAAATTGTTGAAAAAATACTTTCTGATTTAAAAGTTAAAACTGAGGGTACTTCTCGAAGTACAGCCTGCACTATTTCAAGAAATGGAAAAGAAATTGTTTCTGATGAATGCACAGATTCTGATACTGTATCTTCTGTTTCTGCAAAAAATATTTTTGATGATAATTTACCGGAAATTAAAAGATTTGTTGGAAATTCCAAACCTATGTTTCTTACAAAAAATTGGTATTCAAAACCTACTCCCCCTGATATGCAGTTTGAAGAAAGACCTTTTCAAACTCAGCTTTCTGTTTCTGCTGATAAGATTTATGAATGGAATATTGATGGTTTGTCTGAACAAGAAATCATTAATAAAATGGGTCATATGTCTATGGTTGGAATTGCTTATGTTAATAACCATAATCTTGATCACCCCGAAATTGTTGACCTTTTTGCTACTGGTTTTTCTGGTACTCTTCGCGGATGGTGGGATTCATATCTCACAGAAGATTCCAGAGAATCTATTAAACATGTTGTTAAAAAGAATGATGAAGGTTTGCCTATTTTTGATGAAAGTATTGGTCGAGGTATTCCTGATGGTGTTAATACCTTGATTTATACAATTATCAAACATTTTGTTGGTACTCCATCTAATATTTCATCTCGAATTTCTGACTTGCTAAATAATTTGAGATGTCCTACTATGTCTGATTACAGATGGTACCAAGATGTTTTCCTTTCCAGAGTAATGCATCAGAAAGACTGTTTCAAGCCTTATTGGAAAGAAAAGTTTATTGACGGTCTGCCTCCAATCTTTGCTTATAAGGTAAAACAAGAGTTAATTGGTAAAAATGATTCTAATGATTATGATAATTTGACTTATGGTGATATTTTAAGCACTATTAAAAAACTTGGCATTAATATGTGCAATGATGAAAAACTGTTAAAACACCAATTAAAAAATAAAAGAAAAGCTAAATATGAAATGGGTCATTTCTGTGAACAATATGGTTTGCCCCCTATTGCTCCTTCCAGGCAAAAAAGGAAAAAACATTATAAAAGTCACAAAAATTACAGCCATAAAAACATAAAAGATACAAAACCAACTTTGTTAAACCGAATGATTTTTATGCTAAAAAGAAACATGTTAAACAAAGATCAGGTAAAGGTAAATGTTTTAACTGTGGAAAACCTGGACATTTTAGTAAAGATTGTAAACAAAAACCTGGTAAGTTAAAAAATAAGTTTAACATGTTAAACATTGATGATAAAGAGCAAGAAGAATTTTTCAGAATCCTTGAATCAAACAATTCGTCTGATTCCTTGGAAGATGATTTTTCTTCTTCTTCTGATTCTTGCTCTTAATCTGCTACTGATTCTTCTAATTCTCCTAATATTAAAATTGGTTGTCGAGTGTCCTGTTGCAATGTTATTAAATCTGTTAGAACCCTCACCAAGAGTGAAGAGAATGAAAAATTAATAATTCAACTGCTCAATCAAATTCAAAATCCTGAATTACAAAAAGAATATTTGGATAAGTTTAAGAAAATTTTGGTAAAAAATGAAACTAATAAAAAACTAAAATCAACTATAAGCTTTGAAGAAACTTTAGAAAGATTTAATAAAAAGAAATCCAAAGATTTAACTGTTAATGATTTACAACATGAAATTAATATTGTTAAACAAGAGATAAACGAATTAAAACATGATTTTAAAAACATTAAAAGTGATAACAATAATCTTAAACAAGAACTGATAATGTTAAAAGTTGATAAAAACCTTGATAAACAACAATCTGATAAATCTGATAATGAACATGATGAGCACAAAGATGGAGATGAATCCAGTCAACAGGCTCTTCTTTCTGATAAAGGTATTGCTAATGTTTTCACTGATCCTCAACTTGCTCTTGTTAATAAAATACTTCCTCCAAAATGGTTTACAAAAGTTAAAATTGTTGTTTCTCCTGATTATCATTTCACTGTTATTGCTATGATTGATTCTGGTGCGGATATGAACTGTATCCAAGAAGGACTGATTCCTTCAAAATATTTTGAAAAATCTACTAAAAGATTGGTGTCTGCTAATGGTTCTTAGATGAAAATTAAATATGAATTGAATAATGCTCATATTTGCCATGATAATGTCTGTTTCAAGATTCCTTCTGTTCTTGTTAAAAACATGATTGATAAGGTGATTCTTGGTTTACCTTTTATAAATGCTTTGTATCCTTTTCTTGTTGAACATGATGGAATTACTACTGATCCTTTTGGACAAAAAGTAAAGTTCAAATTTGCTTCAAAGTTTGAAATTGACACTGATGCTACTTCAAACATGATTCATGCTAAAATTAAAAATCTCAACTTCCTTCAGCAAGAAGTTAGATACAAGAAAATTGCTGAACAAATTTCTGATACATTGTTGCAATCCATAATTGTTAACATCTTGATTGATGATGTTTGCTCTGATGCTCTTAATGCTTTTGGGCGTGGGCAAATACCAATTAATGATTTGTCTTATGATGAAGACTTTCCTATTAATGTGCCAATTCAAGACCTAATGATAGGTTCTTGCCATTATTTCACAGATGATTTTAGAGGTAATATTTATAGTACTAAAATGTTAAATACTATCAATTATCCTAAAATTATCAATGCTTTTTTGCAGGAATCGGACAATGATGCGTGGATAAATACCACTAATAAGTGGAATAATAATAATATTTATACTTATACCACTAGTAAGTGGATTATTATGGCTCTCTCGGCAGAGAGGAAAAACAAGGGAAAAGCTCCTGTACAGGACTATTCTCACTCTCAAAACAAAAGACTCCCAGCGGGACAACTTTTTAAAATGCATGAAGGCGCATCTTCTGGGTAAAACCCAGTGGATCAACATCCTTTCAAGGAGATGTCCTGGCAGAGGTAACATATTCCAATGGTAATATATTGATTGTTTTACAAGAGGTTTTGTCAAGAAATTTGCAATTCCACAATGGAACCTATTCAGAATTACCAGACTCTATTAAATTCATTCTTGATAACCTTCAATTTGCTTTTACTAAAAACCACCATAATGTTTTCCAGAAAACCCTCAGAGCCCTTGAAATCCACCTTGTTAACCTTACTGCTCAAAATGAGGCTTATATGAGCCACTATGATAACCTTGCTCCAGAAAATGATCTTGCTCCAGAAAACAATTTTGTTTCAGAAAATAACCCTGTTGCAAAAAATGAGGCTCTTGGAAGCCGTCTTAAAGCCTACATTAGTCAACTTTTTGGCAAAGAGGAAATCCATTCAAAGGATAATGAGACTCTAATGGGTACTAATTATGCTAGATTGAGTCTTAAAACCCAATCTATGTTAAGAAGTGTTGTTGCCAACTTGCCGACGGATATACAATTACGTATTCTGAGAAGCAAGGCTATGTTTAGGTCTTTTGACCTATGGTTCAAATATTTCAAGAAACTTGTTACTGTTACTATTCCTGATCCTGATGAATTAGATGAATCTGATAATGTATTTGTCCAACTGGACTGGGAAGAACACTTTGGGAGTACTCTCAAAGTGTATGAAAAGAAACACCCATTTCCTGGCCTCTTGATAAATTATGATGATAGTTCATATATTGCTGCTGATTCAAATGATGATGATGACAGGGACCCTAACTGGCTTTCCCAAATGTTTGAATATGGCTTTATCAGGTTCATAAAATTAACAAGCCATTATCAAGCCAGCCAACTCCCACATATTATTCAGGATGCTATTAGAGGATTTAACAGTCCTTTTGTTTCCATTAGATGCTGGAGTACGTTGCCAAAATGGGAAAGAGATAACTGGATGAATGTCCAGCCGTCAAAGCATCTCGTTCTCATTAATGGCCACACTCACCAAGGGCCATGGTTTGAAGGAAATTCTCAATTGTCCTTTGATGATCCTTATGCTCTTGCAGAATGTTGGAGAAATTGTTTTAATAACCAAATCATTAATGTTGCTCAGAATTTATGGAAAAATTATAATTTCATGGGAAGCACAGATAGAATTTCGGTCTTTGGTCCCAGACCATATTCTGATGCCATTGCTCATTTGCGGATTGCTGATCATTGTAATCCGAGAAGTCTTCTCATCCCAGGGAGAACTCCAGTGTTTGAGCCAATTTTATATTGTGGATTCTGTAATCAGTATACTATTTACCATAAGCATGAATGTGATTCTCCATAAGGTCCTTTTGATCCTTTTGATGGTTATCCATCCAATACTCCTTCCACTGATTGATGAGTTCACTCCTGAGGTTACTACTGTTTCAAGACCGTTGCTACTTTCCCCTATTTGTCTAGCCTGCACAACGGCCAAAATTGTTACAATATTCAAAAATGTTATGATGAAGTCCCATGTGCCTACTGAGATGTTCCTGTGATGTTCCATGCCCTTTGGAATAAAGAATTTCCTTAGGCATGCGTCTCATATTCTCCTGACATGTCCTTTGGACTCATATTGGGATTCTTGAAAAGCAAAAGAAAAAGAAAGGAATCCTCATACTTTGATCTTGTCATAATTACTTTGGTCTTGCCATGCTTCTTTCGACAAAGTCTGAACATTCTAAGTTGAAGAAAAGGACAAAAAAATTTCAGCTGATTTTTAAGTCAAAAAGTGGGAAAAACACTGTTCACAGATTACTATTCACGGATTACTGTTCACAGATTACTATTCCTGACACTGTTCACTTTTTACTGTTCATGACACTGTTCACTTCGAAATTTTGCCTATTTAAGGGGGGTTGTCCCTTAAGTTTAGGACTGAATTCTACTTCCCTTAAGCTTTTATATTCAGAATTCTACTTAGGATTTTCTCTTTGGAACTTCTTCCTCTTAGAAGCCTTTCTTTAGAGAGAATTCCTTGCTCCTATTACCTTGTTCCTACTACCACTATTTCCTTACAAAACCTTGTAACTAGGACTAGTTCAAACTTTGTAATTGTTAACATGTACTATTGAGATCCTATATTCACTACTACTGTAAGTGTTTATTCTACTTTCAATAACAAGTATTTTCAGTTTTCTGTTCATTATTCTACTTGTTGCTACCGCCACCTTGGACGGATTACCGCCATAACAGACAGTTCTAAATTGATTTCATTTACTTTAAATTATTTTCATATATATTGCTTGGCTGGTTCTACTGCCTTACTATTGTTCATACTATTGTTTTTACTTTTAAGTTATTTACTTACATTCACTATATTACACTGTGCTCCTTCCGTCTTTTCCCTTCAGCTGTGCGTACCCTATATATATATATATATATATAGGGTTGGGTTCAAGTTACACTTTATGTAACTCTAAACAATGTTACACCATTCAATATTTTTTAATTGGATGCAAAATTTAACAAATTTATCGTTAGATTACATTATCTTTGTATATTCTTCATACTTGCAAAATTTCAAGGTAATAAAAAATTTATAACCATGTCATCAAACAATTTTTTAAATTCAAGTTTTTGTAGTTTAAAATAATGCATAAAAGATGAGTTTACGGATCAAATGGTAAATAACATCCAATTGACATGAAAATTGGCATGATTGTTAAGAACATATAATTCAATGGTGGGATTTTCAAAATATAAATTCTATAACAAGTTATTGGGTGGTGTAATATTGCTTAAAATTACACCAAGTATAACTTGAACTCAATTTATATGTATATAGACAAAACTTAGATACAGTACCTTAAATATTGTTCTTTAAAATGTATACTTTCATCCTATGAGAAAAAATTCACATAACAGAATTTTTAAAAATAAACCTAAGGAACAGCACTTAAGTACTGTACAAGTCTCTCTCTCTCTCTCTCTCTCTCTCTCTCTCTCTCTCTCTCTCTCTCTCTCTCTCTCTCTCTCTCTCTCTCTCTCTCTCTCTATATATATATATATATATATTAAAAAAAATGCAGTAAAAAATGGATCAAACCAGTTGAATGGGTCCAAAAGTCCATACATTGACATGAACAGCCCACAATAAAGTGGGCCGGAAATTAAACTATTGCTAGTGGGCCGTAGTTGAGGGCGGGAATGAATAAAAAATTGCAACTCACAGACCACAAGAACCAGAAAAAAGAAAAAAAAAGAAAAAGAGGAAGATATATATATATATATATATATATATATATATATATATATATAAATAAATAAAAGAGGGCAGAAGAAGAGGCAAAAAGGACAAAGACCTTAGTAACATATGTCGTCGGAAACAGAAGAAACGGCGATGGCGTCGTTGGGTATGAAGAAAAGGAAAAAGTATCGGTCTCAGTCTCAGTCTCCGATGATGATGACAACCTCCGCCGTAAGTTCTCTCGATTCCTCTGCATCTCAATTACATACTCATGAGAATGTTTATTCTTCTAAGAAAATCTTCAACAACAATAAACTTGATGTTCCAAATAATAAGAGTGTACAAGTAGAAGAAGAGTCGTTTATTATTGAGAAAAGAAAATCGAATAATAGAGCTAGACCTAGACCTATACGAGGAGGTAAGAATAGGGTTGTGCTGCTTTCTCCTTATTTTGCTAATCAACAACCCAGCACCAGAATCATCAACAAGTCGAATGAGATTGATCTGGGGTTTGATGGTAATGCCAAGGGGAGACGAAAGGATAGCCGGCGTTACACGCAGCAGGGTTTGGAGGATGAAGATCATAAAATGGAGTCCGATTACCAAATAGCCAGTCCACTTGAGGGAAGTTTACAAAATGAGATTTTAAAGCTTGAAGATCTCCTCTCACAATGCACTTACAAGACAAAGGATGGCCAGTATGATGATGTTGATGGTGGCAGGAACTTAGCTGCGGAGGTTGAGAATGAGGCTGTTATGTTACCAAGCATTTATGCTAACTTGAAAGAAGACCAATTGCAGCAACCTGGGTTACAAATTGGAAATCTTTCTCATTCCAAGCGCAGGAGAAGAAATGAAAAACAGCAAGCAATAGCTCGTGTTGATATTCGAAAGGTCTCCCCTTACTTTGCAAATGAAGGAGGACCCAAGGTTGAGGAGACCATTCCCAACAAAAACACTGTAATATCAAAGCATAGTAGAGGTGATGGTGACCCAAGGAAGGATAAGAAGAGGGGGAAGAGAAAGGATGATAGAATTAGCAAGGAGTGTACCAAGTCTAATGAGATACTGGGGTTTGAGAAAGCCGTTTTAATAGATGAGGATGTAGGTTTAACTGAACGTTTTGATGGTAATGCCAAGGGGAGAAGAAAGGATAGCAGGCATTACACGCGGGATTTTCACAAAATGGTAGTTAAAGATGAGGAGAGGGAGATGGAGGATGAAGAGCAAAAAATGGAGTTAGATTACAAAATAAAACATAGGACTAGTCCATTTGAGGGAAGTTTACAAAATGAGGATTTGAAGCTTGAGGATGTTCTGTCACAATACACTTACAGGAGTCATGATATGACAAAGAACGGAAAGAATGGCCAGCATGATGAGGAGCAAGAGAAGAAATGTAGCGAGAAACTTAGTTTCCCATTTGAGATGATGACAAACAATTCATCCGTTCTACCTGATGATGGTGGCAGGAACTTGGCTGGGAAGGTTGAGAATGAGGCTGTTATATTGCCAAGCATTCATACAAACTTGAAAGAAGAGCAAGTGCCGCAAAATGGGTTAGAAATTGGAAAGGTTTCTCGTTCCAAGTGGAGGAGAAGAAATGAAAAACAGCAAGCAATAGCTCATGTTGAAATTCGAAAGGTCTCCCCTTACTTCTGGAGGTCAACGGGACAGGTGGTAAGAAATGATGGTGATGGTACAAAAAAAATGAAACCACCAAGACGTTGTGCAAGAACTCATGCTACTTCTGTGAGGGTCTCACCCTACTTCCAAAAGATATCCAAAGAAGAAGAAAATGAAGATGGCCGTTTGTTGGAAGGTAGCAATGGATATAAAAAACCTGTTGCAATTAGGACTGTTCTTTCTTCTTCTGAGAAGCTAGATGATGCATACCGAAGAAAAAGTCCAGATAACATGTGGAAGCCTCCGCGCACCACACCTGGTCTACTCCAAGAGCGTCATGCCCATGATCCTTGGAGGGTATTGGTGATATGTATGCTCCTAAATCGGACATCTGGTTTTCAGGTATTTCTACTAATCAAGTGTTTGTTTAATATGAGCCTTTGGGTCCTCTTAGATATATCAGTTTGTTATTCCCTGAAGCAATAGTTGACTAGTTATAAGTTTTCCATCCTTTGTAGTTTGTAGGAAACATCATAACTTCGTTATAGGAAATTTACGGTGTATGATCAAATTACTTTCTCTTTTATTGGGGACAACAAAACTGGATTAGGGCGTGAATGGTAATATGGTTGACTAGGTTATCCAACAAGCTTAACTTATAATTTTCTTGGCTCTTTCCTGCATAATATATCCAAGGGTGTTACCGAACTAGTTTCTACTACTATTCCTTGGGAGGGGGGATTTTTGAAATTGTGTGTACTTTTGTCGTGATTACTATTGTCATGAATTGATACACTTATTTCTTCGGCTGCTCTATCACTATTATCATGGAAATAGAGCATTATTCTTCACTACTTTTTTGGGAATATCAACATCTTTTATTGTTTAATTTGTGAGTCTTCAGTTTGCCAATGATCTCTAGCTCAATTAGCACCTCTTCCCCTTTTGAGTGCTAAGGAGAGGGTGAGGCTGTGGCTCAAGAGCCATCGGATGCCTGTTTAACTTACCAATAAGAAAAAAGAAAATAATTACGATTCATCTTTTTGACATTTAGGTTGTTGCCATAATTTGTTGTAGACACTAGACACTTTGTGTATTTTTTCTTTATGGTTGCCCTGCAGTAATGTCAATCGCCATGTTGAGACTTATTTCTAGGTATGAATCTTCGTTGAGAAAGCACTGTTTGTGTTATTTTTTACTGCCCTGGTAGTTGGTTGTAGACACTAGACACTTTGTATATTTTTTTTCTTTATGGTTGCCTTGCAGTAATGTCAATCACCTTGTTGAGACTTATTTCTAGGTATGAATCTTCACTGAAAAAGCACTGGTTATTTTTTACTGCCATGCATTTCCCACCTATCCTTATCTTTCAGTTTATGTTCTTCGTTTTCCTAATTTGTATGTATGATTTGTTTTGGAATCTATTAGTGTATATTGCTGGCTTTGCAAATCTCTAAGATTGTGTCTTGCATCACAATCCAATATGGTGTTGTGATTATGGAGGCTTGTGTATTTGTCAATGGTAAATAAGGGTCCACTAACATTCGTTGCAGAAAGGTCTGTGACCAAATCGGTTGATGACTGAAGAACTTGACAAAGATTAAGATAGCAAATCATAAAGCTGGATCTAGGCATGGGTTATGGCATAGATTTTTGGATTACTAGAAAATAAAGAATAGAATTAGGCTTGTGGATTAGTGACTGAAAAACAAAATCTCAACATTGTGACTGTACTTCTGACTATTCCATGTCTTATGGGGAAAGATGTAGTTGTTGCTGTAATAACAGAAGAATTGCACAGTTGGAGGACTGATGGCGCAATCATAGCATGGTTATATAAATGATATTCTCTTTGGAAGCTAAGGCTAAGGCAAAGCCCAAGAATAATTGTCTATGGTAGTTAATTAGATATTTATATTTTATTTGGTTATTGGTATTTAAGTAATTTTACAATTGTTGAGTGTGGGCCATAGCTATAGGACATGGGTTTTATTTTATTAATGAGTCTTATTTAGTTATGGGTCTTTATTATGAGCTTTGGTTTAATTATTAGGTTTTATTTTTTACTAGTTAATTTGGTACTCATATTACTACTAGCACAAGAGTCATATATAATATTGTGCTCAATGTATTCAAAGGAAGTAGAATGAGTTGATTAATAAAATGGAGTGTTTTGAGAAATAGGCACATTGGCCTTTGTTGATTTCTCCTTATCTCTTCTCTATCTTTTCTTCTTCTCTTTCTAAAGTTACTGTTCATGGGCGCATAACCCTAATTTCTCTCTAATTCTTCTTCTTTCCTAACCCTAAACCTACCACAAACACATGTAGACAAATTCCCTAATTTGTCCTACATCAAGGATGCTTTGTTAGTTATAGCAAATATAGATGTTTCACTTTCATCCTTATGAGCACTGGTAGATGCAGCATTCATCTGGATTCAGTTGGGTCACATTGGATTTGGTTGATTGAATTTTGAGCTTTAAACATTCTTAATTAAGCTGCCTGTTTTTATCATTTTACAAATTATCATAATTGTTGATTCTATAGTCTGGATCCTTTGTTTGTTACAATACATCACAAAATCATTAATTTTGTTTAAAAAGTAAAAAAGAAAGTTGTATGAACAAATATGAGTTTCCTTTTTTGTTTGTTCAATTTGGCTTGGCCTCAGGTGCTGGGTTTAGTCCCATGGGATCCTTGGTCTGGTTTTGGGTGTAATTTGAGAAAGCTACCTAGTTTATACCATCCCAAACTAAGGTGCACATTACATTGTTACAACATTGGTGTTTGCATATTTGCGAAACAACCCAGTAAATCTTTTGGAAGTCTCTTAATAGATTATAATGATTTTTATGTTTCTCTTCACATGATGGAAAATATTCTACAAATTGATGGTTTCTCTTAGAAGGGGTCTTTGTATCTGTGTGTGTGGGTCTTAGTGTCCGTTTAGGAACAGTTTATTTAGTTGAAATTAAAAACTTTTTGTTGAAAGTACTGTAAAAAAAAGCTAAAAGCTAGCTGAATGGTACAGTGGGACCTATTAATAGTATCAAAAAGTGCAATGGAATCCATGAATAGTTGCAAAGTAAGCTAAAAACACTAATAAGCTGTAGGTTTCATCACTTTCCAAACACACTCTTAATGGATCTCTTGACATTTTGTATAGATTGATAGTTGTTCTTAGCACCTGGTTATAAATGAATTGCTTAAATGCATATGTTTCTCCTTACAGGCTAGAAGGGTTATATCGAATCTCTTTACTCTTTGTCCTGATGCAAAGACAGCAACTGAGGTTGCCAAAGAGGAAATAGAAAAGATTATAAAAACTCTAGGTCTACAAAAGAAGAGGGCTTCGATGATACAACGCTTGTCTCGGGAGTATATGGGGGAAAGCTGGACCCATGTGACTCAGCTGCATGGTGTTGGCAAGTAAATTGACTACACTTTCATCCTTTTTCTTTTAGTTAAGAATCCTACCTAGAAGTTTGATTATATCTTAATGGAAACTGAATTCTTTTTTGTCTTTGGGCTAGGTATGCAGCTGATGCGTACGCAATATTTTGTACAGGAAAGTGGGACCAGGTAAGGCCTAATGATCATATGCTAAATCATTACTGGAAATTTCTCAAAGATAGAGAGAGAAAGAGAGGACTGATCTGATAGTTGAAGGGTTTTATGCATAGACAAGGTAGGCATGCTTCACAGGTTCCACTTTTGTAATATTACTAATTTTGGGAACCTTATTTTTGTAAGCAGAAGGCTATGTTTGTATCACTTGCTACTCCACTTGTGTTACTTAATGAATTTTGGGGGTACTTTTAATGCTAGCACACTGCTATTTCTATGCAAAGTTGGGAGTAGCAATTATATTGCCTTCGTTTTGAATTTTTAAAGAGGTTAACATCTTTTCCCAGTCTCATCCTAGTCTTCATGTTCTTAGGTAAATGCATGAATTGACAGTTTCTTGCTCGGTGCCCCTCAAATTGAAGCTCGTGTGATGCTCTTTGCAAGATCTCACTTGTTTAAATCCAACGTCATTTGTTTAAGTTGAAATTATTTTGATGGGTATTAAAAAAGAATTAGATTCAAATCTCCTATTCCCCATTATTGGGTAATAACGCATAGAAATATTAACAATTGTGATGATAAGATGTTCATCTCGGTTTCCACATTGAGTATTATGAATGGAGTTAACTTGACACCAAAATTTAAAAAATTAAATTGGATACATAGCATAAAATTAAACTACAATTAGAAATTACTTTGATTCGATTTGAATTCTAAAATTGTATTTCAAATTAATATAGGCATAAATGCAGTTTTGGTCCTTACATCTTGGGCCAATTCGCATTTTGGTCCTTACATTTTGGGCCAATTCGCATTTTGGTCCCTAAATTGATTTCGTTCCTATTGTCGTCCCTATTTAAAAAAAATCGTTTCTAGCTATTTTAGTCTCTGTCATCATCCATGTAACGGAACTCTATTACGTGGTAGATGGAGTGTCCTAGTTGTTGACATGGTGCTGATGTGGCACTGACATGGCATTAAAATATTATTAAAAAAAATTATTTGGCTTTTTCAATGCCAAGTCAGCATTTTAATTTCTGATAAAAAAATTTCAATTTAAACTGAAAAAAAAAAAAAAAAAAAAAAACTTTATAGTTTTAAAGATTGAGAAAAAAAATTTAAAGCAATTATTTCAATTTTTCTTGAACTTTTTTAAGAAAGAAACACTAAATTAACACTATTCACGCTCTATGTTGGCATTTTTGTGTTTGTGTTTGTGTTTGTATCTATTTCATCTTCTTCTTTCTTTTAAGATAAACCAAAAAAGTAAAATCAAAACAAAAATAAATTAATAAATATCCCATATGACATCAGGATGCGTATTTATAGTGCTAAAAAACCCAAATTAGTTTTGAGTGTTTGTGTGGCATTTGTCTCTCTTAGTCTCTATCTCTCTCGATCTAAGACGACTTGCTCTTAGATTGGGTTGGTTGAAAAATATCCCAAACCACGGCTGAGAAAAAGAAGAGGGAAGAAGATCGGCCTAGAAGAATTAGAAGAGGAGATCGGTGGTAATGGGTTTGGTGACTGACATTGTCTGTGGGTTTCGTGGCTGAGATTGGTAGAATTAGAAAAAAGAAACTATGGCTGTTTGGACTGACGCAGTGGGTTTCATGGTGGTGGCTCCCGAAATGGAGGTCCTCCGACGGGCTTAGGTGGCATGACATCAAGTTTGATATGGGTTTCTGGCCGTGGGAGTTGCGATGGGTTTTAGGTTTCTATCACGGGTTAGAACCTCCTTTGATCATCCAATGGAAAAAGTTGTTGAGAATTGTGAAACTATCATTTTTCTCTCTTTTTTGATTAACGATGGTGGTAGTGGGTTTGGTGACTTTGTGGGCGTGGGTTTGTTGACTGATCAGTGGGTTTGACTATGAGAATGTGAAGTTTGATTTTTCTGGGTTCATGGGTTTGATTAATTTTCTGGGAAAGTTTTCATCTTCTTTTTTGTAGAACATGAAGAATAGTTCTGGGTTCACCTGCACTGTTCTGGGTTTGCTCTTGATTCTGGGTTTTATTTCTTGTTTTTCTGGATTTGATGAAGAGTAGATTTGGTTGCTGGATTTGGATTTGGGTTTGCTAGAGATTGGATTGGTTGCTGGGTTTATTTCTTGAATTTGGGAAGAACATGAAGAACAGGATGTTATGCTCTTACGGAAAAAAATAATGAAAGTAAAATAATAATAATAATAATTGTAAGGTCACGATTTAGGGCCCAGGCCCAACAGGTATGGGGTTTTGGCCCAAGGAGCTCGAAATAATGAATTTATAGAGAGTGGGCTACAGAACTAGACCTTAACGAAGTGTATACTAGCTAAAATTGGTCCATGCAACAATTGAGAGTAAGAAAAACCCCCCTTCACATCCATTAGATATTTAATCCGAGGAGACGTGGAGGATATATATCAATCCCTGCTCAAAAGCTATTGTTCTAACACTGTTCTTCTGTTCTTAGTTCCTTTTTTCTCCGTCCTCCACTTCATGGGGACTCCCCTCTCTTATATAGCCCTCTTGAAGTTATCAGGGCCTTACATTTGTTGATCATCTGGACCTTCACTTGAGTGCCTGTCCCATCGGACATCCCCCCCATTTTTCTGTGAGTTGTGGTAGCTAAGACAATATTGTTCACAAGTCCTCTCCACATTAATGCGACCAGAAAAGTAGCTGCCATGCATTTAATGTGGCAGCTGCAATCTCTCCCTTGGCATCCAACACTTTCTTCCTTCTTACGGGTTTGTGAGACTCATCCTTGTTACTAATGCTTGTAGGGGTGGATCCTTCTAACAGGCAGAGTGGTCGAATTTTCATACGGAACCCAAGGCCCATTGTATGATCTTGGGCCTTTGCCTCTACAATGTGCTGAGTAGTGGTACACTCATGGTCGCTTCAAGGGCTTATAAACCATGAGTGGGGCGCATCTCCAACCGATGTGAGACAAAGGTGTCAAGCCAAAATGGCTACAAGGCAAAGCCCTTGGCCTGAGGTGAAAATCCTGGCCTTCCATACTCGGGGCCGAGAAACAAAACCTTGCGGGGTTGGCTCCCTAAAGAGGACAATAAGCTTGCGGGGTAAAATACCCCACAATAATAATATTAGATTTAAGGCCAAAAATAATAATAATTATTATTATTATATGAAAGTAAAAAAATTATAATGCTGATGTGGCATTGAAAAAGCCAAATAATTTTTTTTAATAATATTTTAATGCCATGTCAGTGCAACGTCAGCACCATGTCAGCAACCAGGGCACTCCATCTACCACGTAATAGGGTTCTGTTACTTGGATGACGGTAGGGATTAAAATAGAAACGATTTTTAAAAAATAGGGACGACAATAGGAACAAAATCAATTTTTAAGGACCAAAATGCGAATTGGTCCAAAATGTAGGGACCAAAAATGTATTTATGCCATTAATATAATATATATGATTATATTTTTGTCCACTTTTAACAAATTAACAAAATCTTAATCCAAACACACTAAAAACTATTAAAAAAATAAGATTCAAAGAAATCTTGGCCTGTTTTTCTTATTTTGTAGGTTTTTTTTTTTTTTTTTTTTTTTTTTTTGGGTAATTTGAGATGTTACTAGAAGCTACACTTTAGAGAATGCTTCATCAACATATGAAATTATTGTTTCTGTGGTTATTTCAATTTTGATAATTAAAAACCCAATTTCAATTATTGGGATGGTAGGCTACAGGCTCACGGTTGTTGGAGTTGTGTCGGAGACTTTTTTGCGACAACGGCCAAAAATGCAAAATTAGCTCAAATCTCCCATTAGGTTCTTTAGAAATATTTATTTGTGGAAAATTAAGTCCAAAATTTCAAATGTATAATGAACAAAAGGCTAATAGTACTTTAACAAGAGAGACATGAAAATGCCATAACTAAAGCACAAGAAAATACAGAAATAGTACATGAGTCTGAAACTTCAACTTACAGTCAGCGAGAAGAGAAAATTGAGCAAGGTTGTGAGGAAGAGAGAGAAGGTTCCCTTGTATCCATATTTCCAACTCTAAGCTTCAGAATTGTGAGAATGTTGGTTGGTTGAATGAGCTTTTACTCTAAAGTTTCAGCTATGTGGGTAAAACGTGGTTGGTTGGTTTTTGAGCTGAAGGAAGAGTTTTATATTGAGTTTGGGGTGCTGCTAATGACTGGCTTTTGGTCAATAGAAAAAGCTTTGGGCCCAAGGTGTTAACCAAGTGGTAATTTTTAGGTTTACTTTTGTTGTCTACAAACATATCTAACTTCCTTATTTCATAGACAAAGGCTTCTGTTTACTTAAAGTAACCATTTCAAAAGAATCAAACGGACAACAGCAAAACAAGAAAGGAAAATAAAAATGCAGCTTATTAAAATCAGCTTCTCACAAATTAAAAAGCGGGATAAGGACAACTGCAAGATTTCCTCATTTGATTTCCAGCAGCAAATTCTGATAACAATCCTAAGGGTATCACCCAAAATAATGTATTGTAAGGCTCAGGAATATGCCTTTAATTTGCAGCCTGCTTCAAGCAACTGCTACTGCAAATTAAAACCTTTTGCATGTGAACCAAAACTAGAATGAACCAGTTTTAGCATATAGACAGACGCAAGGCTACTTAGAGGCAAAATTATAAACGTTGGACTGAGGTAAAAATGTCAAGGACCCCACCTTTGAGAATGGAAATGAAAACCACACAGTCAAGCTCAGGTTGGGCGAGATCAGAAGAGGTGGTGGCAAAGTTAGAAGCTCTGATGAGCCTTATAAGTTATGACATCAACCAAGGGCACTACCAGGGATATTTTCAAACATCTTCATCAGTAATGGTTTGTCAACCAATCTTTTTTCAACTTGCATAAGTATAGCAGACCAGAGTAGATTATTCACAACACATGGACTTCAAGACAAGGCCCTTCCCACATACAACCAAAAAAATGAAAAGTGTTATAAGAAATAAGAGCACCACTAAATACAATTAAAACATATTCATATTTGTTATTTAAAGCATACAAAAAATTTAAAAGACCGTTAAACATAATGAAAATAACTTACTTTAAAGTTAATTGACACTTTTTTTTTTTTGAGAAAGAAGTTAATTGACACTTAATTTTGGGACATAACAAATGACATCCACAAAAACAATAACAAAGTCAGCGGCAAGGTTCATTTTGTGACTCCGTTGTCCAATTCCTGGAATTTCTATGATCAAAATAAAACCCTACTTAGGCAGTTTGTCATCTCTAACAGTCCACAATAAGTCCAACTGGAGCCTTTAAAAAACACATATACAAAACAACATAACCCACAATAAGCTCCTCCTATTTTCATGGGGAAAATGCATTATATTTAAAGGAAATGAATTGCCAGCAAAGCCAAACACAACTAGTTTGCTTGAGCTGTCCTTATGTGTTCTGAAAGCATAAACCCCAGAATTTTGTCACTTGTCCAGTTTCTATGAAAAATAGAGGATAAGAAAACAAATTTTATTGTTTCTAAGGGAACCCAGTAACTAAGTCTGGAACTACTATTTCATCCCATATTAGTCAAGCATTGCACCCTTTCTACATTAACTTTCCTCAAGTTTCCTTGCAGCCAAACAGAGAAATAGTCACATAAAAGAACAAGTGCACAAGAAAAAAGGACAAAGTTTCCGGGAAAAGAAAAGGAAAATCCACATGAGAAATGAAGTAGATAGCTTAAAAAAAAAAAAAAAAAAAAAAGAAGAAGAAGAAGTATTACTGTTAAATATTTTCAATTGATGGTAGATAATCCATCAACAACAAATATTATAAGGAAAGAAATCAATAATACTCAACGAGAGCTTACTTGCCACACACACACACCAGGAGTTCTTAACATAATTTCATTTCTAAAATCAAATTGTTTAAATGAAACAAAAAATAATGATCTGAAAGTTTCATATAACAACAAAAAGCCCTCCACTAAAAAGTGCCTAATTTTACTATTACAGGCCTGCTATGCCGGACTCTGTACAAAATCAAAAAACCAAAAAGAGAAATTTTCACAGCTTTCTAATCAACCAAACTGAACAAAATCAACAAAATTCATCATAGCCTCAAAGATCCTCAACATTACAACTGAAAAAAATCATTGAATCAATTTTCAGATTTCAAAAGGGTTGATGCAGTGAAGGGAAAAAATAATCAAATGCCTTTTTTTTATAGGCCCTAAAAGAAGGCGACCTCTCTAGGAAAAAGGGCCCAAATTTTCTTCTTTCCATTTGATTTTAAGTGGCATGCATCTATGGAAAATTGTAGTGAACACTATAAATAGAGCAACAAAAGTGCCGAGTTTACCCTCCAACATAACTGAACTAATATGAAGAGTGCACAATCAATTGCACAAACACAGCAATTAGGCAACACTTCATAACACTTGGTCACAAGGACCAAGCAACATAAATTACAATTATTTGCAGTTCAACCAATTACTCACAAGGACCAAGTAGATAATTGCTGTTTTTTTTTCTTTTTTTTTTCTTTTTTTAATAAAATTAAATCACAAGATAATGGAAATAGATAACTATAAAATCAAATATTTGGAACACAATACAGGAGGTAACATCAAGAGGGTAATCCATGTAAAGAAAGAATTCTTTTAAGCTATGAACATAACTTGCCTTTGGGGTAGCAACTTGAAGCTCAAGTGTACTTCCATTTAAGGGTATTTTGAGCCACAAGAATTTTTTGGCAACTCTCTTTTTAGTTGGCCAGGCTACAGAAGTTACTTGAAATCTTTATTGTAATTAGCCCCAACTGGTAACATCATGCAAGAGCGTCAAAGGGCCAACAAATTGATAAAGCAGGCCAACATAACACATAGCTCTACCTTCAAACATCAGCAATGGTTGGTCAACCAATTGTTTTTCAACTTGCAAGAGTATAGCAGGCCAAAATAGATTATTCATGAGGATCTTCAAGGCAAGGCCCTTCCCATATAATAATAATACAACAAACATGTCATAATTAGCATATCACATGATACTTTGGTATATTAAAGTATTAAAAAGTCAAATTCTATAATTAAAAACTTTTAATAAAATGATGATTTACAACATAAAACTGTTAAACCAAATATATCCAGATAAATCCCAACACAAAAACGTTTTTTTATTTTTATTTTATTTTTGATTGGCTAGGCTATAAAAGTTATTTGATAATTTTACTGCAATGAGCACCAACTGATAACATTAAGCAAGAGCCTCAAATGGATAAAGCAGGACACCATAACAAACAGCTAGATACCACAACAATCAGCTCTGCCTCTTCATTTCAGTCCCTAGTGCTAGACAAATCAGAATTTATTTTGTCTCTTTGATCCAAATTGATTTGTCCATTGTCTACTATGCAAGTAACACTTTGTAATGGCAAAAGCAAAATATAATTCCATATAAACAAATGTAGGAGTTAGCACATATGACTACCATCGATTGCAATGCAAGAATAGCACTAAATAACAAAAGTTTAAATTAGTTCAGAACTAAATAACAACCATATTAAGTGCAATTGCTACTATATTTGATCAAATACAGTTCAAAAAGCAACAGAACATCCAAGTTAAAGATCAAAAGATCACAAAACATTAACATTCCCTCCATAGTGCCATGAACTAATTAAAGAGAACCCGAGGGCAATTCATTTAATGCCAATTCGTAGAGCTCTTGTTCGAATGCAGCCTGCCTGCGGGTTGTCTCCAATTCAGAAAATTTAAACTCATTCCACTTTTCCTTCAAAGACGTTTTTTTCTTAGTGTCTTTAAAGCTACTCAAACTCAGTCCACGCTTTTTCACAAATGCCTCCATACCATGACCCTCAAAATCAAACTTCAACTTCTTATTAACCACGCATTTGGTTTCACGCGAATCCTTTCGCAATCCCCATATACTTTTAGATAGTTTATACAAATTTTTCTCGTGGAGGTTGGAAAAAGAAAAAGTTTTCCCTTTCTTTTCAAGATTATCCTTAAACTTTTTCTTCAGTTTTCTCACTTTATCGGCGACCTGAAGTCTCGTAACTTTGCAGTGAAAAGTTTTCTTGAATGAGTTATAAAAACTATTCATGTCTGCAGTTGCAGCAACTGGATCAGCACGCTTGTTCTCAGCGTATTTATACAAGGATTGGAGAAGGTTAAGCGTGTCGTTTTCCCTCCACACCATTGTTTTCTTCTTCTTATTCTTGCCATTGTCTTCGGAGTTGGAGTCAGAGTCCTCTATAGCTTCCTTTTTGATTGAGCGCTTACGTGAAGAGTCAAGTTCTTCAGGATGGTATTCAGTTTCAGCAGAAGATGGAGATGACATAGCCAGGAACTCATTGAGCGCATCATCGTAACAATACTCATTGGATTTTGCTTCAGCTTTTGCCTCTTCTAATTCTTTTGGTTTAAAGGAGGATTCAGAGGAATTAGGTGACTCTTCATCTTCGTGATAGCTACTATCATTTGAACTGTCATGGTCAGGATCTTGATGATGGGTATCATCGCTGGACAACAAAATCAAATAAACAGAACAATATATAAGCAAGTTTTCACTAAGACATGCACAAAAATATCAACTTTACATAGAAATTGATTTCTGGTTTTTAAGAATGGGTCAGATTTTGACTTAAAAAAAAAAAAAAAAAAAAAAAAAACACTACAAACCCATAAATCTGAGATCCCCACCATATGGCTGGCTGCCATTCTTGTTCTTCTCTTCCCCATTTCTTCATCTTCTTCTTCTTTCTCTCTTCTCCCATTCTTCTTCTCCCTCTTTTTCTTCTTTTTACTCTTTTAATTTTTTAGTTTCTACCGTCTTCTTTTAGAGTCTAGTATATATATATATATATATATTTTTTTTTTTTTAATACTAAGTACTTTAGTTTTGAGAGGGCAGAGTGTAGTCCTCTTTTAAGTTTCAATTAAGCCAAACGTTATTCAGCTTTGGAAATGACAAAGAAAAATTAAAAATAAATAAAAAGCCCAAGTGTCAGACCTAGGTAATGTCTAGATACAATGGAATATAATATTATTAATATATATATTAATGATTATTTATAATTTTATACTAAAAAATTGTATTATTATTAAAAAAGTGTTATATTTATAATATTTTTTAAAATATTTTTATACTAAATTATAAGTTGAAAATTGTTATTAGTTTTAATTTAAACCTATTACTATTTTTTTTTTTTTAGCTCACCTATATCAATTCGTAATAACCTATCATTTAGAATTTGTTGTGAAAATATTGTGGATATATCATTTATGAATTTTATTTAAAATCTATATATTAATTAAAATATTAATAACTTTTTTCCATGCAATAAGTGTTTCAACTCTCACATTTATTGTATTTTTTTACAATTATCCAAAATGTGAATTTTATTTGTAGAAAAATTATAATAAATGTTTTTTTAATCCCACTTTATTTAATTTTTTTAGAAAAATTAAATTAAATTCATTATTTTATATAATAGTAACACTTCTTTAAGCGATACTTTTATGTTATATATATGTGTGTGTGTGTTTAGGAATTTCTAAACATTCTAAAACGGTACGCCGAAACAGGTCGATAATAAAATATTTTGTTTCAATAAACAAACCAAAACGAGGTCCAAAATGAAATTAATAACATTGGTTTAAAATAAAAAGATGATTTTCTTTACTTTAAATCAATATATCTTCATGTTCTTGTCATTTGAGCCTACTTTATTTGTTTTACAACTCATTTTAGCCTAATTTTCTAACCCACTCTCTACAAATTCATTGTTTTGGACTTGTTGGGCCTGAGTCCATCTATCTGTTAGGCCAGGAACCCAAATCCGGTCCTTACAATTGGCGCCGTCTGTGGGGAATCCTGGTGTTATAGTGAGCCTAACGTCCAACTATGGTAGGTTCAGGTCCACACTAGGCAAAATCTATGGGGTCCCAAGGTGAAGATCATTTTGTCAATCTCGAGCGAAGAAGGGACCGGGAGGGGAGTGTACATACTACCCATACTAGTAAGAGCCATTCTCGGGGTGGTAGCCATATCTCTCATGGGAAAAATACCAAAGCCATACAACAAGAGATTGATCATTTAAATAGAAAATTGTGCCACGAATGGAGAAGGCGAACTCCTTCCATTTCTGATTTCTCTTCTGGCGATGAAGAGGATGGTAGTTATAGGCAAAGATCAAGGACCCCTCCCAATGAGTCTTTCTCGTATGATGAGGACTACCACCATGAGCACAGAAACAGAAACTCATCTTCCAAAGGCCTAGGGAATGATGCGATGAACAGAGCACTCAAACAAATTTCCAGATCACCTTTCACACACAGGATTAAGGAAGGGAGACTTCCTTGGCAATTCACTCAGCCCACATTCACCATGTACAACGGTCGTACAGACCTTGTGAAGCACATTAGTCACTCCAACCAGAGAATGGCTGTACACCCCAAAAATGAGAAGAATGGGAAGTGGTGGGTGTGTGTGGATTTCACAGACTTGAACAAAGCCTGTCCAAAGGACCCCTTTCCCATGCCTCGAATTGATCAGCTAGTGGACACAACTGTAAGCTATCCTCGAATTTTGTCACTCCTATTGGAAACTACAATTACAAGGTGATACCTTTTGGATTGAAAAATGCAGGGTCTACCTATCAAAGGATGATGACTAGAATGTTTGAGCCACAATTGGGAAAGAATATTGAAGTATATATAGACAACATGGTGGTCAAGAGTATGTTGGAATTTGAGCACATTAACGACCTCGAGAATATCTTTGAGATCTTGAGGAGGCATAAGCTACGACTCAATGCTTCTAAGTGTTCTTTTGGGGTCGGATCAGGGAAGTTTTTGGGGTACATGGTTACACATCGCGAAATTGAAGTTAACCCTGACCAAATTAAAGAAATCAATAATCTGCAGCCACCTCGGAATCCCAAAGAGGTCCAAAAGCTAACAGAGATGACTGCTGCTCT
The DNA here is from genome assembly GCA_028535165.1 of Quercus tomentella. Taxonomy (NCBI): domain Eukaryota; kingdom Viridiplantae; phylum Streptophyta; class Magnoliopsida; order Fagales; family Fagaceae; genus Quercus; species Quercus tomentella. The sequence goes on along the minus strand of JAPQVY010000133.1, from coordinate 54,645,471 downwards.
AAACCGATTCATCTCTCGATCAACGGATAGGTGTAGACCTTTCTTCCAATTGTTGAATAAGTGGAAGGGATTTGAATGAACTGAGGAATGTGTCCTGGCTTTCCAGTAGTTGAAGGAGTATCTTTCTCAGCCACCCATTATGTCTAGACCCACGGTGGAAAAGGTTTTGTTTGCCTACATTGCTGTGGCTTCCCATGCAATAAGCTTGGTACTTGTACGGGTTGATAGTGGTGTACAAAGGTCGGTCTATTATGTGAGTAAATCACTGCATGAGGTCGAGGTCCGTTACCTACCTCTAGAGAAGGCCATTTTGGCAGTTATGCATATTACGCGCAAACTCCCCCACTACTTCCAATCATACACGATTGTTGTCCTAACCCAGCTCCCACTTAGATCTCTACTTTGGAGTGCTGATTACACAGGAAGGATTGCCAAGTGGGGTACGATCCTAGGGGCTTTTGATATCAAGTACATGCCTTGCACCTCTGTCAAGGGTCAAGTCCTCGCCGATCTTGTGGTCGAGTTTGCCGAAACCCCACTAGATGAGAGAATAGAGAAGCAGAACATGGATGGAAAATCGGTTAGTGCAATTTCCTCAGAAAAACCTTTGTCCTAGAAAGTATACATTGATGGTGCAGCGAACCACATAGGATCTAGAGTGGGGCTAGTTCTAACATCTTCAAAAAGGATCACAATTGAGAAGTCCTTGAGATTGGGCTTCTCGGCCACAAACAATGAGGCTGAGTATGAAGTATTGTTGGTAGGGATGACCATGGTTCAGAAAATGGGTGGAAAAGTAGTGGAAATCTTCTCTGATTCAAGGCTAGTTGTGGGCCAAGTTCAAGGAGAGTTGGAAGCCAGAGATCTAAGAACGTAGGGATATTTGAACCAGGTAAGACACTTACAGTCTAGATTTGAGTCTTTTAATCTGTCACAAATCTCTAGAAGTAGAAATACACATGCTGACTCTCTTGCCACGCTGGCAACATCCTCGGAGATGAGAGATGGGATTTAGGTTCATCAAATAAGTGTGGGTTTTAACTAGATGGACTCTATTGTGCTATTCCTTAAGGAGGATGTCTTGCTCGAAGGTAAGTCCAAGGTCAACAAGGTACGAAGGAAGGCTCCTCGGTTTTGGCTGTCTGAGGACCAAAAGTTGTACAATAGATCTTTTTCTGGCCCATATCTGCTATGCATACACTCTGAAGCAGTTGAGCTACTCCTAGAAGAATTACATGAAGAGATTTGTGGAAGCCACACAAGAGGCAGATCTTTGTCTCACAGGGCCTTCAATCAAGGATATTGGTGGCCAAATATGCAGAGGGAAGCACAAAAGTATGTGAAGAAGTGTGACCAATGTTAAAGATTTGCACTAAACATTCATCAACTGGGAGAAGTCCTTAATCCTCTATCCAGCCCTTGGCCTTTTGCTCAATGGGGGTTGAACATTATAGGTCCTTTCCCTAAGGCAGCAGGGAATAAGAAGTATTTGTTGGTTGGCACGAATTACTTTACCAAGTGGATTGAAGCTGAACCATTGGCAAATATCAGGGATGTGGATGCCAAGAGATTTATTTGGAAAAATATTGTCACTTGGTTTGGAATCCCTCGTACCCTCATCTTGGACAACGATCTTCAGTTTGATAGCAAAGCCTTTAGGAGGTATTGTTGAGACCTGGGCATAATAAATAGGTATTCCACCCTGGCACATCCACAAAGGAATGGACAGGCTGAAGCTGTCGATAAGGTCATAGTGAGTGGGATTAAAAAGAGGATGGATGATGCAAAGGGAAGATGGGTAGAAGAGTTGCCACACATCCTTTGGACATACCGGACTACACCTCGAAGGTCCACTGGGGAAACTCCATTTTCAATGACTTATGGTGTTGAGGTTGTTATCCCTCTAGAGACTGGATTCCCAACATTGAGAACGAGTTTTTTCACCCCGAGAAACAATGACAAGCTGTTAGGAAAGAGCCTAGACTTAATTGAAGAGCAAAGAGAAAGTGCCATGGTCCAATTAGCATATTATTAACACAAGCTCAAGCAAGGTTATGATGCTAATGTGAAGCTAAGGCCACGAGCACCTGGAGATTTGGTGTTAAGAAAGGTTTTGAGTACTGCAAAGAACATAGATTTAAGAATTATATTTAGTATATTTCTGTTACAACCCGGCCCCCCCAAGTGTTCATTCCTGGCTACACCCCTGATTGCTATGAATGTCCTCTAACCATACTTGTGGTTCATACAAATTCTTCGCTAGCTTAGCGAGTTTGTCTGCAACGTTGTTGCCCTGGCGCTTGGTGTGAGTGAAAGTAGCCGACCTCAATGTTGTTGCTAGGGAGCGGGAGTCTTCAATAATGTGCCCAAATGCTGACATGCAAGGCTGCTCTGTAGTGAGGAGTTTAAAGATAACCTCTAAATCGCCTTCGAAAACCACATCCTGAAGCCCAAGTTCAACTGCAAATACGATGGATCTCCTACAAGCCAACGCTTCCAAAGCTGCCACAGTTGGAGGTAAATGGATTTGTTCCGATAGCACTGCAATGACCAAGCCCTCTGAATCACATACAACCACACCCAGACCTGTTGCGACGATGTCCGGAAAAGTAGTGCCGCCAAAATTAACCTTGTAAACTGATAGCAATGGTGGCAGCCAGTGAGTTGGATGGTACACCGTTAGTTGGTTTCTCGGTTCTTCTTGGACTGAATGGAACTCATTCAAGCGGTCCACAACATCTCTATAGATTTTCTCAATTGGCAGAGAAGGTGAGCCCAACCTCCTTGCATTTCGTTCATGCCAAATACTCCACCCAGTAAAGGCAAATAGTTCAGCCAACTTTGGATTTTTCTGGGCAAGGATTCCTTGCAGCAAGTCATGGAAGCTAGCAAATTTTTCGTTTAAGAACTCTTTGCAATTTTCCAGTTCCCACCACACTTGTTTAATCATTTGGCAGCCCCATATTGCATGGATTCCATCTTCAATTCCACCCCCACAACGTTCACAGGTTGAGTCTTGAGTGATATTCCTCTTCTGCAGGTTCTTTTTTGTTGGAAGGGAGTCATTGGCCGCTCGCCACAAGAAATGACGAATTTTGTTGGGCACATTCAGTGACCAAAGCTCCTGCCAGAAAGACTTCTAAGCCGCTGAGTTGGAAGTGCCAGGAACTGCTGCCTCTGCTACCTGTAATAGAAGTCGGTATGCGGATTTGGTGGTGTAATAACCATTCGTCGTTTCAGCCCATATCAACTTGTCCTCTTTGCCATTAAAACAAAAAAGGTAGGCTAAGGATTGCTTCAGCTTCATGTGGCAGAAATTCCTCACGTATCCGATCCTCCATCCAGCATCTATTTTCCTCATCAATAAGAGCACAAACTCGAGTATTGTTGGGGAAGTTTTTCTACAGTGACACCACACAGCTAGAGTACAAGTCAGGTAGCCACTTGTCCCCATGGATCCTGACAGATTGTCCATCTCCAATTCTCCATTTTGACCCCATCCTCACCACCCCTCGTGCTTTTAGAATGCTTTGCCAAGCATATGAGCCATTCACCTTCACCCCCTCATCCAAAATAGAATAATTGGGAAAATATTTGGCTTTAAAGACCTTGTAGAAGGGAGAGTCTTTGTTATGGATCAATCTCCAAACTTGCTTACCCAGCATAGCAATATTGAAGAGTTCAATATCCTTGAATCCTAACCCTCCGTGGCACTTTGACTTGCACAATTTTTTCCATCCCACCCAATGAATTTTTCGTGCTTCCCCCTTGTAGCCCCACCAAAATTTCCAAATTAGAGATTCAATATCCTTGCATAGACTTTTTGGGAGTTTGAATCATCCCATGGTGAAAGTGGGCATAGCTTGAAGGACCGCTTTTATCAACACTTCTCTTCTGCCTTGTGATAGTAATCTTTCTTTCCACCCTTGCATCTTGTGCCAAATCCTCTCCCTAAAATAGCCGAAACTTTTTTTTTTTCCTCTCCCCACAAAAGAGGGTAAACCGAGATATTTTTCATAATTGGTAGTAGCTGCCACTCCTAGCAAAGTCTTGATTTCCTCCTGCACATGTGGATCCGTGTTGGGGCTAAAAAAGAGTTAAGTTTTTTCTCGGTTTATTTGTTGCCCTGATGCTTCTTCATACTGTTTCAAAATCTCCATGATAGAGCTAGCCTCATGTGAGTTTGCCCTACAAAAGAGCAAGCTATCGTCGGCAAAGAACAAGTGTGAAACTTTTGGACCCACACTACAAAGGGAGACTCCTTTGATTGAGCTTGAAATTTCAGCTTGTTGAATAAGTGAATATAACCCTTCTGCACACAAGAGAAACAAATAAGGTGACAGTGGATCTCCTTGGCGGAGTCCCATATTAGGAGTGAAATTACCATGGGGTTCACCATTAACCAACACAGAGAAGGAGACAGATCGAATGCAGGAACTAACAAGTGTGATCCACCTATTATCAAAGCCTAATTTTTCCATTAATTTTTCTAGGAACGCCCATTCCACTCTGTCATATGCTTTGCTCATATCGAGCTTAATGGCCATGTATCCGGTTTTCCCTTTTTTTTTTGTCTTGAGGTGGTGAAGGGTTTCAAAGGCTACAAGGATGTTGTCTGAAATAAGTCTATTTGACATGAATGCACTTTGGGATTCTGACACCAATTTGGGGAGAAGTTTCTTTAAGCGATTGGCTATGGTTTTAGAGACAATTTTATATAATACATTGCAAAGACTTATTGGCCTAAAATCAGTGGCTTTTTCTAGAGATTTTATTTTTGGAATGAGTGATATGTAAGTATGATTGAGACTAGCTAGCATATTACCCGAATTTAGTATTGCTAGAGAAGCATCAATGACATCATGACCAATAAAATTCCAACAAGACTTGTAGAAAATGGGGGACATACCATCCGGGCCTGGGGCAGTTAGGGGCTTCATTTGTTTCAAAGCAAATTCAACTTCGTCTACGGTAAATTCTCTTGTGAGGTCTGCATTCATGGCTGGAGTGACCTTTGTGTCAATGCCTTGGAGAATCTGATCAAAGCTCGAGGGCATGGTGGAAGCAAAAATCTGTTTGAAGTAGTCTACCATTGCCTCACCAATTTGTTTTTCATCTGAATGACATCTTTCATTTAATTGTGCTTACTTGTTGGAAGTTTTTAAATTGTTTTATAAACCTTTTGTGGTGTCATAATATTCGCATTTTTAGTGGTATTTAAGATCAAGCTTGGGGATTATGTAAAGTATCCGTAAAACTGATTTTTATTTTTTATGTTTTAGAATCATCCCTAAGACTGATTATAATGGCCATATATATTTTTTCTGATTATAATGGTCATATTAGGATTTAGAATGTTTGTGCAAATAGAATGAAATGAGGCCTCTATATTAATTACAAAACCACGTTAGTTCAAGATATTTAAAGAAGACTAGCTAGTCCATTGAATTATTAATCATATTTTAATATAGGTCATTTGTTATTTAATTAGTCTTTTTTGAACCAGACAAAGTATCGAGCATTTGTCGTTAAAGTTAGGAGAGAACTTTCTTAATAATTGAAGGAAATTATATTTTACCTCCCTAATTTATACATCATTTTACACTTATTCCCTAAACTATGGGGATGGACATTTACCATCCTAAACTATATCCTCTTTTACACTTACCTTTTAAACTATGATAATTCACAATTTACCCTCTTAATTATACCCCATTTTATACTTACCCTTATAAACTATAAAAATACACACTTACTTCCCTAAACAAATACTCATGGGTGGGGGTGCAAAATGTTACAAAGTTAATATTTTAGGAGGATAAGTGTAAAAGGTTGTATATTTTAGTGGGTAAGTGTAAAAGAAGATATAATTTAGGAGTTAAAAAGTGTAATTTCTCCTAGTAATTGGATTAAAGATATCTTTTGTTGTAATGATTTGCCGGTAAGAGATGCTACACACATAACATTTTCATAAAAATTTCACAATAAATTCTAAGTGGCATGCTATTACTAGTTCTAATTTAGACCCATCATAAAAATTACTTTTTTGTCCACTAATAGAAGTTTGTCACCTAAGATTTGTTGTAAAATTGTTACGAATATATTGTTGATGTAGCATTTTTCTTTGCCATAAGCCAATAAGGATAAATGGATATGCACAAAAAGTAAAAATAAAAATAAAAGAACAGAAAAGAAGAGGTGGTGCAACTATTAAGGATATGCTTGAATGAGAAAAAGTATGTCAAACTGCAATTAATATTTCGTATATCTTTTGTAAGGACTGAAATTGGATTGGTCCCAAAACCGGATTGGGCTCAAACCCTAGCGGCCCAAACAATAAATTTGTAGAGCGTGGATAGAAGAACTAGATCTATCCCAGAAGAAATACGATTAGATTTAACGGTTCAAGACGGTTAGACACAAGTAAGATTAGAAAATCTATCCTCGGAATAGATTTAGTAGTTTGTATCATATGATTTTGTTGAATAAAATTGTACCAGAGTTCTAGTCTTTTTCCTTGATTTTTTCTCTGCTTCTTCAGTACATCTTTTCATGTTATATACTACAATCTTGGTGTCATCCTTACCACACACGTGTAGGTTAGATTCGGGGGACTCCTTCCTATCCCATCCAACACCTCCCAGAACCATCAACCAGTAATTGTAAGGCTGCTTAATCACTGTTCAGGCATCACTTCCACATTAATGCGGCCAGAGAGTTGGCTAAGAGGCATTTAATGCGGAAGTAGTAGCTTTTGAAGATATTTGTTTACCTTTCTTTTCTTACCTCTGGTCCAATGTCCCACCCTTAGTTGTGATGTAACTCCGAAGTAAGTCCGTGATGATATGACACTCAGATCTATCTCGGACACATGTTGTTGAGAAGACTTTTGTCCTCGGACGCTTATTGGACCTATCTCATATTGTATCTACTCCTCTCTTCATTCTGTTCTCCTCATAATCTTATTTGGACCTACTTGGATGGTCTAACGTCCTCGGATAGAGCCATAGGCCCAGTTAATACTGCTTTAACAATACTTCCTAATTAACTGCCCCCACATCTTTTCTTTTAAATATTACTTTAAATAAAAATTACAAGTAATACACTAATACTATAGACCCAATTATTATTATTATTATTATTATTTTTTACAATTGCTTAAATAGAATGTTTTAAGAGGAACATTATTTTTACGTGGCTTACACAACTGATATTATGCACTAATTAAAACAAACCATGTTAACAATTGTGAAGAAAGTTATGAAAATTGTTGTGGGTAAGATTTTAATACACGTGTGTGTCTGTTTATGTATTATACAACATGATATTCAAATAGGTGGACGAGGACATTGGATATGGCTAGAGCTCTATGTGAACTTCAAGCAGAGTTAGCTGATGGCTGGAACAGTGAAAATATAGTCAAACATCCCAAAAAGAAAGGGTTAAAGAGAAAGAAATTTGCTCGAAAACAAAGTAAGGTCAACAAATGTGTGGATGAGAACAGTGAAAATTCACAACTTCTAGAAGGCAATAATATTAAAGTTAAGGCATTAGGGAATTTTCCAAGCTACCCTTACGAAGGGTTACTTGAAAAAACGTTGCAAACTTGGGTATAGAGCATGTCACATTTTTGAACTTGCTGAACGTGCAGAGGAAGGAAAGCTTAAGCTTAAGCTCAAGAAAACATCCAGCTATGAGGAAATATTTGACAAATTGAGTAAAATCAAAGGCTTTGGTCCTTATACATGTGCCACACTAATGATGTGCATTGGATTTTATCAAATGGTCCCTATGGATACTGAAACAAAGCGACATTTACAACAGGTTTTGAGAGTTTCAATATTGGTAGCTTCATGTAAATATGCCATAAAATCATAATGCTTTGCTTAATTGTATGGTCTTTTTAATAACTACTATATATTCTGTGTCAGGTTCACAAGACAAAGAAAGAGAATGCCAAAGAAGATGTCAAACGTATTTATGATAAGTATGCGTCATTTCAAGCGTTGTCATTTTGGTATATATTTATGTTCTCATGTGTTTATTTTCAACATCAATCAATAAAGTTAGAGTTACAACAATAATTTCACACCAACACTTCATTTGTCTACCACCTCACACCTGATCCCACCATAATTTTTTTTTTTTTTTTTTAATGACCCTCTTGTGTGAGGTGGTAAGTAAATTGGGAGGTGTGAAAGTTTTTGTTAATTTTTGTTGTGATCCAAACTTTTTAATTATGCTTTTTGCTCCTTTTGTATGATTGTATATATTATTATTGATTTTCTGATTTCATTATTTTTAGTCTTGAGTTTTGAATTTCAGCTAAGTCATTCTTCGTGTATTTGTTTTCAGGCTTGAGTTATTGGAGTACTATGAAATAAAGTTTGGAAAGCTAAGCATGTTGCCAAACTCTAGTTATCATATTGTTACTGGCAGCTAGACTTAGGTAGGGCTATTGGTTTGTTTTGGAAATTTGACCAAGTTTAACTAAGCCAACAATTACTTTTCTTGTGTAGTTGTGGGTTCGTTTAACTAAGATGAATCGGTTTGTTTTGGAATTGACCAAGTTTAGATTAAGATGATCCACAAAGAGCATAAACGTTGGGGTGCTTACTATTTCATTGTTTAGTTGATCTTATTTTAAATTTTTTGAGCAAGAAAAAATGTATTGTTGAACCTATGAGCTCTCATATCACTATAGAAGATGAAGAAAATGCAAAATGAAGATGCATTTTTTTTTTTTTTTGAATGATTCTATGGTGCCGTTTGGATTCAGCGGAAGCCGTTTGGATTCAGCGTTTTCCGCTGAATCCAAAGCTGCGTTTCTCCACTTTTTTTTTTTTTTTTCTCACTTCATGCATTCCAGGGGACAACTAGCACTGTAGCAGCACTGTTCATCACTGTTCACACACTAAAAAATATTAAAAATGAGTCACACAATACTATTCACATATTTAAAAATTATTTTGCTACAGTACTTTCAGTTTTCAGTTTCAGCAATAATAAGTTTAATCCAAATGAACCCTATAGATTATTATTAGTTTCTCTTTGTGGTTGTTTAGAGAGATTAACAAATGTCATGATGTCAACGTGAGATTGTTTGAGAGTTTTTCCCCCTTAAAGTCCTTGTTTTATGTGTTTTGTTAATGGATTGATGCTATGACATAATCTGGTCCTTTTATTATAAAAGAAAGGTCATCAGATTGAAAAAAAAAAAAAAAAAAAAAAAACAACAACAACAACAACGCTGTGAACACTAAAAGATGTTAATTCTAATAGGACAAGCGTTATAACCATGATAAGAAAATTAATTTAATTATAAAATAATTTTAGTCTAGATTTCCTATCTAGGTCCTAATAAGCACAAATGAATACTCCAAAAACTTAAGAGGGGAAAAAGACCTAAATAAATTTTATTTTTTGGTAATGACTAAACAGAACTTTCACTCAAATTAGTTGCACATCATAGAGCATACCTAAATGAATTATTTTGTATAAACACTATTGTGGGGGCCTGTCAATCAGCGGGCCCATTAAGGTCAGGATCGTTGGGCTTGTAGCCCATCTGAGGATGGGCATCCTTCCGAGGAGGCCATGTCAAGTCACAAGGTAATTGCCGAAGGGGGGGGATGGGCAATATCACGAAGGTAGAGTTTTATGTTCGTCTGAGGACGCTATATTCCTCGGCAATAAGTGTCCGAGGACGAACAGGACGCACCCTTGTTACAACCAGACCCCAAAGTTACGTCACCACTGAAGATAAGGATAACAGACTACGGGTCTAAGAGAGAAGGAAAACAAATATCTGTAACTACAGCTGCCTCCGCATTAACTACCTCTCAACCAACTCTCTGGCCGCATTAATGTGGAGGTGATACCTGAACAGTAGGTAGGCAGCCTTACAGCTGCCCACAAGAAGTTACAGGAGGCGCGAGATGGGACAGAAAGAAATCCTCCGAACCCAACCTACACGTGTGCGGTGAGGATGGAGTACAAAGGGTGGTATATAAACTGAAAGAGGAACACGAAGGAAAGGATCGGAAGAAAAAAGAGAGAAAAAGAACGAAAAGAAAAAAGAGGGAACGGTATCGATAAAAGAAAAACCAAAGGATCTCGTGGAGCCGGTTTTGAGTTTGAAAACGAAAGGTTAACCTAGTTCTTTACACCCACGCTCTACAAATCATATTGTGAGGGCCTATTTACGTGCGAACCCAGTATCGTTCTTGGGTCGCTCCAAATCATGTCCTTACAATTGGCGCCGTCTGTGGGAAGAGCTTGTGTTAACTTAAGCGACTTCCGGTGCAGCGTTTCTGATGGAGGAAGTGGGCCCACAGCACCCCGCGACGGGACCACATCAGGAGAATGCCAACTTGCATCAAGCAGAGTTAAGGGGCTCCCAGCATGGTGATCCTCGAAGGAGTCCCGAACGGAGAGAAGTCCAGGAAGGGAGTGTACGCACAACTCATACCACCAGGAACCATTCTCGGGGGAAGAGTCACGTCTCCCACGTGAAGCATGAGGCGAATCTGCAACGTGAGATTGCAGATTTAAAGAGAGAGTTGCGCCATGCATGGCGAGAACCCTTGCCACCTTGCTCCGAACCATCGTCTGAGGAATCGGATGGAGCTAGTTATAGGCGGAGATCGCGAACCCCGCCAAGCGAGACTTTCTCTTATGAAGAAGAACACCGCCATCGACGTAAGCGTAGAAGTCCAACTAATAGGGGCTTGGGAAATGATGCTATGAACAAGGCTTTGAGTCAGATTTCGAAGTCGCCCTTTACGAAAAGCATAGACGATGCGATTCATCCTCGGCGATTTAATCAGCCTACGTTCTCCCTGTATGATGGCCATTCAGATCCGATGGAACATGTAAGCTATTACAGCCAGAAGATGGCTATTCACTCCAGGGACGAGGCTTTGATGTGCAAAGTTTTTCCATCGAGCTTGGGTCCGACGGCGATGAGGTGGTTTAACGGCTTAAGGGCCAATTCGGTTGGATCTTTCAAAACGCTGACTCGCGCTTTTGGTGCTCGCTTTATTACATGCAGCAGAACTCCTCAGCCTTTGGGATCCTTGTTGACTCTGTCCATGTGAGAGGGCGAGACTCTCAAGCATTACTCGGACAGGTATCGGGAGATGTTCAACGAAATAGAAGGAAAGAATGATGCTGTGGCTATAACCACTTTCAAAGCTGGTCTCCCAGCTGATCATGATTTGAGGAAATCCCTGACGGGTAAACCTGTCACCAGTGTGCGCCAACTGATGGACAGAATAGATAAATACAGAAGGGTAGAGGAAGATCAACTTCAGGGAAAAGGAAAGGCCAAGGTAATCCCCCAGGAGAGGAGGGATTTCAGGTCGGACCGTTATAATAATAGCCGACCACGGAGGGATTGTGTTGGGCAGTCAGGTTCGGCGGACGCCCAGGTCGTTAATGCAGTTTTTCGAGAGCCAGTGCAGCAGGTTTTGGAGAAGATAAAGAACGAGCCATTTTTCAAATGGCCGACCAAGATGGCAGGAGAGCCTATGAAGCGCAACCCGAATCTGTACTGCCATTATCATCAGGATCATGGGCACACGACGGACAACTGCAGGAATTTATGGGACCATTTGGAACAGCTGGTCCGCGAAGGGAAATTAAAACAACTCTTGCATCACTCCAGTGGAAGGGCGAGCCAAGCAGGTTCAGAGGTGCGCGGGGACGCTTCATCCAGACTCCCCCTGGGCACGATTAACGTTATCTTTGCGGCCCCGGGAAGGACTGGATCTTGCCCCGCTAGAGTGTTGTCAGTGTCCCGATCCCCGGCTGAGGGTCATTCCCAAGCTTTGAAGAGGGCCAGGACGCGTGTCCCCCTGATTCTAGGCTTTTCAGATGAGGATATGGTTGGGACCATACAGCCCCATGAGGACGCTTTGGTGGTAACGTTAAGGATTGGCGGGTACGATGCCAGAAGGGTAATGGTTGATTAGGGTAGCGCTGTGGATGTGATGTATCCGGACTTATACAAGGGGCTAGGTTTGAAGCCAGAGGACTTAACAACCTACAACTCTCCTCTGGTAAGTTTTGAGGGAAGGTTGGTCACTCCCAAGGGACTAATCAGGCTACCCGTGCAGTCAGGTTCGGATGTGGTGGAAGTGGACTTTATTGTTGTAGATGTTTTTTCTCCGTATACGGCTATTATGGGCAAACCTTGGCTTCACACCCTTAAAGCGGTCTCGTCTACTCTGCATCAGAAGGTTAAGTACCCATCCGGAGACCAAGTGTTAGAAATAGTAGGGAATCAAGCGGCTGCTCGGCAATGCCTTGTCGCGGCCATACAGCATCGGCCAGAAGCAGAAACCTCGGCTACTGCCGACAATGAGTTATAGCAATTAAAGTCCCCAGCACTAGACCTGGACAAGCCAGCCAGCGGGGTAGAGTGTGAGGATCTGGAGAAGGTAGTTGTTGCTGATGATCCGGAAAAATTCTTCCAGGTGGGGGCTAAATTGCCGTTGCCAGAGAAGGCGAAGTTGCTAGAATTCCTCCGAGCCAATGTGGACGTTTTTGCATGGAACCCATATGAAGCCCCAGGGGTGGACCCGAATTTTATTTGCCATCGACTTAACGTGAATCCTGCCATTGTGCCCAAGAGGCAACCGTCTAAGGAACACGCCGAGGCCGTCAGATGTGAAGTTGCCAAGCTCAAACAAGCTAGGGCTATCAAGGAGATCTTCTATCCTCAATGGTTGGCAAATACGGTGGTAGTAAAAAAGAAGACTGGAAAGTGGTGGGTGTGTGTGGATTTCACAGATCTTAATAAGGCCTGCCCCAAAGACCCATTTCCTATGCCGAAGATCGACCAATTGGTGGATGCGACAGTGGGTCACCCCAGAATGAGTTTCTTGGATGCCTTCCAAGGATATCACCAAATACCATTGGCCGCCGACGATCAGGAAAAGACTGCTTTTGTGACCCCGACTGGGAACTACCATTGCAAGGTGATGCCCTTTGGCTTGAAAAACGCTGGATCTACTTACCAGCGCATGATGACGAAAATGTTTGAACCGCAACTGGGTAGGAGCATTGAAGTTTATATCGATGATATGGTCGTAAAAAGTAAAGTGGCGGCTGAACATGTGGAAGACCTCACGAATATCTTCGAGATACTGAGAAAACATAGGTTACGCTTGAATGCTTCAAAGTGCTCGTTTGGTGTCGGTTCCGGGAAGTTCTTGGGGTACATGGTGACCCACAGAGGAATTGAGGTGAACCCAGACCAGATTAAGGCCATTAATGACTTGCGGGCACCTCAGAATCCAAAAGAAGTGCAGAAACTGACTGGGATGGCTGCTGCGTTGAATCGGTTCATCTCCAGGTCGGCTGAGAGGTGTCAAGGATTTGAATGGACCGCGGAGTGTGCTGAAGCGTTCCAGCAGTTGAAGGAATACCTATCCAAGCCACCTATCATGTCTAGCCCCGAGATGGATGAAGTATTGTTTGCTTATTTGGCGGTAGCTCCTCATGCAGTTAGTCTCGTCTTGATACGAGAGGATAATGGCGTCCAAAAGCCAGTTTATTATGTAAGTAAATCCCTCCATGAAGCCGAGGTGAGGTATCTGTCATTAGAAAAGGCCATACTGGCGGTGGTCCATGCAACACGCAAACTTCCTCACTATTTTCAGGCCCATACCGTGGTTATCTTGACCCAACTACCTCTTAAGTCCATACTCAGAAGTTCTGACTACACCGGAAGAATTGCCAAGTGGGGCACGATTCTGGGTGCTTTTGACATCAAGTACATGCCTCGCACCTCTGTGAAAGGTCAAGTCCTTGCCGACCTGGTGGCTGAGTTCGCCGAGTGCCCGGAAGAGGTTAATATGAATCAAAGTCACACGGATGAAAAGTCGGTTGGCCAAATATCCGCATAGGGCGAGTCCGTCTGGAGGGTATACGTAGACGGAGCCGCGAACCAACGGGGAGCTGGGTTGGGATTGGTGTTGATATCTCCCGAGGACGTCATCATCGAGAAATCGTTAAGATTGGGGTTCTCTGCAACTAACAACGAATCAGAGTACGAAGCTTTGATAATGGGAATGAATATGGTTCAAAAAATGGGTGGAAAGGCAGTAAAGTTATTCTCAGACTCGAGATTAGTAGTCGGCCAGGTGAGAGGAGAGCTGGAAGCCCGAGACCCGAGAATGCAAGGGTATTTAAATCGGGTGAAGCGCATTCGAATGAAGTTTGCATCTTACGACGTAATACATATCCCTCGAGGGGAAAATACCCATGCTGATTCCTTGGCAACCCTTGCCACCTCCTCCGCACGAAATTTTCCTCGGGTGATTATCGTTGAAGACCTTTGCACCCCCACCTCACCAGAAAAGGAGGTTTGCCAAATAAACCAAACCAGTCTGTTGCCAAATTGGATGGATTAACATTTCTTGAAAGTGATGTATTGCCTGAAGATAAGGTGGAAGCTGAGAAAATACGAAGGAAAGCTCCTCGGTACTGGTTATCTGAGGATAGAAAGTTATACAAACGGTCCTTCTCTGGGCCATACCTACTCTGTGTGCCTCCCGAGACGGCAGAGTCAATATTGGAGGAACTGCATGAGGGCATTTGTGGAAGCCATACAGGAGAGAGATCTCTATCATGTCGAGCCATCACACAAGGGTATTGGTGGCCAAATATACGGAATGAAGCGCAGGAGTACGTTAGGAAGTGCGATTAGTGTCAAAGATATGCTCCAAATATCCACCAATCGGGAGGAGTTCTTAACCCTCTCTCTAGCCCTTGGCCTTTTACCTAGTGGGGGCTGGACATTGTCGGCCCTTTTCCTAAAGCCATAGGAAACAAGAAGTACCTGCTGGTCGGCACGGACTATTTCACTAAATGGGTGGAAGCTGAGCCCTTGGCGAACATCAGGGACGCAGATGTGAAGAAGTTTGTTTAGAGGAACATTGTTACGCGATTTGGGGTTCCTCGTACTCTTGTCTCAGACAATGGACTCCAATTCGATAGCAATGCTTTTAGGAAATATTGTTCAGAACTGGGTATAAGAAACAGATATTCCACTCCAGCTTATCCACAAGGCAATGGGCAGGCTGAAGCCGTTAACAAAGTAATAGTCAATGGGCTTAAGAAGAGACTGGATGACGCGAAAGGAAAGTGGGTGGAAGAATTGCCACATGTGCTTTGGACGTATCGGACAACTCCCCGGCGTTCAACAGGGGAAACTCCCTTTTCCATGACCTATGGGGTCGAGGCCGTCATTCCCCTGGAAACTGGATTCCCAACATTAAGGACCAGTACATTCTCTTTGGATAGTAATGATGCGATGTTGGAGAAAAGTTTGGACCTGATTGAAGAACGGAGGGAGAGCGCGATGGTTCAACTAGCTTACTATCAACACAAACTCAAGCAGGGCTATGATAGCAATGTGAAGATAAGGCCGTTAGCCGTGGGGGATTTGGTGCTGAGGAAAGTTCTAGGGGCCACCAAAAATCCAAATTGGGGAAAATTGGGACCTAATTGGGAAGGGCCATATCGAATCACTTCTGTAGCAGGAATAGGAGCCTACTATCTGGAAGACCTAGATGAAAAAGCCGTACTTCATCCTTGGAATGTAAATAACCTCAAGAGGTATTATTATTAATAAAAGTGTTTCAATTCAAATATTTCTTTGGATTTACGTCAACCCTACATCTTGTACCCCTGCGCCCTGTATTATATATTGAAATGTTAAACAGAAACTAGGTTATGCCAGGTCCTCGGATCGCAAACTTAGTGGAAATTAACGTCCTGTATTATATATTGAAATGTTAAACAGAAACTAGGTTATGCCAGGTCCTCGGATCGCAAACTTAGTGGAAATTAACGTCCTGTATTATATATTGAAATGTTAAACAGAAACTAGGTTATGCCAGGTCCTCGGATCGCAAACTTGGTGGAAATTAACGTCCGAGGTGTATATTGAAATGTTAAACAGAAACCAAGTTATGCCAGGTCTTCGGATCGCAAATTTGGTGGAAATTAACGTCCGATGTGAATGTTGAAATTTTAAATGGAAACCAAGTTATGCCAAGTCCTCGGACCGCAAACTCGATGGAGGTTTACATTCCGTATTGTGTATTGAAGTTGTAAGTAATAACTGAGTAGCGATACATCTTATAATCACAAAACTTAACGAGAGATAACGCCCTGTCGCACCTATCGGGGAGTCAAAGAGGAATCTTTGGACGTAGGTTGGCGTACAATCTAAGTACTGAGGGTATGAGTATATTTAATTTAATTTAAGAATTCTCGAAAAGAATTGCGATTGATTGGAAAGAATGCGTACATATCCAAAACGTTTTCCTAAGACCCTGTTGTATTAACGCTTATTATCTATTACTAGTTTTCGGTTGACGTTATGTATGATTAAAAATGCCATAAATGATCAAAAAATAGTTGAAATAATCGTATCTACAGTACGGTAACATGGTGAACGATTACAAAAATAACATGAAATAGTCAAATCGATAAAAAGATGAGGAAGGAGGTTCCTTACTAGATGCCTAGATAAGCTACAAAACATGTTCTACTTTTTTAATTTCAATTGGATCGGTGGGTTCTGGCAGGCTGGTAGGTCTGCCTCCGAAGTTGTAATCCCCTCTTTGGCTTTAGTGACCCCCCCCAATTAATAGAATTGTGGAGTCCAAATCCCGTTGGAAACCTTGGGAGGCCGTTTCTGCCTCCAAGGCGGTGGTGGTCTTGTCAGGGGAAACTCCTGGAGGGGCAAGTCCCTCCTGAGCTGATTCCGGCTGGTCACGGGGAAGAGAATTACGAGGTAAGACCTCCTCATTAAGATTAATAACTGAAGAAGGATCATCAGCCTGATGGGGTAGAATAACTGGAGGGCGGATCGCCTCGGGATAGACTATGTTTTCTGGCTTACGTAACTCAGATGAGGCTTCAACCCCAACACGGTTGAGAGCCTCATTCCAAGTTCTTGCGCAGTAGATACGGCATACCTCTGGAACCTGGGATTTGAAAGCTTTCTCAGTTTCAGCTATACCAACCTCGTAGCCTTTCTGCTCAGTTTCGTTCATTGCCTGTTCGGCACAGATCTTCGCATTCTCCGCTTGCTCCTTGGATTTTTCAGCTCGCTCCCTTAACTTCTGAGTTTCTTCCAAATGCTTCCTAAGAACTAGGACTTGCTCTTGAGTCTTCTTTAGCTCAGTGTTTGCCTCCTGCAGGAGTTTTCCTTGGTTCTCGGCCTGCTTTTGGTAGCCTTTTAACGCCGACTCGGCGCTTTTGCGAGCTTGCTCTTCGGCTTGTAACTTTTTCTTTGCATCAGCCAAGTCCTGTTCGAATTTGGACAGGGTCTGTACAGCCATTGTCCGTCTCTTCCTCTCATCGTCTAGCTGGTCGGAACAAGCGTTGAGCATCTCATCTAGCTTGAAAGTATTTTGGATGATCTGTAGGAAAGAGGTTAACACTTTAGTTTAAAAAAAAAATATATATATATATATATATATATATGTAACAAGGGGGTGTATGTTGGTAAGTAACAGTCGCAGAATGAGAAAGATAAAGGTTAGCTCCTTACCATGCCCAAATATCGTTTGTTGTCGAGGACGAGTTCGTTCTTCCTCATGCTCCTTATCTCGGACATATCTTTGGGGAGCAATAAGGCTTCCTCTACGGCCGAGGCTACATGACATCCTATCCCGCCATTAAAATCCTTTATAGATGCATCATCACGCAGGGGCTCCCCACCGTGCATAGGTGCGGGCAACCATGCTCGTGGTTCAGGGTGCTGGGAGTCAGATTCCTCCTGGTCCCGCGTAACTTGGTGTTTGGTTTTTTGCTGCTTCGCAGCTCGTTGGGCATTCTCCTCTCGAGTTGGACGAGACTTACCCATGTCCGCCACATCCTTGCCCTTCTGCTCACTGCGCCTTTTCTGCTCGGCAGCGCTAGGAATCGCTGGTGGTGGCGATGACCGAGGAGGTTGACGAGGGGCAGGGGGAGGAGACTTAGCTGGAAGGGATGAAGCCTGGGGTGGTATTGTTTTTGCGGGCGCATTCCTTCCCGGCTTACCTTCCATCAACTCCAACAAACTTTTTTGAGGTTTTCTTTTTGTCCCCATCTCGTCAGGATCTTCCTCGGGGCTTGTGGATTGGTCAAAAATCCCGAAATCGTCCGAGGACTCAGATACTGTTACAACCGTTTCCTCGCCTTCAGCATTTTTCTTACTCCCTTTTATTTCCTTTTCCCTAAGGAGAGGAAAAGGCGAAGAAGCTCCTGCCGAGACGCGGGCTATGGAGAGAGGCTCTGGGTGAGGTGTGTGCTGGGGAAGCGGAATACCCTCTGGAACAATGAACCCTTCATAGGCAACACTGATGCGGTGAAGCCGAGGATCGCGTGCTCTAATCACGCACTTTGGGGCCTGAAAAGTAAAAGAAAGGGGGGTATAGCCGAGAATTAAATGTGCCGCTCGGAGTTGACCGTCAGCCTCATTCACGTATATTTCGGCCTTCAGTAACTTATCCAAGCTCGCCTTATTGACTAACCCGAGATTGGGTTTTGTGTAACGTCTATCTGCAAAACCGTTGAGTCACGAGTGAAAATTGTGGGAGACAAAAATAATACAAAAGGAAAAAGTAAACGAAATATGTTCGCGAGTTAAGTAGTGTAAATCTATGACTACGCGCCCACCTGGTGTTCCCTCTACTGGCGGACAAGGCAGACCATCGTGCCATTCCCCAGAGAGAATAAGGAAATCCTCCTTTAGGTTCTTGTTTGAAGTGGGAAGGCACTGAATTAGCCTTACCTCAGGACATCTCGATTTGAGATAGTAACCCTGGCCAGTTAAGTGATGGAGGTTATACACCCAGTTCACATCATGGTGGGTTAGCTTTAAGTCCATTCTTTTATTCAGAGCGTCTATACTTCCCAAGACCCTAAACATATTTGGAGCACACTGGGTGGGGGACAGCCTAAAAAACTTGAGGTAACTCCTAGTGATACTTCCCATGGGGATGGTCATCCCGCCTTCTATGAAGGCAATCATGGGAATAACTACTTCCCCAGTTTGTCTGGCGTCAACCCATTCCCCTTGGGCCGCGTACCTCATTCCTACCGATGGGGGGATCTTATACTTAGAGCGAAAGTTTCTAATACCTTCCTCGGATTCAACGAGACATCGAAATGGATTCTTTTGTTTTCCCATTTTTCTAAAAAAAAAGCTTAGTAGAAAAGACTGTTGGGTTAGAAGTAAAAATGGTAAAGGCTTCAAGAGGACTTACAAGTTCAAAGGAAGGACCTCGGACAAAGTACGATTATTTGTAGTCACCAGGAAAATAGCGAGAAAGGGGAAAAGCAGGTTCAATGTATGAGCTCTGGAACCACGTAATCATCAAAGGTAAAGTACAGGATTAATCTGAGAGAACCTTTATAGTCATATGAGGATTATGAGCGGTAAAATTCCCGCTCATGGAAGAGGGGATACCTTCTGCCGTTCGATTTAGATCTCACCGTCGAACGTGGGAGACAAGAGCGTTGCCAAAATTTAATGCTGCCTGAATCGGGATGCTGAGGCGTCAGGGACATGCCTCAAAACGCGCGTGGGTACGGGCTTATGACGTCAAAATCCACCTTCCCTCCTGAGGAGTCGAAAAGTAGGATTTTGAGGGGCTATTGTGGGGGCCTGTCAATCAGCGGGCCCATTAAGGTCAGGATCGTTGGGCTTGTAGCCCATCCGAGGATGTGCATCCTTCCGAGGAGGCCATGTCAGGTCACAAGGTAATTGCCGAAGGGGGGGGATGGGCAATATCACGAAGGTAGAGTTCTATGTTCGTCCGAGAACGCTATATTCCTCGGCAGTAAGTGTCCGAGGACGAACAGGACGCACCCTTGTTACAACCAGACCCCAAAGTTACGTCACCACTGAAGATAAGGATAACAGACTACGGGTCTAAGAGAGAAGGAAAACAAATATCTGTAACTACAGCTGCCTCCGCATTAACTACCTCTCAACCAACTCTTTGGTCGCATTAATGTGGAGGTGATACCTGAACAGTAGGGAGGCAGCCTTACAGCTGCCCACAAGAAGTTACAGGAGGCGCGAGATGGGACAAAAAGAAATCCTCTGAACCCAACCTACACGTGTGCGGTGAGGATGGAGTACAAAGGGTGGTATATAAACTGAAAGAGGAACACGAAGGAAAGGATCGGAAGAAAAAAGAGAGAAAAAGAACGAAAAGAAAAAAGAGGGAACGGTATCGATAAAAGAAAAACCAAAGGATCTCGTGGAGCCGGTTTTGAGTTTGAAAACGAAAGGTTAACCTAGTTCTTTACACCCACGCTCTACAAATCATATTGTGAGGGCCTATTTACGTGCGAACCCAGTATCGTTCTTGGGTCGCTCCAAATCGTGTCCTTACAACTATAATTTAGCCACATAAGACACTTGTTGAGTTTGTGAAGTACTAGTGAGTCATTTAGCCACAACCAAATGGATACAAAAAAGAAAAATTTTAGAGATGTTTTTAAAAATTATTTTGTCCTTTTTGAAACGGTATTGTTTAGTTTACATCATTTGTACACCTCAAACACCGGACATGCCACACCAGCAGCAACTGCTCTCAGCCGTCCAGCTTTCAAAATCGATTTGAGGTTCAATTCCTTCTCGTCTCAATTTTTTACGAACTGCAATATAATATATATGTGAACAGCAATTACACATTTCAAGCTGATAAGTTATTTGGTAGTTTAATTGGCATAATTAAGTTTCTTTCTCTGTTTTAGGAATAATGGTTTTGATTGGCATAAATGGATTCTTTTTTCTAGAGTTGATTTGAGCTTTTTTTTTTGGGCTGTAGTGCCAGTGGATCTTCTAATGTGAAGCCAGCATCAAGTAATGATAAAACTATATAAGTAATTTTGAATGAAATAATACCCAGGAAGGACATGCAAAGGTGTGAAGATACTCTCTCCACTCTTAAAGCCATGCAAGAGCAAACTCCTACTTCTACATTGGAGCGGGACATTTCTCTCCTTGAGAAAGAAATAGAGTTTTGTATTCACAGGAGAAGCTTTGTTATGAAGCTCATATTCTTAGAATTGAGCTATGTCACAGTTTGGTGTTTTCAGTTAGGGTCTTGAGATCTCGGAATTGTGACTAACCCCTCAAGCTAAAGAGGTTATAAGATGGCTATAGTGTGCCTACTTTGATAGTTGGCACTAATATTATAAGTGACAGATTATAAACTGAAAATTTTAAGAATTGAACTCCTTAGGACCTCTCATTGCTGAAGCATAAATCATACATAACATACCACTAGATCAAATGTCTAGTAGTTCAACCTCGATCATCTAAGTACCTAACCATCTTAGCCATTTGATGTTTGTTGGTTTGACTCCCAACATACTTTTATTATTCATTTACAAATTAAAACCAAATGTCGAAAATTCAAAATCCATTGAATAGCTAAAAGAGCATTTGCATGTATTGTGAATCCAACTCCAACAGAAAGATAAGGAATAATCAATAAAGAGTGATGCATTCAATCACCAGTTTCTGATATTTGGATGGATTTGGATCTATTGGATCTAAGATATTTCTGATAATAAAGCCTCACTTCTGCTGCTGAAGATAGAGTCCAACATAAAAACTAACCATATTTGATTTGATATCAGTGAAGTTGCATTAGTCACTAGAATTTTAGTCTATGATATTCTCGTTCTTTGAAGTATAAACTTATTACTTATAAGACGCCCTTTCCAAATATCTATACATCAGGATGTGCAGCAAATTGATTTTGCATTATCTGAGAGATCAACCTCAGTCCATAAGCTACAAAAGTAAAGAAATCATATGGAGACGAACCACTGCCTTTTGTGCCCTCTCCTTAAAATTAGGATCACTGTCAGTCTTTTATATCTCTAGCAAGTGTGAAGTGCTTAGAAGATCTTGCAAAGAGTGTTGGAAAATATGACTAAATAAACAAGTTTTGATTCAACAATACAAACCCTAAAAAATTAGCAATGACAAAAATAAATAGATAGAGTTAGAAAGATCTCACAAACTATAGAATCACGCAAAATGCGTTGTCTTTAAAGGTTGATTCGTGCCACCCGGAGTAGAACTCGGTGTGAATGGCTCTCTTGGCCGAACAACCCCCCAAGATTAGACTATAGTAATTTCTTCAAGTTGATCACACACTCAAGCAAGAAGAACTAGGAACAACCTTAATTTGCCTTTCCTTAAAACTAAAAAATTGATGCTGAAATTTTTAGTGGAGATGAGCAAAAAAACAGAGCAAAAACAGAGGGAAGAGAGGTGGCTGCTGTAGCTGAAAAACTTAAGAGCTAAAGAGGGGGAATATAGGGTTTATATACTAACTAATGAGGGCTGAAGGGCTGCAAGTGTAACAGTCACTGTGCAAGCCAACGGGCTGCACATTTAATGCCCCAACGGGCAGAACCAAAAAAGGGCTGAAAGGAAAAGAATGGAAATAGAATGTGGCCCAAGAATAATGTAACAAACCCAAACCCAGGCCCAAGCCAACACCTAGCCCATTGTGATCCAACTTACCACCTAACATGTGCAAAGCCTTATAAACTCATAACAAGATTCATTCCTAACCAATGTGGGACACAAACATACATTAAGTGTTTGAAACACACACATACTCCAACAAAGAGGACACCACCTCATAGAAAGAAAATGAAATCATGCAAGAAAGCTTAATGGTCATAGAGTGCGAACTTCTCCTAAGGCTACCATATCAAAGAAAGCTTCAAGAGGGTCTTTTTGGTCTTCAATAGGTAAGAGAGGTAGTTTATTGTGTCATTTAAGGAATTCATTCCCTGTAGAGAAGAACTCCTGATGTGCAAGCCTATTAGAATTTGCACAGTTTGGAATACCAAGTTAGTTTCTCTGGAAAAGTAATGTCATAACGAAGTCATTGTATTTTACATGTTGAGATTTGACAATGAGCTTATGTTCTTCATATTTGTTAGTGTAAATATCTAGGGAGCACCGTCAAGGATTTTGTATCAATGTTCATAGTTTTTATTGACTTTGCCTTCTTAAAAGCACCCTTTTCTTGTCAAAATTCTTCAAAACTCCTAAAATAGATATCCAAAAGAAAATAATAAGGCATAAAAAGATTCATAGCTTTATATATTAGATTGCTCAACACTGGTATTTTCTATTATGTAAGAAGGTCCCTATTGTTCAACGATTTGTGATGAATAAATTGAAATAGATCTTCAGTTTATAATTCACTCAGCATATAAAGACAGAATTTAAACTTTAGGTGACATGAGTAATGATATATTTATTAATCTCTATTTGTATTGCCAAATTGATCAGCCAATTAATTGAAGCAAACTTTAGAATTTCAATTCATTAAGCCAAGCCTATTGCTATCTTTTATTTATATCTGCTATGACAGCCACTTTAGAATGCATGATCTTTGGGACTCCTTAGCAATAATTCATCCATTCGCTATTTGAAAGAAATTATCATGTTTGTCCTTATTCCACATCAACTAATCCTACTTGATGTGGTCTATCCTGTTGAGTACCATGTTTTTTCTTACTAATCGAGTTGTCAAACTCTCCCATTCCTATTTCAATATTTGAGATTTAAAGCTTTGAGGGAAGAATTGATGTAATCATATATTTGTTGAGTTGCAGAGACTGGGCTATTAGCCATTTATGTAATGCTTGGAAATTTTCATTGCATTTGGAGACCTTTTGTCATTAGAGATTTCTATTATGTTATTTTCTATATGGAATTGCTAAGATACTTGTATTTTATAGATTTTATTATGAAGATAATTTGACCTTGATTCTTAACAAGGTTTAGATTTGCTTCATATACTTAGTGTTGGAGTAATTTTGTACAGGTATTTATATGTTAGTTTAGCTCAAATACTTAAAGTCCATAGAGATATTGATTTGGTTAGTGACACTGCAGGTAGCTTCAAAGCCTTGTCTTTACAAGAGGCTTTCTGTTTGAATCGCGAGATTATCTGTGTCTTGCAATTATGAGGAGAGCTACCATTCTAGCGGCTGAAACAAGTTTCTATTATGTCATATTCGAGGGAGATTCTACGTTTATGTTATTAATGTTCTAAATGATCAAGAGGAATGCTAAGCCTCAGTATATTCTGTAATTGAGGATGTGAAATTTGCTGACAGAGGAGTAGGACAACGGGAATTCTTGCATGTGAGAAGGCAGGGTAAAGAAGCTGCTCATTGGATGGCCTGAAATGCGATAAATTTTTTTATTTTTTATTTACGGAATGTATGGATTGAGAACCATCCTAATGTAATGTTGTTATAATTGCCAATGAAACTCTATAATGTTTTCTTTCAAGTTAAATGAAATGAAGTTATTGTTTCTATTTTCTCTTAAAATAAATAAATAAATAAAATAAGGGTATATGAGTGTGAATTAATGACCACTATCTAATTGCCCTAAAAGTAGACCCCAAAAAAAAAAAAAACATGTGCTCATCTAATTTATCAAAAATTTAGTCATTAAAAAAAATAATATTAATAATATCATAGAGGAAAATAGACACAAAAGGGCGATAATGTTGGAATTGGGAAAAAAACATTAATAAAAATTTGATTATCTCCCACCCTCAGGATTGAGGAAGACAAACAAAAAAGAGCGATAATGTTGGGACTCACAGTACATTTGCACAGTACACACTTAAACAATTCAATCCACTCGATTTAAGGTATTATAATCTCCCCCACTTAAAGTATTAACGTCATCAATAGAGTTCATGTTGTGTTACAGTGCCCCTGAGCCACACGTGGTTACCAAGTTTGCTTTGATACCCATTTGTAATGACTTGTGGAGAGTGCTAGCTATGATTCAAGATATTGCAATCCAAGTGTGATCCACAAATTGAATACGTGAGAGCAAACAATTCCAATGGTTCAAAAATCAATTGAGGTTAAGAATCTAAAGTCCAAAGAACTCTTACATCCTCGTATCTCTGGCTTCCAACTTTCCCTTTACCTAGCCCACTACCAATTTCGAGTCTAAGAACATCTCTACTGCTTTTCCTCCTATTTTCTGCACCATGGTCATTCCTTATAACAAGGCCTCATACTCGGCTTCATTATTCGTGGCTGAGAACCCAAGTCTCAAGGATTTCTCTATGATAGTCTTCTTAGGAGATACTAGAACTAGCCCCACTTCGGACTCCCTTTGATTTGCTGCGCCATCAACATACACCTTCCAACATGGGGGTCCTGGCATAGAGATTATCCCAACCGATTTTCCATCCATGTTTCGCTCCTCTGCTACTATTTCTACTAGGGGTTCAGCAAATTTGGCCACCAAGTTAGCTAGGACATGACCCTTAATGGAGGTTCGAGGCATGTACTTGATGTCAAAAGCTCCCAGAATTGTGCTCCATATGGTAATCCTTCCAGTGTAATTAGCAATCCGAAGTATGGACTTCAAGGGTAGTTAGGTTAGAACAACCACTGTGTGGGCTTGGAAATAATGGGGAAGCTTTCGCGTAGCATGGACCACAGCTAGTATGGCTTTCTCCAAGGGTAAGTATTTGACCTCAACTTCATGTAGCGACTTGCTCACATAATATACTGGCCTTTGAAGGCCATTGTCATCCCGTATTAGCACCAAGCTCACAGCATGAGGGGCCACAGCAATATATGCGTATAGGACTTCATCGGCCTCAGGATTGGACATGATAGGTGGCCGGGATAGGTATTCCTTGAGTTGCTGGAAGGCCATAATACAGTCCTTGGACCACTTAAATCCTTTCCACTTGTTGATCAAGAGATAGAATGGTTTGCATCTATCCGCCGACCAGGAAATGAATCGATTCAGGGCTGCGATCATTCCAATAAGCTTTTGGACTGCCTTGGCATTTTGCGATGGTTTTAAATCATTAGTAGCCTTAATCTGATCAGGGTCAACCTTAATTCCCCTATAAGTAACCATGTAGCCTAAAAACTTGCCTGATCCCACGCCAAATGAGCATTTGGAAGCATTTAGGCGCAGCTTGTGCTTCCTTATGACATCAAAGGTGCTACCGAGGTCTCCTAAATGCTCGGACACCACTTTACTATTCACCACCATATCATCAACATAGACTTCGATGCTCTTACCCAACTGCGGCTCGAACATTCTCGTCATCATCCTTTGATAAGTGGACCCTGCGTTCTTCAGATCGAACGGCATTACCTTATAGTGGTAGTTCCCAGTAGGTGTCACGAAGGTTGTCTTCTCCTGATCCTCCAAGGCTAGTGGTATTTGATGATAGCCTTGAAAGGCATCTAAGAACCTCATCCGAGGATGGCCCGCTGTTACATCCACCAGCTGGTCTATCCGAGGCATAAGGAATGGGTCTTTTGGGCATGCTTTATTTAGGTCCGTGAAGTCTACACAAACCCGCCATTTTCCACTTTTCTTCTTGACCACCACTGTGTTGGCCAACCATTCGAGGTAAAAAACCTCTTTGATAGCCCCTGCATGCTTAAGCTTCACCACTTCGTCCTTAATCGCATCGGCCTGCTCTCTTGATGGGCGACGGGGTGGTTGCTTCTTGGGAGTGATGGACGGGTTGACATTGAGATGGTGACAGATGAAGGCTGGATCAATCCCTGGAGCATCGCAGGCATCCCATGCAAATACGTCAATATTTCTTTTGAGAAACTCCATCAACTCCTCCTTCTCCTGAAGAGGTAGCTGAGCCCCTAACCGAAAGAACTTCTCCAGGTCACCACCAATGACCACCTTCTCTAGATCTTCACATTTTGCCTCCTCGGCAGCTGTATTAGGAGGCAACATCGGGGCCTTTGATTGCTATAAGTTCTTTTCAACAAAGGCCGAGGACTCTGCATCGAGCCAATGTGAGATGGTAGCCACCACACACTGCCTTGCTGTGGATTGACAACCACGGATTTTGAGAACCTGGTCCCCTGATGGGAATTTCACCTTCTGATGCAAGGAGGAGGTAACAGCCCCTAAGGTATGGAGCCAGGGCCTACCGACGATGGCTGTATAGGGAGAATAGGTGTCCACCATGATAAAGTTTACTTCCACTATCTCTGGGCCGATCTGAATAGGTAGCCTAATCATGGCCTTTGGAATAACAAGCTTCCAGTTGAAGCTCATCAAAGGAGAGTTATAGGGCATCAAATCTTCCGACTTTAACCTCAACCCCTTGTAAAGGTCGGGGTACATAACCTCGGCCCCACTGCCACCATCCACCATCACTCTTTTCACATCGTAGTCCCTGATTCTGAGAGTGATCAACTGTGCATCGTCATGGGGCTGGGTGGTTCCGATTTTGTCTTCTTCTGAAAAACTCAGGATTTGGTGAAAATTCATTCTAGCCCTCTTTGGCTCTGGCTGGGACTCCTCGGTAGGCAGTTGAGCCATAGATAATACTCGTGAAGGGCGTGTGCCTATTCTTCCTGGCATGGCCAAAATTACATTGATCGTCCTTACGGGTGGCCTTAGAGCAATACCTCTCTGGGGTTCCTGATGGGTCTGGCCTTGATGACCACTGGAATGATGCAGAAGGTGCTTTAACTTTCCTTCTCAGACTAGCTGGTCTAGATAGTTCTAGAGGTTCCTGTAGTTCTCCGTGGTATTTCTGTGGTCCTGGTGGTATTGGCAATAAAAGTTCTGATTACGCCTTGTCGACTCTCCCGCCATCTTATTCGGCCATTTAAAGTATGGCTCGTTCTTGATTTTCTCCAACACCCAATGTACTGGTTCTTGAAATACAGTATTGACAGTTTGTGTGTTGGTTGTTCCGGATTGCCCTACGAAGTCTCTCCTCGGGCGATTACTGTTATATCGGTCTGACCTAAAATCCCTCCTCTCCAGAGGGATAACCTTCTCTTTTTCCTTACCTTGCAGCTGGTCTTCCTCTACTCGTTTATACTTATCGATCTGATCCATCAGTTGGCGCACACTAGTGGCAGGCTTGCCAGTCAGAGGCTTCCTCAAGCCGTGCTCGGTTGGGAGACTACTTTTGAAGGTGCTGATGGTGACATCGTCAAAATTGTCATCCATTTCATTTTACATCTCCCAATATTTGTCCGAGTAGGCCTTTAGAGTTTCTCCATCATGCATGGATAACGACAATAACGCACTCAAGGGCCGAGGAGCTCTATTGTTTGTAACGAAACGGGAACCAAAGTCTTGGGTTAGCTGCCTATACAAATCTATGGAATTCGTCTTTAAGCCATTGAACCACTTCATCGCCACTGGTCCCAAGCTAGATGGGAAAACTTTGCACATCAGTGCCTCATTTTTAGAATGGACAGCCATCCTTGGGTTAAACTGGCTCACATGCTCCACGAGGTCTGTTTTGCCATTATAAATGGCGAAGGTTGGCTAATGGAATTGTCGAGGAAGTGTAGCCCCTTCTATGTGGCGTGTGAAAGGTGACTTAGAGAGTTGATCTAGTGCCCTGCTCATGGCATCATTTCCCAAGCCCCTAAGAGATGAGCTTTTATGTTTACGCCTCCGGTAGTGATCTTCTTCGTGAAAGATGGTCTCGCTTGGAGGAGTCCTCGATATTTGCCTATAGTCATCATCGCTTTCATCATCGGAGGGCATGTTAGGGCTAGAATGAGATCGCATTCGTTGTGCATGGCGCAGCTTTCTCTTTAAGTTGTTTATCTCTCACTACATGGCCTGCTTATCATTCTGTCTCTGGGATACATGACTCCTAACTTCTTCTAGTTGCATGGCCCGGTTGTTATTTTGTCTCTGGAGCACGTGATTGCCCACACGAGAGTGGCTTTTGTTGGTTTGAGTGGTGTGCACACTTCCCTCTCGAAACCTTCCATTCTCTTCATTTCGATCACGCTCAGGGTTGGGAAAGTTACCCTGTTGTTGGGATCTAGCCGGTTCAGGCTTATGGGAGCCTGCCTGATGAGGGCTTGATCCTACCATGCTTGATTGTTACCCTTACTAACACACAAGTTTTCCCCACAGACGACGCCAATTGTAGGGACTGGGTTTGAGTACTTCTTCTATTAGATGAGTGGACTCAGGCCCAACTAGCCCAATACAATAAATTTATAGATAATGGGTTTAAGAACTAGGCCTTAGTGAGGGTTATAACAACTAGACATGGTTATGAGTGGGTTGAATAACAAGGACGTGGACTAAAGTGTGAAATTCTGTCCTCAGCCCTCATTCGAGGAGCTTCTTGTTCTTATTATTTCTTCAATGCTTGGTTTCAAAGATCATACAAATTGCTCCTGTATTCTCTATTTCTAATTCCCCATCCCCCTTTACTGGAGGATTTCTCACATTATATACCCTCTTCCAGTTGATCTTGGCCCTCCATCTGTTAATCATGCAGGTCACCACTCTAGTGCTTGTCCCATCAGCCGCCTTCTCAAACCTTTTATGAGTTGCAGCAACCAAGGCAGCACTGCTCAGGGGTCATTTCCTCATTAATGCGGCCAGAACGTTAGTTGTGGGCATTTAATGCGGAGGTGACAGTTTCTCCTTGAATTGCTCCTCCACCATGCTCCCATGGCTGTCCTACTGTACTTGTCCTTTTTCTTGGGATGCTCTGGGAGGCTGCCTTCGACGGCGTGTCACTTCTCCCTTCTATGATCTCAGTTGGCCGAGAACACGATTGTCCTCGGCGATGTTTCTTAGCAATTTGGGCTTTCTTCGTTCGTCCTCGGGCATTTCTTCCTCCTCGGCGTGGGTCTTGGGCTTAGTATAAAGTGAGCCGGGGTTGCCAAATTCCTTGACCCCACACATCTAATTAAGAAATTTTTTTTAGAACCAACTAAGATTTATTTAATAATATATAAATACATTAGTTTTTAAGTTAGGTGTAAATGCACTTTTGGTTCCTACATTTTGAGTTCATTTCTATTTTGGTTCTTACATTTCTATTTTACCACTTTTAATCCCTAAAATGAAAAATGAGTTCCATTTTGGTCCTTACTGTTAGCCCACTAACGAAAATTACTTATGTGGCAACCTAAGTGTACTATTGGCACATTAAACGCTAACATTACTATTAATTTAATATTAACCCCAAAATATAAGGACCATTTATACCTTTTTAAGTTATACCAACATTATGAAAATTTTCTAACTGAGAAGCCATGGAAGTTGAACACTCCACGCCATCCCGAAGCAGTAGTGAAGAAGAAGATGACCTACACCGTAGTGTTAAGAAATTTAAAGAAAGTAATGGAGCTAGTAGCTTTTTGCAGCCTAGGAAACTTGTGAGTTATAAGGATAGTCTCTTGGGAGACATTCCTAGAGCTTACAAACAGGCCTTCAGGTTTGACAAAAATTGGGAGGAAGAAGATTATGAGTCAGACACTAAACTGGAACCACTATTGGAAGGTATGGCTGAAGTTAAATTATATAAAGAAACTAAAGCTCGTATTAGGGCACCATGGTCTAAGGCATTGATTGTGAAAGTGTTTGGTAGATCAGTTGGTTTTAACTACCTCACTTTCAAAATCAATGCGTTATGGAAATCGAAGGCGAAGATGGACTGTGTTAATTTGGGGCGAGATTTCTTTCTCATCAGGAAGGGACAGGAAAGGATCTCCCGAACCCAACCTACACGTGTGTAGTGAAGATGACACCAACAGGGCAGTATATAACATGGAAGAATGCACCAAAAAGAGAAGATCGGAACTTCTAGACAAGGGATGTCCAGTAGAGAATCTTATGAAATAAAGAACTTAGCTTGTTTAAAAGAGAGATTGATCGTAATATTTGTGCTAATCCATCCAGAAACGTTAAAGTTTAATCGTTTTTCTTTTAGATTTGATCTAGTTCTTTTATATCCATGCTCTACAAATTTATTGTTTGGGCCTTAAGCGATCGAACCCAATACGAGTTTGGGATCACTACGAATTGAGTCCCTACAATTGGCGCCGTCTATGGGAAGAGCTTGATTTAAATTAAAAGAAATCCAATTCAACGTTCAAGATGGAGGAAGCAGGTCCACATCACTATACAGTAGGATCACATCAGGTAGATGCCAACCCACACCAAGCAGAGTCAAGAGGTTCTCAGCATGGTGATCCGCACCGGAGTCCCGAACGGAGAGAAGGCCGTGAGGGGAGTGTGCGCACAACTCATACCACCAAAAGTCGCTCTCGTGGGAAGAGTCATGTTTCCCATGCAAAGAATGACAGAGACCTACAACATGAAATTGACGGGTTGAAAAGAGAGTTGCGCCATGCCAGGTGGGGATGTTCCTAGCCTAGCTCCAAACCATCATTCGAGGAGACAGATGGAGCTAGTTATAGGCGAAGATCCAAAACTCCGCCTAATGAGACTTTTTCCTATGAAGAGGAGCACAGTCGTCGACATAAACGCAAAAGCCCGCCTAGCAGGGGCTTGTGGAACAACGCCATAAACAAAGCGTTAAGCCAAGTTTCCAAATCACCCTTCACAAGGAATATAGAAGATGCGATTCTTCCTCGGCGATTCCACCAGCCTACATTCACCCTATATGATGGCTGGTCAGACCCAGTAGAACACGTTAGCCATTTTAGCCAAAAGATGGCTATCTACTCCCGAGATGAGGCCTTGATGTGCAAGGTCTTTCCATCAAGTTTGGGTCCGGTGGTCATGAGATGGTTTAATGGTTTAAGGGCCAACTCTATTGAGTCCTTCAGAAAGCTTACTCGGGCTTTTGGCGCTCGCTTTATCACTTGCAGTAGGGTTCCTCGGCCTTTGGGATCCTTGCTGTCTATGTCCATGCGAGAGGGCGAGACTTTCAAAACTTATTCAAATAGATACTGGGAAATGTTTAATGAAATAGAGGGAGAGCATGATGATGTGGTCATAAGTACTTTCACAACCGAGCATGATTTAAGGAAATCTCTAACTAGTAAACCTATCACCAGTGTACACCAATTGATGGATAGGATTGACAAATACAGAAGAGTAGAAGAAGACCAACTTCAGGGAAAATGAAAGGCTAAGGTAATCCCTCAGGAGAGGAGGGATTTCAAGTCGAACCGTTACAATAGTAACCGACCGCGGAAAGACTTCGTTGGGCAATCAGGTTCTGCTGACACCTAGGTGGTTAATGCAGTGTTTCGGGAGCCAGTACAGCAAGTATTGGAGAAGATAAAGAATAAGCCCTTTTTTAAATGGCCAAACAAGATGGCAGAAGAGCCTAAGAGACGCAATCCGAACCTTTATTGCCACTATCATTAGGATCATGGGCATACGACGGAAGATTGCAGGAATTTATGGGACCATTTGGAGCAGCTGGTCCGAGAAGGGAAATTGAAGCAACTCTTGCATTATTCCAGTGGTAGGGGAGGCCAGGCAAGCTCAAAGATGCATGGGGACGCTTCTTCAAGACTCCCCCTTAGCACAATAAACGTTATCTTTGCCGCCCCAGGGAGGACTGGATCTTGTCCTTCCAGGGTACTGTCGGTGTTCCGACCTCCAGCCGAGGATCATTGCCAAGCGTCAAAAAGAGCCAGGGTGGACATCCCCCTAATTTTGGGCTTTTCGAATGAGGACAAGGTTGAAACCATACAGCCCCATGATGATGCTCTGGTGGTCACACTAAGAATTGGTGGGTACGATGTAAAAAGGGTGATGATTGATCAAGGTAGTGCTATTGATATAATGTACCCTAATTTGTATAAGGGGCTAGGTTTGAAGCCTGAGGACTTAGCAGCCTATAGTTCCCCTCTAGTGAGTTTTGAGGGAAGGATGGTCGTTCCAAAAGGACAGATCAGACTACCTGTGCAAACCGGTATGAATGTGGTGGAGGTGGACTTTATTGTTGTGGATGTTTTCTCTCCATACATGGTTATTATGGGCAGACTTTGGCTTCATACCCTAGGAGTAGTCTCATCTACTCTACATCAGAAAGTGAAGTATACATCTGGAGGCCAAGTATTGGAGATAGTAGGAAGCTAGGTTACAGCTCGGCAATGCCTGGTAGTGGCTATACAACATCGGCCAGAGGCAGAGACCTCGGCTACCGCCGATAATAGATTATAGCAATTAAAACCCCTAGCATTACCCTTGGATGGACCAGCCGACGAGGTAAAGTGTGAAGATTTGGAGAGGGTAATTGTTGCTGATGATCTGGAAAGATTCTTCCAGGTTGGGGCTAAACTGCCTTTGCAAGAAAAGGAGCGATTGCTGGAATTCCTCAGAGAAAATGTGGATGTGTTCGCATGGAGCCCATACGAAGCCCCAGGTGTAGATCCGAATTTCATTTGTCATCGACTCAACGTGAATCCCTCTGTTATTCTGAAAAGACAGCTACCTCGGCGACCATCAAAAGAGCAAGCCGAAGCTGTCAGAAGTGAGGTGGTCAACCTCAAGCAGGTTGGGGCTATCAAGGAAGTTTTTTACCCTCAATGGTTAGCCAATACGGTGGTGGTAAAGAAGAAGACAGGAAAATGGCGAGTGTGCATGGACTTCACGAACCTCAATAAGGCTTATCCCAAGGATCCTTTTCCCATGCCGAAGATAGACCAGTTGGTGGATGCAACCGTTGGTCATCCTCGGATGAGTTTTTTGGACGCCTTTCAAGGATACCACCAAATACCGCTAGCATTGGATGATCAAGAGAAGACGGCTTTTGTCACCCCTATTGGAAACTATCATTATAAAGTGATGCCCTTTGGTTTGAAAAATGCAGGATCTACCTATCAACGGATGATGACTAAAATGTTCGAACCATAACTGGGCAGAAACATTGAAGTCTATATCGATGACATGGTAGTGAAGAGTAAAGTGGTATCCGAACACGTGGAAGATCTTATAAACATCTTTGGAATACTGAGAAAGCATAAGCTGCGCCTGAATGCTTCAAAGTGCTCCTTTGGTGTAGGCTCTGGGAGGTTCTTAGGATACATGGTGACCCATAGAGGAATTGAAGTGAATCCAGATCAGATTAAGGCCATCAACGATTTACAAGCACCTCGGAATCCGAAAGAGGTGCAGAAACTAACTGGAATGACTGCTGCTTTGAACCGATTTATCTCCAGGTCGACCGAGAGGTGTCATCCCTTTTTCCTTCTACTGCATAAGTGGAAAGGATTTGAGTGGACCGAGGAGTGTGCTGTGGCATTTCAACAGTTGAAGGAGTACCTGTCCAGGCTACCTATCATGTCTAGCCCTGAGGTGGATGAGGTCTTGTTTGCTTATCTGGCAGTTGCCCCTCATGCAGTTAGTTTTGTCTTAATACGAGAGGACAGTGGCATCCAAAGACCAGTTTATTACGTAAGTAAGTCCCTTC
The DNA here is from genome assembly GCA_028535165.1 of Quercus tomentella. Classification (NCBI taxonomy): domain Eukaryota; kingdom Viridiplantae; phylum Streptophyta; class Magnoliopsida; order Fagales; family Fagaceae; genus Quercus; species Quercus tomentella. The sequence goes on along the minus strand of JAPQVY010000133.1, from coordinate 54,611,209 downwards.
ATGAAACCGAGGTGAGATACTTATCATTGGAAAAGGCCATCTTGGCGGTGGTCCATGCAACACGCAAACTTCCACATTACTTTCAGGCCCATATTATGGTTGTTTTAACTCAACTACCTCTCAAGTCCATACTTAGAAGTGCAGATTACACTGGGAGAATTGCTAAGTGGGGCACAATCCTAGGTGCTTTCGACATCAAGTATATGCCTTGCACCTCTATGAAGGGCCAAGTCCTTGCCGATCTGGTAGCTGAGTTCGCCGAGTGTCCAAAAGAAGCTAACATGAAGCAAAATGACATGGATGAAAAATCGGTTGGTCTGATCTCCACACAAGGCGGTTCCTCCTGGAGAGTATATGTGGACAGAGCAGCAAACCAACGGGGGGCAAGATTGGGGCTAGTTTTGATATCCCCTAAGGAGATCATCATTGAGAAATCCTTGAGGTTGGGATTCTCGGCTACTAACAACGATGCAAAATACGAAGCTTTGTTGATGGGAATGAGTATGGTCCAGAAAATGGGTGGAAAGGTAGCAGAATTATTCTCGGATTCAAGATTAGTAGTCGGCCAAGTGAAGGGAGAACTGGAAGCTCGAGATCCAAGAATGCAAGGATACTTGTGTCAAGTTAGGCGTATGCAAACGAAATTTGAATCTTTTGACTTGTCGCATATCCCTCGAGATGAAAATACCCACGCCGATTCCTTGGCAACCCTTGCCACCTCTTCAACACGGAATTTTCCTCGAGTGATAATCGTCGAGGATTTGTATACCCCCACCCAACCAGGAAAGGACGTATGTCAGGTTCATCAAGTCAATCTAGCACCGAGCTGGATGGATCCCATATTGAAATTCCTCGAAAGTGACATCTTGCCCGAAGAGAAAATAGAAGCTGAGAAAATACGGAGGAAAGCTCCTCGGTTTTGGTTATCTGAGGACAAGAAATTATACAAACGGTCCTTTTCTGGACCGTATCTACTTTGTATACATCTCGAGATGTCAAAGTCACTCCTAGAGGAGTTGCATGAAGGCATTTGTGGAAGTCATACAAGGGGAAGGTCCCTATCACACCGGGCCATTACTCAAGGATATTGGTGGCCAAATATGCAGAAGGAAGCGCAGGAGTATGTTAGAAAATGTGATCAGTGTCAAAGGTTCGCTCCAAACATCCACCAGCCTGGAGGAATTCTTAACCCTTTGTCCAGCCCTTGGCCATTTGCTCAATGGGGGCTAGATATTGTCGGCCCTTTTCCTAAAGCCTTAGGAAACAAAAAGTATCTGCTAGTCAGCACGGATTATTTCACTAAATGGGTCGAAACTGAACCTTTGGCTAACATCAGAGACGTAGATGTTAAGAGGTTTATCTAGAAGAATATTGTCACGCGATTTGGAACTCCATGCACTCTTGTCTCAGATAACGGCCTTCAATTTGATAGTAAGGCCTTCAGGCAATACTGTTCAGACTTAGGTATAAAGAATAGATATTCCACTCTGGCCTATCCTCAAGGGAATGGGCAAGCTGAAGCTGTTAATAAGGTAATAGTCAATGGACTTAAGAAAAGGCTGGATGATGCAAAAGGAAAATGAGTGGAGGAATTGCCACATGTTCTGTGGACCTATCGAACAACGCCTCAACGATCAACATGAGAGACTCCTTTTTCCATGACCTATGGAGCCGAGGCTGTCATCCCTCTGGAAACTAGATTCCCAACGTTAAGGACTAGTACATTTTCCTTGGACAGTAACGATGGGATGTTGGAAAAAAGTTTAGACTTGATCGAAGAGCGAAGGGAGAATGCAATGGTCCAATTGGCTTACTACCAACATAAACTCAAACAAGGCTATGATACTAATGTAAAGCTGAGACCGTTAGTGATAGGAGATCTAGTGCTGAGGAAAGTTCTAGGAACCACCAAGAACCCAACTTGGGGAAAATTGGGGCCTAATTGGGAGGGGCCTTATCGGATTACTTCAGTAGCCGGAATAGAAGCCTATTATCTGGAAGACCTAGATGAAAAAACTGTACTCCATCCTTGGAATGTAAATAATCTCAAGAGGTATTATTATTAATAAAAGTAGTCTAGCTTGGGTTTCCTTTAATTTATGCTGATCATGCATCTTGTGTTTCCACACCTAATAATATCTGTTGAAATATTAAACAGAAACTAAGTTATGTCAGGTCCTCGGACCATAAACTTAGTGGAAATTAATGCTCTATGACATCTACTGAAGTATTAAACAGAAACTAAGTTATGTCAAGTCCTCGGACCACAAACTTCGTGGAAATTAATACCCTATGACATCTATTGAAGTATTAAACAGAAACTAAGTTATGTCAGATCCTCGGACCACAAACTTAGTGGAAAACAGAAACTAAGCTATGTCAGGTCCTTGGACCACAAACTTAGTGGAAATTAATGCCCTATGACATCTATTGAAGTATTAAATAGAAACTAAGTTATGTCAGGTCCTTAGACCACAAACTTAGTGGAAATTAATGTCCTATGACATCTATTGAAGTATTAAACAGAAACTAAGTTATGTCAGGTCCTCAGACCACAAACTTAGTGCAAATTAATGCCCTATGACATCTATTGAAGTATTAAACAAAAACTAAGTTATGTCAGGTCCTCGGACCACAAACTTAGTGGAAATTAATGCCCTATGACATCTATTAAAGTATTAAACAGAAACTAAGTTATGTCAGGTCCTCGGACCACAAATTTAGTGGAAATTAATACCCTATGGCATCTTGTGAAGTATTAAATAGAAACTAAGTCATGTCAGGTCCTCGGACCACAAACATAGTGGAAATTAGAACCCTGTGAAATCTATTGGGTCACTAAGTGGGTTCCTTAGAAACTAATACAGCCTCTTGCTGTTAAAACGCTAGGGCCACTTGGGCTTATACATTCCAGGATAACAAATTCTCAAATATCGTTCTAAGATCACAGGATGTTTAATTACCTATTGAAGATATAAACCCCACTAAGCCTATGAACATCATCTAATGTATAACTGAAGTACTTTAGACCCAACTTTATCCAACTTTTGAACATTCCCTTAAGTTTCAATTTATTAGAAGGAATGTATATGTATCCAAAATGTCTCCCTGAGATCTCATAGTATTAATGTTTATCACCCATTTTTAACCGCCAACAGTTAGTGTGTATAAGTAATTTTTTCTCTTGCAAACAAAAAACAGTCAAGATGAATCCATTCAAAATAAGATAACGGAGCAAACAATTACAAAAATGAGATAAAACGGCAACAAAAATTAGCAAATAGGCATAAAATTCTTACAAAAGTCTTAATCAAATTATAAAACAAGTCCTATTTTTTCAATTTAATTTGGAGCTTGGGAGCTTGGTCGGCTAATTTATCTGCCTCTGAGGTAGTAACTCCCTCCTTGTCCTTAGTAGCTCCCCCAACTGGCATGACTGTGGAAGCCAAGTCCTGTTGAAAGCCTTGAGAGGCTACCTCTTCCTCAGAAGTTACTGCAGCCTTGTCCAAGGAGGCTTTTGGAGGGGCATTAGCCTCTTTAGCTGGTTCTGGTTGGCCAGAAGGAGGAAGATTTTGAGGCAAAACCTCCTGATTAGGATTAATGGTTGAGGGAGTGTCTTCAACTTGACTGGATGGAGGAGCCGAGGTGCGGATTGCTGCAAGGTAGAACACATTCTCTACCTTCCTTAACTCGGATGAAGCCTCAACCCCAACTCTGTTAAGGGCTTCATCCCAAGTTTGGGCGCAGTAGATGCGACACACCATTGGCACCTCTGCCCTTAGTGTCTCCTCCGTCTCAGCCACACCGATTTCATAGCCTTTCTGTTTGGCCTCATTCGTTGCCTAGTTTGCCTCGGCCTTTACTCTCTCAGCTTCCTCCCTGGACTTTTCAGCTTGCTCTCTCAGTTTTTGGGTTTCCTCCAAGTACTTCTTAAGGACTGCAACTTGCTCCCGGGCAGCCTTTAATTCTGCATTTGCTTCACGCAAGCGCTTTCCCTGGTCCTCGACTTGCTTTTGGAAGCCTTCCAAGGCTGAGTCAGCGCTCTTGCGAGCTTGCTCCTCAGCAAGTAATTTCTTCTTCGCAGCTGCCAAGTCTTGCTCGGATATTGTCAAAGTTTGTACAGCCGACGCCTGTTTCTTCCTTTCATCGTCTAGCTGACCGTAGCAGTTATTGAGCATCTCATCCAGCTTAAAAGTGTTTTGGATAACCTAAAAGGAAGAGATTAACACTATAGTTAGTAAAAAGTACACATCAGTGAGTAACGATCACAAAAAGAAAAAGAAGAGAGTTAGCACTATATCATTCCCAAATATCTTTTATTATTAAGGATGAGTTCATTCTTCCTTGCGTTTTTTATTTCGGCCATGTCCCTTGGGAGTAACAAAGCCTCTTCTATAGCTGAGGCTATGTGACACCTAACGCCACCGTTGAAGTCCCTAATAGATGCATCATCTCGTAGGGGCTCCCCACCATGCATGGGTGCTGGCAGCCAGGCTTGAGGCTCAGGAGGTTGAATGTCAGACCTCTCCTGGCCTTGCTGAAGAGGATGGCTAGTTTTCTACTGTTTTACAACTCGTTGGGTATCTTCCTCGCAGGTCGGACGGGACTTTCCAGCATCCACCACGTCTTTCCCTTTCAGCTCCCTGCGCCTTTTCAATTCAGCAGCATCAGCTCTGACTGGCTGGGGAGGTTGATGAGAAGGCTGATGAGAAGCAGGAGGAGGAGACCTGGTAGGAAGAGAAGGAATCTGGGATTGCGATGATTTTCCCGGCGCATTCTTCCCAGGTTGATTCTCTATCAACTCCAGTAGACTCTTTTGGGGCTTCCTTTGTATTCCCATCTCGTCAAGATCTTCCTCGGAGCGTATAGGTTAATCAGAAATCCCAAAATCGTCCGAGAAGTCTGAAAGTTCTACAACTTCTTCTTCTTCTTCTTCTTCTTCTTCTTCTTCTTCTTCCTCTTTCTCTTCTACTTCCTCTTCCTTGAAGGCAGGCTGGGATAAAGAGGCTCCTGTTGAGATAGCGGCAACAAAAAGGGGGCTTAGTGCGGGAGGTGTCCTTAGGAAGTGGAACACCTTCTGGAACTATGAACCCCTTGTAGGCAACGCTAATACGGTGAAGCCGAGGATCACAGGCTTTGATCACGCACTTCAATGCTTGGAAAGCAAACGAGAGGGGTTTGTAGCCGAGGATTAAATGGGCTGCCCGGAGTTGGCCGTCGGCTTCGTTCATGTATATCTCGACTTTCAATACCTTGTCCAAACTTGCTTTGTTGACTAAACTAAGTTTGGGCTTGGTAAAACGTCTATCTGCAAAATCATTGAATTAAAATGAAGCGTCATTAGAGATAAGAATACTGAGACTTAAAACAAAAACAAAAAAAGAAGGGAAAACATGTATGTATAAACCGAACGCTGTGGAATCTATGACTGCATTCCCACCTGGTTCTCCTTCCACCATGGGGCATGACAGACCATCATGCCATTCCCCAAAAAAGATAAGGAAATCCTCCTTCAGGTTCTTGTTTGAAGTGGGAAGGCACTGAATTAGCCTCACAACGGGATACCTCGACTTGAGATAATATCCCTGCCCCTTCAAATGGTTGAGGTTGTACACCCAATTCACGTCATGATGGGTCAGGTTTAGGTCCATCCTCTCATTCAAGGCTTCTATGCTTCCTAGGACCCTAAACATGTTTGGGGCACACTGTGTTGGAGATAACCTAAAGAACCTAAGGTAGCTCTTAGTAATCTTACCCATGGGGATGGTCATCCCGCCTTCTATGAAGGCAATCATGGGAATAACCACTTTCCCTGTTCTTCTAGCGCCGACCCATTCCCCTTGGGCTGCGTACCTCATACCCACTGTTGAGGGAATCCTATACTTAGTGCGGAAATTTCTCATACCATCCTCGGACTCAACCAAACATCGAAACTTACCCTCCATTTTCCCCATTTTCCTAAAGGGTCTAGTAGAGAAATTAACAAGTTTAAGACGAAAGTTGTAAAGGTTTTGAGAAGACTTACAGGTTTGAAAGAGGGTCCTCAGACAAGATTTTAGTATTTGTAGATGCCCAGAAAAACGACGAAAAAGGAGAAAGACAGGTTCACTGTATGAGCTCTAGAATTGTGTGATCGCTGAAGGTAAGAAAGAGAGTTGATTTGAGAATTCCTTTATAGTCGTGCAGAAGTTATGAGCGGGAAAGTTCCCGCTCGTAAAACGAGACAGACCCTCTACCGTTTGATTTATATCTTACCGTTGAACGTGGGAGACAAGGACGTCACCAAAATTTAATGCTGCCGCGCTCGAGACGCTGAAGCGTCAGGAGCATGCCCAAAACATAAAAGGATATGGGCTTGTGACATCAAAATCAATCTTTTCTCTCGAGGAGTCGAAAAGCAAGATTTTGAGGGGCTATTGTGGGGGATGGTTAATCCATAAATATTAAAACCGTGTTAACTGGGCCTGTGGCCCATCCGAGGACGTTAAGTCATCTGAGGAGGCCAATATAAGATTATAAGGGGAACCAAATGAAAAGAGGAGTAGATATCACATGAGATGGGTCCAGTATGCGTCCGAGGACAATCTGAACGCCGTATTGTCACAAACACACTTCGAAGTTGCATTACCACAAAAGGTGGGACATGGGACCAAGGGTAAGAACGAAAAGATAAACAAATATCTTTAACAACAGCTGCCTCCGCATTAATTGCCTCTCAACCAACTCTCTGGCCGCATTAATGTGGAGGTGATGCCTGAACAGTGATGAAGCAGCCTTACAGCTGCTGGTTGGAGGTTCCAGAAGGTGTTGGATGGGACAGGAAGGAATCCCCCAAACCCAACTTACACGTGTGTGGCGAAGATAACACCAAGACGGTAGTATATAACATGGAAGAATGCGCCAAAAAGAGAAGATCAGAACTTCTAAACAAAGGATGTCCAATAGAGAATCTTATGAAATAAAGAACTTAGCTTGTTTAAAGGAGAGATTGATCGTAATATTTGTGCTAATCCATCCAGAAACGTTAAAGTTTAATTGTTTTTCTTTTAGATTTGATCTAGTTCTTTTATATCCACACTCTACAAATTTATTATTTGGGCCTTTAGCGATCGAACCCAATACGAGTTTGGGATCGTTACAAATTGAGTCCCTACACTAGCTTTTCCCACTTCCTCACAAGTCACAATTCACGCATCCCCATGAAAGACTTCCCAGTTCTCTCCATGGACGAGCTCAATGTCTAAGCAGACAGACCCATGATATCAAAGCCTTGATAGAGAATGCGACGGGTTTAGAGTTTATCTTTTTGTGGGTGAATAGGCAGGGGAATTCGGCTGCTCACTCACTTGCTAAGTGGGGTTCTCAATCTTTTTCCGGCTTCTTTAAGTCCAATGAATCTTCCTCAAAGTTTTTCTAGCCTAGTGCTCTCAGAGAGGCCTTAAGTTATTTTTGTTTGGTGTTTTGTCTTTTGTTGCTTTCTGCTTAGGGCAGCTAGTCTATGTAGCTGTTTCTTGTTTGTTAGGTTACGTTTCAGCAACAAAAAAAAGGACCCATGATGCCGAGATAGAAGTTACGGGCGGTGGAAAATCTCAATCTGTCGAGGTTTGAGTTGTGATTTTGTTTTTGTTTTTGAATAAAGACTGGTGAAAGCTATAAAATCATATGCATGTGTGTTATTGTGAATCTTCTGATGAGACTTTGTGTGGCTTTTGTTGCTGTTGTTGTTGTTGTTCTTTGTGAGAGTTGGTAGGTTTGAAAGAAATGAGATTGCCAAAATGTTAGTTAGAACTTTTCATTTATTTTATAATCCCAACATTCTGTCTGATTAGTAAAAAAATTAAACGTATATTGATAAGTATTTATTTTATAATCCCAACATCCCCCCCCCCCCCCAAAAAAAAAGAAATTTCATAAACGTTACTTGGAACTCCTCAAACTTTTCATAAACTTCATTTATTTATTTTTATTGTTTTTGTGAGATTTGGTAATGGTAGGAGTTGATTTTTTTTTTTTAGGTAAACTGGTTGGGTTTAAGAGAAATAAGAGAACGGAAATTCTATCTGATTTGTATATTGCTAAATATTTAGTTTATAATCCCAACATTCCATAACTCTTCTGATAGAAAAAAAAATTCCCTAAAAATGTTACTTAGAACTTCTCACACTTTTCATAAACCTTTTGATTTCCTTACAGGATTTGTAAAGAATTTGCTTGAAGAAATCAAGAGGAGGAGGAGAGGCAATGGCGGTGCGAACGAGCAATAGGCTGCAGAGGCGGCCAAAAATGTACAGAAGGACGTATATGTACTATACAAGTAACATCAGGAAGCAAAAGAGCAGGAGCAAGAGCAAGACCAGCAGGACTACCGCATCTGAGATTGTCAAAATGCTGTGTGTCCACACTACTCCCAATAATGAGGAGGATTACACGGAGAGTTCTTCTGGAACAGAGAATGAAGAAGAAGAAGAAGAAGATTTAATGAGACCCTCCATGACTATGAGTCACGATGATGATGAGTTATCATCTCCCAATCGTAGTAGGAAGATTAATATGGAGGAGACTAAACCAACAATACCTAAAGCAATGGCAAGAGAAGAAAAACGGTTGTGTGTAGTGTCTGATGATGATGATGAGCAGCAAGGTACTTCTACTACTTCAGTAAAGAAGAAGGCTGGTCAAGATGATGACATGGTTAATAATAATAATGGGAATGATGTTGACAATAATGACATTGACTCAGATGATGATAAAGGTGAAGTTGAAGGTGAAGATGAGGGAGAGGATGCAGTCCAAGGTGATGATGAACAAGAGGGAAGGAGGAGATATGATCTCCGAAATTGTGCAGATTTAAAAAAAACTGTCTATGGAATTAGAAGGTACTTTAGTAGAGAAGGCTGATCAATATCATGACATGGATAATATTGGGAATGATGTTGACGATAATATTGACGCAGATGTAGATGATGGTCAAAATGAAGACAATGATAAAGTTGAAGGTAAAGACGATGGAGAGGAAGCAGTCCAAGGTGATGTTGAACAGGAGGGAAGGAGGAGATACAATCTCCGAAATGCAGGTATACGAACACTGTCTATGGAGTTCGAAGGTACTTCAGTAGAGAAGGCTGGTCAAGATCATGACAAGGTTAATATTGGGAATGACGTTGTCGATAATATTGATGCTGTCTCAGATGATAATCAAAATGAAGATGATGATAAAGGTGAAGGTGAAGGTGAAGATGAAGGAAAGGTTGCAGTCCGAGGTGATGATGAACAAGAGGGAAGGAGGAGATATGATCTCCAAAATCGTGCATATGTTCAAAAACTGTCTATGGAATTAGAAGATGAGGGTGAAGATGATGAGGATGATGGTGAAGGAGAGGACGATGGCGATGATGAAGAAGAGGGAAAAGAAGAACAAGAGGGAAGGAGGAGATATGATTTGCGAAATCGTGCAGATATACGAAGACTGTCTATGCAGGAAGAAGGTAAGCCATGTCCAAGACCAATAAGATCTCCTCGAAGAGTATTACACCAAGGAATGGGAATTAATTATAAGGTTGGTAGGGGTGTAAGGAAGGGTAGTGGATCAAGAGTTCATAAGCGTCCAGCTGAAGATTCTTCTGATGATTCTCTTCTTGTGGATGAGCTGGACCAAGGCCCTGCAGTAATTCCCAGCGGTGGGGGAGGTGGTGTGAGCAGATCTGGACTTCCTTGGCTTCTTGGGGGACTAGAAGAGATGCATGGGACAAGTACAGTATGGGGATTGAATGATGTTGCTGCATATTTATCAGGTTGGGATCATCAGAATCAAGGTGATGCTTTTACTGCTGGCCTGAGCTCTAAGGTAGGGGCAGACATTCAACAATTACAGGTTGATGATCAGAGTGTTAGTTTTAATGATATTGGTGGGCTTTCTAAATATATTGATGCTTTGAAGGAAATGGTTTTCTTTCCCTTACTAGTCGCTAACCCGTGCGATGCACGGGCTAGTTAAATAAAAAGAAAATTAATCAACCACATGGCAAAAAAAAAAAAAAAAATCATTAAGAGACGAATTTGTTCATCAAGTAATCAACCTAAGTGGCATCATAGCTCATGTACAAAACTATTAATCTATTGTCAAAGGGTCAAATGACAATGTGGAAAACATTTCATTAATTACTTAATGATAACAGGTATATAGAGAGGGGACTTCCGTAAATCATCAATGGAATTGGAGTCAACATCTCATTGCAAATGGAATGTAGCTCTATATTAAAACTATAAGTAAAGTTTCAATCATTCTCTTTCTATAAAACATTATCGAAACTATATGTAGTTTACCTCGGTTTCAAATAGAAATTACTTGAAGAAACAACTATATCTATGTCCTCAGCACCATACATTTCCATCACGTATTGTTGTGTCAAGCACGCCAACACAGTGAAGAAATAGTTACCAATACATGCTCTCACCAATCATAGAAGTTGGAATGCCAAATTGTGACGATGTAGAAGATACCATTGCCATATCATAAAAAAGATTCTCTTTCGTCTTATTCAACTTCAATTCCATTACTCTTTCCACAAAATTGTAAAAAATGAAATGAAAAGCATGAAGTAAACTTTGACATCACAGCCACCAGAAATGTTGTCTTTGCTAAAACTTGAGGGATGAGGGTTCACACCCATCACAACTTGGCAACAAAATTCATTCCTCTGCTACAAGTTCATAATTTCTGTAAAAGCCATAAAATGTTAAATACTACCCCAAGTTTCACTATTGCAACTGAAACCTTCATGACTGCCTGTTTTATATGCTTACAATTAATCATTAAATAAGAAGATAAATACTTGATAGATCTCATTTACCTACTTTGCCCAAGTGCTTGAACATCTTCCAAATAACCTTTTTTTTTTTTTTTTAAAATTTCTATTATTATTATATGGTAACATCTTCTAAATTACCTATGACATGGGTGTGATGATTTTTTTTTTTTAAAAAAACCTAAACTTGATTTTTTTTTTTTCCTAAGATTGATTACCTCAATCCTACCTATGTCTATAACCTTGAGATTTTGGAAACCTGACTGAGCCAAGTCTATTAGTAGCTCACAGCCCAATCCATCAGCCCCTACTACTAACACTTCTACATATTTTGCAAGATCCTTACTCAAGTCTCAACTACCACCAATTAAAACAAAAACCTTAAAAGTTTTAACATATTTGAATAAGGATTAAACCCAAGAAGATTGAAGCTGAAAATTTATAAGAAAGAGCAGTACCATGTAGGGGTACCTTGTTTGCCAATTAAGTCCATGAAATAAAAGAAAAAGAACTGAACCCATAAAAGTTGAACGAAAAATAAAGACCCAGATATTATAAACTAAAGAAAATAAAAATTACTTTAAGAAAGTGAGTGAATTCGAAGGAAAATTTAAAAGAAACATTGCCATCACATAACCAAGTATATGCTTTGAAGAGCATCCCAAAAAATAAAAAACTATACCTGAAAGGCCAGAGACAACCTTCATGGCCTTCTACTTTGATCTATCATCATGTAATCTTAAAATTTACAGAGGCTATTTGAGACTTAAAGATTCCATTTGTGGCACTGTGAGATGATAGCCTACCCTACTAAATAAAAATAGAATTGGTAAAGCAAATAATACCTTCATAGATTTCATCCCATCCAATGTAGTAATGATGTCCATTTTTCTTTTCAAATCCAAGGTTTTTGTTCTCTAAAGATTTCATTGCATCTTCCATCTCTCCAACTTCTCTTTTATGGTTATTGTCTCTACTGCCTAATGAATTAAAAGAATAATCAAAATATTTAGTCAAAAACCATGTTATATGTACAAAAGATTGCAAGACTTTTATTTTTATTTATTTTATCTTACCTCATCCTATTCACACAGGTTCAAAATTTTTGGTAGCACCAGACTCAACAATATAGTTGAAATTTTGAGGGTCAGTCTTGATGGTAACCTCAGCAAAGCATCTGTACATTTGAAGTAGAATCAGAACCTTCGAATACCTAAATAATTGTCACCAATAACATCTACTTATGGGGAGCATCATGTGTCCAATACCAGAACAATCTCATATACGTAATATTCAACTCCATGCTTCATCTGGTTGTGTCAGATCAGCAATTAATACAGCAATCTCTTCATCAGTATTAGAGGGCACCAAAAGGGCCCAAAACAAAATTGGAACAGAAAATTAATAATTCCGTTGAGATTGCAACTCTAAAAACATGCTTTCAAGAAGCTAAACTGCATAAAACACATGTAACTACCACTGTCAATATGGTTTATTATCAAAAATCAGACCAACTTAATACAGCAACCAACATAATATAAAGCTTAAAAGCACCTAAAGATAGTATCTTTCCCACTAAAAAGCAGAAATATGATGCAAAATATTGGCATATATCCACCAATATTATCAATCAAATGAACCCAACAAAATCAGAAGCCCAATCAAATTCCTACAGTAGGCTTACATTATAAGTTTACAAACACACCAAAGAAATACCTCTACCTACTGATTCTAATGCAAAGAACCTGAATAACAATTGAGAATCCAAAATAAGCAACTGGTATTCACCTAAACTTGGTGGACCTGTAGAGAATTGAACTGCAAAGAACCAAAGGTCAACATGAAGCCAAAGATGGTAAATTTGTTAAATAATTTAAACTGAGGAATTTAAAAAATCAAAGAAAACGACCATTGGTACCCTGCCTAAAATAACCCTAATTAAAAAAAGCAAAGGCTTTACAAATCAATGTTAAGCATCTATTCTTCCTAAATCAAAACCAATCAGACCACAATACCAAAACCTAAATCATATTTCCAAATTTAAAAAAATTCCTCTGTTTGCATCATTCAGTAGGCTGCCTTTCCTCTATTTGGTTTCAATTGAAAAACTTAAATTCGGAGAAAAGAGAAAAAGGGCGGCGGCAGCGACGGTGGGAGAATCTGAGTTTTGGGTTTTGATTTTGGGGGAAGGAAAGGGTGAGTTTTAGGTTTAGGGGATGGAAAAAAATCTAATTTCTCAGGAAACAAACAGCGATGGAAAGCGAGAGAGAGAAAGTGAGTTAGGGCAAGAAGGAAAGAACCTTTGCATGCGGATTCAAGAAGAGGCGACACATCAGCCCAGACCGAGTCGTCGCCGGAGGGAATGGTGGTGCGTTCGGGTACGGAGACCTCCACCGCCGCATCATCTGCCATTTTTAGTGTTTCGGATTCTCTCTCTCTCACTATGTCTCTGAGTCTTTGCTTTGGGATTGTGTTGTTCACTTCTGAAAGAGATTTGTTCAGTGCTTCAACATTACTATTGCCGACCAGTCTATCTGGCTGTAAGGCAGCCAGTTGCTGCAATATCAATATCAATATCCAGACAATTTAAGAGGATAGACAAGATTGCTTGAGTTGCACAAGCATTATTGATTACCTAATCAGTGATCAAAATAAACTTGAGATCAGGAAAATTGGCAAACTTATTAAGCGCAAAAGTGAATCCCTGGCAAAATGACCTTATTTCTCCAAAAAAAAAGGGGGGAAACTGACCTGGCTTGCAAAAAACAAATTAGGGTTTGGGTCCTTGATTACAACACGGTCATCCTTTTCTCCCGGACGCCATTTGAAAAGAAAAATCAACCCATATACAGGCCTACATTTTAAAGGGGGAAGAGAGAGAGAGAAAGGGGGGGGGGGGGGACACAAAAACTTGGCAAAAACACCATTTTGGTCCCTACATTTTGGGGTTACAGTCAATTTGGTCCCTACATTTTGAGAGCAATCAATTTGGTCCCTGCTATTTTCAAGTTACAATTAATTTGGTCCCTACCGTTAAATGACTAACGGAATCTGCTTAGGTGGCAAACGGAATACACACATGGCATAAACTAAATTAAAATATAAATAATGCTTCCACGTCAGCCTTCCACGTCAGCTTTCTCTACTGTTAAAATTGCATGTGAGTCTCACATGACTCACTTATCAGCAACATCATCTTCACTGGGCAACAACACAAACACGATTGAATACTTATTAATCCCAAAATGAAATTTTGAACCCTAACCCCTTCTTCTTCATAGCCATTATCACAGTCTCACAGCCATGATGAACAAAGCTCCTCAATGAACATGAACTCCTTCTTCTTCATAGCCACATCTCTTCTCACCTAATCCCCAAGATCAAAGATCCTCTCATCTCGCCGATTCCACTCTCATCTCGCCGATTCCATTGCCGATTCCCAATTGAGCTCTCAACCCTCAAAGAAACGAAGAAACAGAGAACCCAAACAGAGGTGAGTTGTTATGTGTACTTTCTTTGAGAATTTTAATAATAAGTATTTCAGAATGTTATTCCACTTATAATGGGTTTGTGTTTTACACCTTTTGGGGACCACAAAACCTCAACATTGACTCCTTTTTTTGTCGTGTCTTTGGTTGTGCTTTTACACTTTTGTTATTTTTATAACTATTGTTTGACTGTTATTAGCTTTGTCATTGACTGTTTGTTGGTGCTTTTCTATTTTATCTTCTTGGGTCAAGGTAGTCAATGTGTAAGCTTGTTAGCATGTGAAAGTGTCAGTCATTAAAAAATTTCTTGCATCCTTATCCCAAAAAAAAAAAAAAATTCATTGCATAATTCCATTATATATATTTTTTTGTTTGTGAAAAAATATAGAATTAATAGTATTTGTTTTCTCCACTAATTGGCAATAGCAACATGACAAATAAGGAAGCCACATGAGGTGACATTGAATAAATTTGCAATCACTTTAAAACTAGACCGTGGCAGGTTTTGTCACATGGGTAGGCACAGTCAGTGGCTTTTACATGTACGCAATAAAGATACCAATCTCTAAATGACTTTGCAATCAACTGCATAAAGAATAATGTAACTATTCTAGAGTTGGCTGCTATTTAATCTTAAGATTGAAAATTAAATGGAGAATGAAATTATTGTTTGTTTTTTATTATTGTTTTTTGTAACAGTGTAGAATTTATACTGTTTGGTTTTTTTTATTGTTTACTCTTGTGTCTATTTTTGCATGCAAAATGGACGCCCAATATTTTACTATGAATGTGCATCATGGTGGTTATTTCACTCTTAATCCTCGTCAGTACATGGGAGGTGCAGTGGGAATAGTGGACAATTGTAATGCTGAGATGTGTTCGAAATGTGAGATTGAGTCTATATGTAAGCAGTTTGGGTATACTTCTCTTAGCAAGTTGTGGTATAGGATGCCTGGTGTGAACCTTGAGAATGCATCGTTCCACATGATTGTGAATAATAATGATGCAATGTTCATGGCAGACTTGGTTGCAGGTTATGGAGAGATTGATTTATTTGTAGAGCATCCAATTGATGAGCCTATCGAGGTAGAAGTTGAAGAGATCCATTCCAGGAGTTTAGAGCTAGGTAAAGAACCTGTTATTGTCACCGATAGTGGTGAAAGTGACAGGGAAGAGGAAGATGCAGCATTAATGCACCTCAATCAAAATTCTGATGGTGGTGACAGTTGGGATAATGATGATGATGTGGTTGAACAAGTGAAGCAAATGGGTGTTGAGGTAATGAACTCCGATTATGAGACTGAAGAGTTATTAAGTCTTGATGAATCATCTTCATCAAATGATGATGATGATGATGATTGTGTTGATAATTCTATTAGGTTGAGCAATTATCCCGTTTTTAAGCCAGTATTGAAAGCTGAAAATATTAGGTTTGAGAAGGATATGCTTTTTATCTCACCTAAGCAATTCAAGGATGCTATCACTGAGTATGCAGTTCATGGAGGATGGGGGATCAGGTTTAAAAAAAATGATAAGAAAAGGGTTAGAGCTATTTGCCAAGAAGGGTGCAAGTTTGTAGCTTACCTGGCAAAGATTTCAAGGGAGATGAGCTACCAACTCAAAACACTAAACTTGGAACATACATGTAGTAGGAGTTATAAAAATCCTAGGTGTACTGCTAAATTCCTTGCCAAGAAGCTGGTGAAAAAAGTGAGGCGTCATCCTGAGCTTAAGGTTGCAGAAATTCAAGATGTTGTGCATGAAAAATATGTGGTCCAGATAAGTGCCAGCAAAGCAAGTAGGGCTAGGGGTCAAGCTCATGAATTTGTTGATGGGTCTTACACAGAACAATATAACAAGCTATGGGACTATTGTGCAGAGTTAAGGAGGTCTAGTCCTGGTAGTACAATACTTATGAAGGTACAAACCTTCAATGAAGGTGATTTAGCAGCTGAGATGGATTTGCTGCCTGGGATGCCTTATTTCCAAAGGTTGTATATGTGTCTAGAAGCTTGTAAGAGGGGATTCTTGGCTGCATGCAAGCCAATTATTGGTTTGGATGCTTGCCATTTGAAGACCAAGTTAGGTGGACACTTGATTGCTGCAGTTGCTAGAGATCCCAATGAAGAATATTTCCCTCTAGCAATTGCAGTTGTAGAAGCCAAAACCAAGGATTCATGGACTTGGTTTCTAAATTTGTTGCTTGCAAACATAGGTGAAGCCAGGAGGTGGACATTCGTATCAGACCAGCAAAAGGTATGTATTACAACTTTATTTTTCATGGTTAATGTTTGAGAATTTTAAAGCAAGCTACATTATTATGTTAGACTTACTGACTTTACCCTTGTCTTGGTAGGGATTGGTGCAAACATTTGCTGACAATTGGCCACAATATGAACATAGGATTTGTTGTAGACATTTGTACAATAACTTGAGGAAGAATCACCCTGGTGTTCTTATTAGGGAGTTTTTCTGGAAAGCTGCAAAAGCAACATATCTCCAAGAATATGAGAGGGTCATGAATGAACTAAAAGAAATTGATGAAGGGGCATACAACTGGTTGCAAGACCATTCAACAACAATCTGGTCTAGACATATGTTTCGTGGGGATGCAATGAGTGATACAATACTGAACAATATGTGTGAGAGTTTCAATAGCAGGATCTTGAAATTTAGAGGGAAGCCCATAATTAGCATGGTAATTTATCTACATTCTTTTGTAAATTTTCAGTTTAATTGTAATTTAATAGTGTGATAATTCATTTCTCCATTTGTTTGTGTATTCAGCTTGAGGACATTAGATTGTATTTAATGGGACGATTTCAACTAAACAAGGAAACAATCTTGAAATTTGAGTCGGAGTTGTGTACTAAGTTTAAGAAGAGATTGTACAAGGAGAAGCTTGGAAGTGGCAAGTGGCTAGCTTGTTGGGCTGGATATACCAAGTTTGAGGTCAAAAATGGGGTTAATAGCTTCATTGTGGACTTGGCTGAATACAAGTGCAGTTGTAGGAAATGGGAGATCACTGGTATACCTTGCTGCCATGCCATTTCATGTATTTTTTTCAATAGAGAAGATGCTGAAAAATATGTAAATGACTGCTACAAAGTCAATGCGTATAAGGCATGCTATGAGCCAATGATAGAGCCAATCAATGGGCAGAACATGTGGCAATCAACTGGACTTCCTTTTGTGCAACCTCCCATTAAACGTAGACCACCTGGCAGGCCTAAAAAAAGTAGAGTAAAGGAACCTGATGAACCAACCCGCCATACCAAGCTTAGAAGAGTAGGAGTCCCTAAGAAGTGTAAGGCATGTGGGAGGTTAGGCCATAACAAAAGAAGTTGCAAAGGGGAGGTTGGAGGAAATTCTTCAATTCCAGGAGCTACCAAAAGGCCAAAAAGGAAAAGAACCAACACCAAGAACGTAAATACTTGATCTAAGGCTTTATGACTATCTTGTATTGTTTTTTTTTCCTCCATTTTTAATATATCTAGTTTTTTTTTTTTTTTCCTCAATTTTTATTATTGTTTAATGTTGTAGTTTTGATTATCTTGTATTTTCTGTTTGTAGGGGCATAAGGGTGGTCCAAATGGTGGATCTCCCACTATTGAACCAAATCAGACAAGTGCACCACCTACCACCAGTGAAGCAGAATTCCCTTGTGCACCAGCCAATTCCAATGCTACCACTTCCACTCCAAGTAGAAACAGTTGTAGGGGTTCAACAAAGTCAAAAAAAAGAACAATCACTAATGAGACTCTAAGAGCCACTACAAATGCATCAAGGTATATGGATGCATTGAGGTTTAGAGAGAGCCAATCTTTTATGCATGGTCCAGGATTGTAAGCAGGATGTACTAGAGATATTTGTAGAGGAGAGCAGCTTAATATTTTGTTACTAGCTGGAACTTATATTAAGATGATTTTAATTGATGTTAATGGCCTCCTTGATTTTTGTAAGGCCTTCTTCACATTTGTTTTATAATTGTGTTGACGATTGGAATGTCCTTAACTATTTACAAGCTAGACAGTGGCTTTTATTAGCTAAACAATGATTTTCATTGTCAATGGAATAAGAACTTATTTTGTTATATGTTTGTGAATGTGATTCTAATTTGTGGTTAAACACACAGCAGGTTATTTATTGTTGCTAGTTATGGGATTGATTTTTTTTTTTTTTTAATGGTAGTTAAACCCAACAGGTTCATTTATGTTATACAGTGGAATTAATGGCATCACTGTCATTTTTGTTGAGCCATCACAGGGCAGTTAGTGGAGATGCCAAATGCAATTATGTTATACAGTGGAATTAATGGAATCATTGTCAATTTTGTTGAGCCTTCACAGGGCAGTTAGTTTAGATGATGCAATTGCATTTGGCAGTAAGTGCATTGCACAATTTCAGCTATTGCACAATCTACACATTACTTGATTTTTCAAACCCCTTAAAGCTCAACTGCAGATTACACAACAGCAAAAAAAATACACCATTTGGGGAATAAGATTGCCATTTCATTAAAGTGAAAAGTACAACAAATAAACTCTCAAAACCTTAAATATATCTGACAGAACCAGCAAATTATCAGACAACACCCGCAGATGCATTGATACTTGGAAACACATTTACAAAAAACACTCCACTACATCAAAAACTTTTCTTAGTTTTTTTCTCTCTTAGTTTAAGTACAATAAACCCAGCCCTTTAACCCACCAAAACTACAATC